>CM060195.1:47885974-48438474 GCA_030549335.1 Pontederia crassipes
CCAAAGCTTAACTAGGTGCTGTCTTAGGATTTCAGACTGAGTGTTTGTCAGTAAAAAATTCATAATTTCTTAACCACATGGACAAATATTATGATTATGGTTTAATTAGAAACTATACATCCTAAGGTTTCAAAACTTCAAATATCATTACCTAAATTCAAGTGAATAAGTCATAACATCTAAGGTAATCTGACCTAGAGTTTGTGTCATGGCAGACTGTATGTCACTGAAATATTGATTTATATATTTTTTATACTAGTCCATTTAATTAGGTCATAATTTTTATGAAAACTAAACTTCATCAGTATTTTGTCATAAAAGTATAGAATTTAATTCGTTGTATAGCCTTATAACAAAAACGACCAATCACATTTTTTATCATAACTAAGTGTTATAACCTTAATTAAGCTTACTTAATCATATTTAAACATGTATATCATATTATTTAGAAATTTTGTAATTTATTCCTAATAATTATGTAATAATTTTGTAAAGTTTATCGATAATTAAATAATCATTATGCTCTAATCGAAATATTAATTACTATATACAAATATCACTAAATGGACATCCAAACTAACTTAGTATGTTAATTAAATATATGATTATACACAAATGATATTTGTAGAGCATGTCCGTGACACCCGTGGTACCCTGTAGCACAAATTATGATGTGTGAAACTTTAATCTTATTTTATCACGGGTTTTCCAATCTAATCATGTGTTTAATATGAATAACCTTCTTTGATGATGTTCATTAATTTTTAGAAGGTTTAAAAAATTTGTCTCTCGATTTTAAACAATAATAACATAAAAAGTATATTTGAAAGTATAAGAATAGTATCGTACATCAATACATAATATAGTAAAATACTTGGATAATGATATTATAAATTCAAGATTCGCAAAGGAGAAATAAAGCTTGAATGAGATATGTTTTGATGATTTATATGATCTTTTGTTTCCTTAAATATTTTAATAACCTAGTATCAGTTACAAAAAAATATATCCTTGAAAACATATTTCTAATTGTGCATGGATTTCAAATATGTTGGTAGACTAATAAGTACAAATGCATAATAGGATATCAAATATAAAAATATTTATAATGAATTAAAAGGTTTAATCTAATATAAATAAATTGTTTCAATAATATAAAATAAAAATTAAGTGGAAGGGAAGGTGAAATGAGAAAATAAAAGGGGAAAAAGGGAAATTATAACTAAAAAATCAAATTAACAAAAAATTGTCTACTTATTCTCAAATGTCAATTCATATGATCAAGACTTTGTGTTTTTTTCTTAGTATAACAATATAGAATTTTTAAGAGCGCCCCTCGGTACACCGTTACCCACATCTGCCCTTGCTTGCACGGATAGAGTGTAAGGAAGGCTCACATTTAACTAATCCTACATATTTAAAAATGATAACTTCAAATACTTATGACAGTAAGATAATTAATCAATGAAAAAAATAGAAATATCTATAATCAAGTTTGTCATGATCACTTTTAAAAATAGAATAGTAAGGAATTGATGATTGTACCATCCTACCTTTTGAAAATAATAATTCTTTATAATATAATATTCTAAAGATAATATATAAAGAATTTTTTATAATATCAAATACTGAGATAATATATCTATTCATAAATATTATATATATGATTTAATTAACTATCAAACCATGAATTTTCTTCATGACTTTTTCAAATCTAATATATATTATGAAGCAAAATATAATATATTTTAATATAAATTACAAGAATACTAATTATATGATAAAGGAATTTAAAAAGTACAACATTGTATTAAAATATCACTATAACGATAATCTATATGCAAAAAAAATCAATTTTAATAAAATATATTATAGTTGTGAAATTCTAAGGTAATATTAAACTATTATATGATATTAGAGTGAACACAGGTAAGAATATATTTTAAAATAATATAGTAAAAAATAATTAATTGAAGTCTTTTACATTTACATTTAATTTATTTTTATAATAAAAACATTTTGTACCATTATTGTAAGATTCAATATAAATCATACTAAGATTCTCTAAATAAGACCGAGATAATTTTTTCTTCAAATGATCATAACATCATACTAACCAGTTAGGATTCTAATAATCTTGTTTATAACAATAACAATTAGAATCAATCATATTATTCCATTTAATACCCATTAGTTCAAATGAACTATGTTTTGCCACATCAATGGCATTACAATATTCAATGCTTAATAGGTGATTATTCAACATATTCAAACCACATTGTTTATTTAATTGAAATTAGCCTTTTAAATATTCAATATGGTGATATTTCAATGCTTTTTTCAATTACATTGAAATACTTAAATTGTGGTGACACCGATATGTCTAGATATTGACACTATGAAAGCATGCTTCAATTACCTATATTTGAATTTAAGTCAATCGATGAAATCAAAATGATGAGGGTCAACTTTAAACTTTCGATGCATCAATTTAATACAATAATGCATTTAAACTTATGTGTCAATATGCGATTCGTGTCATAAGCTTTTCATGGCTTCACAAAAACATGTACATGACGATGGTGAAGTATAAGTATAGTAGTGACACATATATATTTGATTATCATTAACAACGACAGTAATAATAATAATAATAATAATAATAATAATAATAATAATAATAATAATAATAATAATAATAATAATAATAATAATAATAATAATAATAATAATAATAATAATTAATCCAATGGGTTAAAAAAAATCTAAAAATGGACTTATTTCAACCCACTATGATTGAGTCATGTAATTACTACTAAAAATTGTAGACACTATCCGAGGTGATGGTCAACATGTAGTTATCTTATGGTGCATTACACATTTTACTTCTGCGACTTTGGGCTTGTTACATTAGTAATGACCTAGCTATAACTTGTAGCGAATGGGATTCTCACTATGGGTTGACTGTACTGAACCGTTAGATGTCTGGTTGTCTTAATTTTCTCCTATTTTAATTCATAGTTTATTCTAAGGTTCATATCACATAGTCAAATGACAATTTGAAACTCTTTCTCATAATAATCAAGAATATGACACTTTAGGGTTAGAATTCATGTACTAATTTGAGAGTTTTTGAAATAAAATCATGAAAGAAACATAATTACCTAGTTTCAATTCAATAAGCTAACATTTCGTAAATTTAAATAAGTCAATTGTTCACATTCCAAATTTAGATTGTATAGAGATAAGTCCCCCGTAACATACTTTAACCCTTCACCCAAAATCATAGCAATAATGTGAATATTTGTCACAAGTTATTTGGATATAATAACATGAAAAATACTAAGTTTTTTTTTTATAATGGACATACTTGCCAGTCTTGTCAATTAAAAATTAATAATTGAGTCTAAAGATCTTGTATTATGATTCTATTTTTTTCTCAAAGAAGACTCTTATTAGATGGTATAAAATTATTAAAAATGTCCTCTTATCATTTATTCTTAAAAATTCTTACAACAACATCGATCTTTTATACAGTTAGAATTCTGGCATTTAAACAATATAGCATTCATAACATCCTATGATCTCATCCTTTTGTGATGACTGTGAGTTATCTAGTAAGATAACTTAATGTCTACTTACTCTATAAATTTCAAGCACAATTTTGGTCACAATAGATTTTAATGCATTTTACATGTGAGTCATGTTACTACCCTAAGTAGCACGATAGTAGAATGATTTTCTGATTATAACTATTCTTATACAAATTCAAGTAGATATTAATTTCAAGACTCGTTCAAACATATATTATTCACAAGTCAATTAAAACATGAGAGAAAAATATATCAATAGATTTCATATGAACACTGTTACAAAGCCATTAATTTAAAAATGCTTTATTTTGTATATTTTTAAAAGAATGATTAGGGTAATCATTCACTTAAAACGTCAAAATCACTCACAATCGAAATAAAAGTGGCGAGCCTTGACTCCAACTCCTATTCCAACGAATATAACGAAATTGAGTTCACCCTATTTAAATATAAAATTTTTTAGGAAATAATATTTTCTTCTTCACCTTTTTTTAGATTTTTCAGATATTGCTTTATGTCCTACTAGTCATTATCGAGGTGAAATGGAACTCCGAGTCATAGCATTGATTCTTCATAGGAAACAAGAAACAGAGAGAAGAGAGATTTTGGTGTGTGGTTGTGATCAAAATAAGATAGAAAGAAATGTTTTACACTTATGTACACATGCTTTTCAATTTAAAAATCAAAATGCCCTGATGTTTTGGGTAATTATAGTAGTGTATTATAGATTTACTAGTGTGATGCTCGCGCCGCGGATAATACAAAATTAGATGAATGTGAAATTAGATGAATTATATGTTATAAAATAAATAAATATTAGTTTAATATATTTTAATCATATGTCAATTTCATAATTTTAAAAATATTTTTTGGGTAATTATAGTAGTGCATTATAGATTTATAGTAACGCAATGTGCATCTTTATTAAAAAATCGAGAGGTCACAAATCCAATTAGTGGAACATATCTGTCTTTTTTTTCAATGTTTATTTTCTTTACATTAGGTCGACATTTTGCAATGGAAAATTATTTTGATGAATTTCAAAAGTATAAAAAAATGATTGAAAATAATATAATCCAGACTATCACAAATTTTCAAAATAATATATCATCACACCATTTAGACTAACTAACTTCATATCCAACTAAACTAATAGGACTCATTGAACTATACCGAAATATCAAAATGTTGTTTAATAACTTAAGCATATAATGCAATGGTCAATCTAAGAAAACAGTACTCAATCTAAAGAGTCAACAAGAGAAAGAGTGCAATTTATTTAAATATTATTTATGAAATGAAACAACAATTTAACTATATAAATATTTTAAAAAATGATTCGGTCTAGGACTCGAACTTTTTAGCTGAGGTTTTTTATTCGAGCATAATATTATTTGTTATTAAAATTTTGGGGATTGGAGATATTTTTGAAACTTTTAATTTATTTTATTACTGAGTTGGCTATCTCCTTTGTTTTTTTTTTCCGATTAGAAAGGAAGAGATGGACATGACGGTGACACGTCCACCTGTAAATTTCTTATAGATAGAAGATGCACTCTTATTTTTTCTTTAATTTAAATTGTATTATTTATTAATAGGCAATAATTATTGTAAATTTATTATATCCGACTGTAAAATGAGAAAGTTGGAGAATGATAAAAATATATCGAATAACGTTAAAGTGAATTCACCGCTTTGTAATTTTTTTTTCGATAAGACCGCTTTGTAAATTTATTAGGCTTAAATTTGATGTTGGATATTTTCCTTATTATTATTATTTATTATTGGGCCGATTTCTATGGCGTAGCCCATATATGTGTGTTTTCTCTATGGTCTCCTTCCATATAAATATTTTTAGTGCCACTAAAACCCCAAAACCTCTTGTCCCCTCCGGTCGCCCAAATCAATCCCAAACCCTAAAGCAGAGGAAACAAGGCGAATCGGGTCTGCCTTCCCTTCGTCTTCCGTTGGTGCATCTCTCCTCTTTTTGCATTTTTTGTGTTCTTTTCTCAATCAAATTTGTATGATTGGACGGTAGAGTAATCTTCAGCATCGTTCCTCAATGAATTTGTAGTTGTAAGTAGAAGTTACACTCTATACTCAAGCGCAATGGGCGGCAAGAAGAGACCATCTGGCGCTGTTGAAGATTCGGACGCTGGAAATACTGCTCCGAGGGATGAGGTTGCGCAAAAATCTGCTGTGGAATCCGAGAAAGGTGACGCCTTCGTTGAGACGAAGGAGGCGTTGCCGCAGCCCTCGAAACGTATGGAAAATCTTAAGAGGAGGAGGACTTTGGACAAAGAAAGACGCCGTCTTGCTGCGGAAAATAAGCTTTCTGACGAGAAGAAGCCTTGCGACACGAAAGATTCTCTGGCATTTTCATCATCCAGTGTTCCCGGGCTGCATCTGAACTTGTTCGGAGACCTTGCCTCTGCCGATTCCTCAGTTAGAGAAGCTGCCGTGCAGGCATTGGTGGCTGATCTGTCCGAGGTTCAGAAGGTATATGAAGAACAAAAGAGAGAGTCGTCGGATGAACACGACGCTCCACTTGAAGCAGAGAAGGATGATGGATTAGATGAATGTTCTCCTTCTATGAGATATGCCATTCGTCGGCTTATTCGTGGGGTATCTTCTTCAAGGGAGGTATGCTTTTAATCTCACAACATTTTCTCGCTTTGCATCTGTATTGAGGTTGTTTTATATTTTGCTGTATTAACGGCTACTTTAATCTTTATTTGCCTTTTTGTGTGTGTGGGGGGGGGGGGGGGGATAAATCGTTCATTTTTTTGTTGTGTTGGTTTGAGCCTTCTGAAAACACTATTTTTTCTTCGAGGAAGAAAAATATTGGTTGTAATTTATACTAGGCAGTTAGACTTTTCGACCACACGGAGGTAAACTACTCCATTTGTAAAAGTGTGCAATCCATGAATACTGCTTACAGCTTATGGAGTAACACCAAATTAACTTCAATACACACACACATTATTTCTTCTTAGGGGTATGTTTGGTTGTGGGTAAAGGGGGGTAAAGGATGGGAAGTGAAATGAGGAGAATCCGTGGTTCGGTTGAGTTTAAGTTTTTTCTTTTTTTTTTAGGAGAAAAAGGATGACTACTAGTGTTGTGGTTGTCATCCATCTATATATAACTGTGGAATGAAGGTCATATGCAAGTGTAAGTTTTGAAAGAGAGAGCAGCAAAGGGTGGAAAGTGTCTTGACTAATCAAATCCCCACTCCCAAATAAGAAAGAGAATGTGGTGTACAATGCGCTCAACCTCACATCTCTCCCCACAAAAAATGATCCGGCCAAAAAAGTCACGAATGACTCTCTCCACCTCTGACTCCGCTGGTTGAGTTTAAGTTGGAGGGGAATGAAGGGGAAAGGAGGGGACTTTCCCCTCCATCCCCCTCTAAAATCCCATTTTCATTCCCTCCAAATCGGGGTGGAAAGGAGAGGAAAAATACAATCAAAATATATTTCCATATCTATTCTTACAAACTTAACATATAAATACACATATGAGGGATTGTCCCTCAAAAAAATACATGAGGGATAAATTGTCTAAATAAAATTATTATGAAATCTGCATACCCTTCCCATTACTCATGTCATCCAAACAAGGTTAATTATTCACCTTCATTCCCTTCCATTCCCTTTCCCTTCTTTCCTTCCCTTCACCTTAATGACTTTTCAACCAATGGGCCCTAAATGTTGTATTCCTTTGGGCATTTTCTTTGTCTCTAAGTACCAATATCATTTTATTTCGTCTTAAGTAAACTAACGTGCTAATTTTCTTTGTTTTTTTTTGTCATTTGGACCTTGTAATTAGGCCCCGACAGCCGGCATAAAATCCTGTCGAATCTTATGAACATGGATCAACGAATTAGAGCGGAATGACGTCGTATGATCCATGTAGCCGACTCCACCTAGTGGGATAAGGCTTTGTTGTTGTTGTTGGACCTTGTAATTAGGCTCCGTGAGAGTGCTAAATCCACTAAGTGGATGGTAATACTGAACATGATGCAAAATGTATCTGGAAAAAGAGCCTAGTTACTTTTTCCTATAGTTTTCAGTCAACTATATATTGTTCTGTCTCTCAAAGAAAACTATATACTATTCTGCCTGGGGTTGTGATAATTTTGATTTTCTTTATTTGTTACTAGTGTGCAAGACAAGGGTTTGCGTTGGCCTTGACAGCAATCCTTGAATCATTTTCTATCATCAAGTTGGATGCAGTGATGAGACTGATAGTTGATTTATTAGAGATTTCATCAGCAATGAAGGGTCAGGTAATTTTTGAATTTCTTTTATAGAATATCATCAACTATGCTTATCTAACAATGGTTTCTAATGTCATAGGATGCCAAAGAGTCCCTTTTGGGCCGCCTCTTTGCATATGGAGCTCTTGCTAGATCTGGACGAATTACTTCCAGCTTCATTATGGATCATAGGTCATCAGTTGTTAAAGATTTTACAAGTCAAGTTATTTCATTAGCTGGAAAGAAGCGTTACTTAAGTGAACCTGCTGTTTCTGTGATTTTGGATATAACTAATAAGGTATGTGAACCTTTTATCTGTTTTCTATTTATATACTAGTTCTACAGCTTCTATTCTATCATATGCTTATTATCAACTTTTATTTTTGAATTTATATATTAGGCCTGTAATTATTTCTGTTTTAATGTGAAGTCAAAAGGAATTCTTTTTTGACAATGTTATTACCCTTCTTTTTTGTTATTACCCTTCTTTGATGATCATGAGGATCATCAGCAATCTAGAAATGAAGAGTTGGGTCCACTAAATCTGAATGCTTTTGATTTAATAATCCTTTCCCAAGGACTGAACCTCTCTTCATTATTTGATCGGAGACAGGTAAAACTACTTTCTGCAGTTTTTTCCCCTAAAAAAAAGGCAACTTTTCCAGTTGAGATAAGGTAAAATGTCTGTTTGTTATTGTTGTTTTTTTAAAATGAGTTTGTTATTGTTGTTGTTGTTGTTGATAAGGAAAAGGATGACTTCTAAGCATGGGTAGTAATCCGTTTTGTATTAAAGATAAAATGATGACATTTGCAAGTGTGCATAAAAGCCAAAAGTAAATAACCAAGTGGTTGTGGATGCCTGCAAAAAAAAGTGAGTCCCAAGCTCGGATAAAGGAGGAGGGTTGTGTTAGGCCCCGACAGCCAGCGTAAAACCCTGTCGAATCGCATGAACATGGATCAATGAATGCGGAATGCGTCGTATGATCCATGTAACCGACCCCACCTAGTGGGATAAGGCTTTGTTGTTGTTGTTGTTATTACCCTTCTTTTTTATTTAAAGTCAGTCAAAAAATGTGCAGCATTTACAAAATAATTGGATAGCTATTTCTTAGTACTGACATATTGGCAAAATATTTCCTTTGTTCCACTAAAAGGGTGGAAAAAATCCGTGCTATTCAATTGATTGTTGAATTACTGATTATTTTGCATTAGTTTATTGGCGGATGAATGCATTATCTTGTATTGAACTTCCTTTTGTGTATGCTTTACAATATAAGTATCCATGTAATGACCTTTTTGGTTTATTAGTAAAGATGATTATTCATCTGCCAAGGTCCTGATTTTACTGCTGATTATACGTGATGATGGGATTTTAAAGACCTTGTGTATTTCTTTTGGTGGAAGCTTGTATTGGATTAAAGTTTTCCTTGAATATAATTCGTTGAGTTGTTCTACTATTCATATATTTCAACAACTATCTTCTACACAATTGGTTTCATGATTCAGTTAGAACTCATCGTACTTTTTTCTATTGTTACAGCTACCTTTGGAAGCTATAAATTCTGAAGTGTTGAGAGCCTCTGGTGTTAGGGAATGGTTTGATAAAGCTTCAGAAGTTGGAAATCCGGATGCATTGTTTTTTGCTTTGAACTTGCAACAAAAAGTTAATGTTGATGAGCAAATATTTGGCAAGCTGCTTCCGCACCCGTTCAATTCAGAGACTTTCTTTAGTCGTGACCATCTGGCATATCTTGCCCCATCCCTAATGGTTGTATCTCCAACATATTTTTTATTTTTTATCCTTGTATTCTACACTCACTAGCAAATGTTTTTTGCTGGACTCCAGTGGACAGCTCATATGTTCTTTAAATGAAACTTGAAGTATCATATCTTACTTTATTTCTTCCATCTAGTTAGATAATAGTTTTCTTGCGTTCTCAGTATTGTGCTTAGTTCAATATGTTTTTTCCTGCAATTCCTCTTAAGATCAATGAAAGTTTCATCTGTTTAATTCCTCCTAATGCTAAGTGGTTATTCAGGAATCGTCGTTTTGCCTTCCCCGTGTGCACAGTCTTTGGCCTATGGTGGTGAACTTACTTGTACCAGAAATGACTCAAGATGAAGAAGCTGCAGTGCGCATAACTTCTAGTAAGAAGCAGAAGAGGAGTAGAAAAGGTGGATCTTTTGAGGATCTTGCCAGGAATATTCGATGTTTTAGTGAGGCTGTAATTGAGAGCTTTCTTCAGTCATCTCATGATAGGAAACATCTGCTTTTGAGCATTTTGCTTTTAATCCTCCCAAGGCTGCCTCCTTCATGTATTCATATTGTTTTATCAAGTAAACTTGTTCAGTGTGTGATGGATGTCCTCTCAAATAAAGATTCCTTGCTTCACAATGCTGGTCAGCATTTTCTGAAGGAGTTAGTAAACTTGGCTGGTGATGACAATGAACGCCGCATTGCAATTATTATAGCCTTACAGAAGCACAGCAGTGGTAGATTGGACAATATCACGAGGACACAGACTGTCAAGGATCTGGTCTCTCGATTTGATACAGTGGCAGGTTGTTTGTTGTTTGTCCAGAATCTCATGAACGTATTCGTGGATGATGGTGCTGACACCGATGAACCATCTGATCAAAGCCATACTACAGATGAGAATTCAGAGTTAGGTTCATCAGAAGATAGGGATACTACAGGGAATACAGATACCTTGAAGAATTGGATTGTATATACAATGCCTCGTGTTTTGAAAAATTTAAAGTTGGAATCTAGTAAAAAGTCTTTGCCACATGAAGAGATTCTGAAACACATGGAAGCAAAATTTCGTGTACAGACTGAGATAACAAAATTTTTGTCTGTTCAGGGCTTGTTTTCTGCATCATTAGGCACTGAAGTTACCTCATTTGAGTTGCAAGAAAAATTCAAATGGCCAAAGTCTGCTATATCTAGCTCGCTTTGTCAAATATGTATTGAGCAGCTTCAGTTGGTACTAGATGATGCGCACAGAGAACAAAGTTCACATGTATTGGGTGGTATGGAACTGTATGATCTTGGTTCTTTCTTCATGTGTTTCCTGAACACATTATTCAATATACCATCAGTTTCACTCTTTAGGTCTCTAAGCAGTGAAGATGACAATGCATTCAAGAAACTTCTAGCAATGGAATCTAGACTTTCACAAGAGGTATGCAAATTCATTTTCATGTTTTACCTGTTTAGGTAATTGGAAGTGAGCTTTTGCTTAGTACATAATGCTTGAACTTTGCAGGAAGCCAAAATGTGTTGCACATGAGCTATGCTGAAATGGTAGAAAGGAAGTAACTGAAAAACATAATAATTTGTTAGAGAAGATTCACTCAAGAAATTAAACCAAAAGAAAGACACAATGATATTGCTCAATTGGTTTCTTTATAATGTAAATTAGGGTTATTGATCATTTGTTTTATCTGTTGTACATATTTATTGGGTTTCCATTTCTCTAATGAATATCCTTTTCGTGGATACTTTTTTCTTTATGCTTTGTAACCAGTTATTTTGTTTATATATATGTTCAAAGACATAGTATGTGGTTATTATTCTTACTGTCATTCTAGAACTGGTCAACAATTGTGCAGTTTCACTAATTTTTTTCCTATTTCATCAATGATAGGAAAGAAAAATTGGACCTGGGCTGGAAGCAAACAAAATGCATTCATTTCGTTATCTATTAATTCAGTTGGTGCTTCAAGTCCTTCTTCATCCTGGGGAACTTTCTGAGACGGCATTGGAGCTTGTTATATGCTGTAAGAAAGCTTTTCCTGTTTCCACTGCTGATTTTGACATTTCTGACATTGGAGGATATGGCGGTGATGATATGCCAGAGATGATGGATGTATTGGTGGATAATTTGCTTTCACTTTTGCCTCGGTCATCTGGTCCATTGTATTTTGCTGTTGAACAGGCAAGTTTAACACAAAATGAGATATAGTTTCATTTGGTTTTGCTGTTAAATAAGCAAGTTAAACTAATATATGTTTCATCATATCACCATTGTAACACTTTTTATTGCATTTCTAACAACCTTGACCTGTCCTTATTTTGTGTGCATGTTCATACATATTTTGTGTTGAGAACTATGCCTGTTACATATTTACATGCAATACATGTTCATGAGGTCATACTTTTTGATTGATTTCACCCCTAAAAAATGTTAGTGTGCACATATCTCAGAGTAAAAAAAAAACTAAATCTGGTATTTCTAAGCATATGAAGGAAGTGTGATAACTTGCAATAGTTAAAGATGTAACATGTTCTGTTCTGCAGGTTTTCAGGTTCTTCTGTGATGACATTACTGATGCTGGACTCCTTCAGATGTTACGTATTGTGGGGAAAGATCTGAAGCCTAGTCGCCACACAGTAACAAACAGCGACGGGGAAGAAGAAGATGATGACTTCATTGGAATTGAAGAGGCTGAGGTGGATGAAGTTGAGAATATGGATGATGACCATGACGATGATGATGTTGGTTCCGATGAAATGAATGGATCTGAGGCATCTGGTGATGAGGTTGATAAAAAAATAATGGATTCCTCAACTGATGATATGGAAGCAGTAGATACGAATAAGGATGATAATTCTGATTCTGATGATTCTGATGGTGGCTTGGATGATGATGCAATGTTTCGAATTGATTCTTATTTTGCACGCAAGTTGCAGGAAAAATCTGGAAGTGATAATGCTCAATCATTGCTTATGCCTTTCAAATTTCGTGTTCTTTCACTTCTTGAGTTATATCTGCAGAAGAATCCAGGTATTGAGTGTCTTCCATGAGTTTTGTTGTGCTTCTATGTATGTTTTCTTGATTTCTTCTTTTGAAGATACATCAGAGTAAACCTTTAGAGTGTCTTCCATGAGTTTTGTTGTGCTTCTATGTATGTTTTCTTGATTTCTTCTTTTGAAGATACATCAGAGTAAACTTTATTCACAGTTGACATGTTTAAAACCCCTCGTGTGATCAGTCATTTTCACTCGATTCTCAGAAAAAATCAGTCACCTCTACTTTTTGTTGAACTCTTTCTTAGCAGTCCTCTTATTTATCTTGAACTAGGCCTGATAAAAGGTCACTAGACTTGTTTAGTACAAACCATTGGCCCATTGGCATCCTTTTCTCCATCGGTTTAATATTTGTGATCACCCTTTCTGTTTACTTTCCTAGTATTATCCTATGCTTAACATAAATTTAATCCTTTCAGACAAAGCGGATGTGTCCTGTCTTATTTATTTTCAAGTTATATTCCTGATAGATATTGCAGGATCACTCATGAATTTAGAATGCTTGGAATGTTTTGAAATATTGTATTCTTTTGAATAATATGATTGATTTGATCAATCAGGTAAGCCTCAGATCTTGACGGTGTATTCTTACTTGGCTCGATCTTTTGTTAATGCACATGCTGCTAAAGGTGGCAAGGAACTTAGAGATCGTATTGGGGCAATTCTGCAGAAGAAAATATTGAAGGCTAAGGACTTACCCAAAGGCGATAAGATCCAGATTAGTGATCTTGAAAGCCTCTTGACAAAGAGTTTACGATCGGTGTCACGTTCCCAATTTAAGGAGGTCTCTGCTCTTGCACAAGCTTCCACCCTTTGGTTGTTACAGATCATTCACTCATGCAATTGTTCAAAATCTGAACTCAAGGGGGTAGTAGCTGTGTTTAAAAATATAATGGTTGAGTACTTCAACAACAAGAAGTCACGTCTGAGATCTGAATTTTTGGAAGAAGTTATTAAAAAGAATCAATGGATTGGTGCACATCTGTTTGAGTATCTTTTGAAGAATTGTGGTAGTGCAAAAATAGAATTTCGTCGAATTGACGGTTTGGATATCATACGCTGCATAACCAAATCATGCATCCTCAGTGGTAAAGCGATGGATGATAAAGACGCATCTTCCAAGTCTGCGCTCTTGAAGAAACACCTGCCTGCAATTTGTGAGCTGATCCAACTACTTCTTAGTAACATGTCTGGAAAAAAATCACGCCGTGTAGACACACGCCGATTTTGCTCTTGGATCTTGAACATAATCTGTATGCATCATTTGAAAAAATCTTTTCTCAAGGTACTAAAACCAGATGTACAAGCATTGTTGGAATCCCAACTTGGAGAAAAGTTTCATCCCTTTAAGACATCATAGCTGAGATATATATAATGTTGAGTATAGGCAGTTTGATTTGTTGGGCGGAGCTCTATGTAGTCTGCCTTGGAAGTAACTCTTCATATTTAAGTACTTTTCCCATCCTTGATTTGTTGTTCAGTAGTACTCTCCAGATTATTTTCTTTAAAATTTTGAATCATTCAGGTTTCATAGCAAGGCCTGCAATTTGGCCAATTTTTTTATCGTACATGCTTTTGAGGCAAAATATTTGGCGAGGGGAGGAAAGATGGCTGCAACAACTTATGATAGCTATGCTGCTAGCTTCTTGTGATGCATTTGTTACTTTTTTTTCTATCTATAATCAGGCTCTGATGCATTTATCGCAAAGTGATTATATGCATGTTGGAATGTGCAGGGTTAATACTGATGGTTTACATAGTGTTGCATGTGCAATGCTACATATAATCTTGGTTTCCTTGGCATCTCTAATGGTCTTCCAGTCATTCATTCAATATTTAAATTTGTATAAAAATAGTTTTCACGCATTATGTATGTTATTGCACTTGGACCTTTTGGCATCATATATCGTTAAGCTATCGTGCCAAATGAAGTTATTATTACCTTTTGTTGAAGTGAGATCAGTCACATCAAATCTAGCAACTGTCAATTTTCTACATCACTTAGAAGTATCATATTATTACACTATCTTTTGATTTTGTTAAGGCTTTATGCGATATTATTGTAGTGAGAATGTTGTGGGGAAAAAATATTTTCTCATCTCCTGTAAAGCTTTTAGCAATCTTTTATTAAAAAAATTCTACTTATCATTTTTTAATCTATGTATATATATTGATTGGATTACTAGTTTTGGATTTGATTTTTAATTTGATTAAATAGTTGGTGGTATACTAGTAGTGACATTGCAAATATTGAATAAGAAACTAATAATTTCTAAAGCTCCACAAAGAAAGTAGGATCTGGAAAAGTCAATTTCTCCAAAAATGCCGTAGTTGCACCTGAATCATGCAGATGCATTCATTCCAGTTACTTATGCCAACTTAATTAAACCAGCTAATTGGTGCATAAATAAGCGGGGGAACCGATTCCGCCCCATTTGAAGCGTTTCCTTCATATCTGCTCTCTTGTACTGGTCCTCTCCGCGACGTCGCCTCCAACTTCATCAACCGCGATGTCCCCATTTTCCTCGCCGGAGACCAAATGCGAGCCCTCCAAACTCCAACCCTAATCCACTGTTCTTGAGATCGGCCTCAGGAACCCTAATCCGGCCCTCCCACCGATGGCCCGGCGGCCTCCGGCAGCCGCTTCCGCGCTGAGGCAACTCGCAGCCCGATGCGGCGCCGTCTTGAGGAGCACGGCGTTCGAGCACTGGCTGTTCCTTATCGTTTCCGTATCCTTCTTGTCCATCCTCCTATTCCTATCCGCCCTCTCGGGCTTCACCGCGTCCTCCGCCTTTCGCGCCCGCCAGCCCGCGCCCATCGACGTCCGGCGTGGCCATGCCCACCTCCCCACCTTCGCCTACTATATCTCAGGCGGACGGGGCGACGGACGTCGTCTTCTTCGCCTCCTCCTTTCTGTGTACCACCCTAGGAACCGGTACCTCGTTCACCTCTCCGCGGACGCCTCCGACGCCGAGAGGGTCGATCTAGCCGCCAGGATCCAGCTTTCGATCCCGGCCGCGCAGGAGTTCGAGAACGTGGATCTCGTAGGGAAGGCTTCCGCCATGACCCCCATGGGATCCTCTGGTCTCGCTGCGACTCTTCACGCTGCGTCCGCGCTTCTCCGCCTTGACGATGGCTGGGATTGGTTCGTGACGCTGAACGCCGCTGATTATCCTCTGGTCAGCCAAGACGGTTAGTGATTGACGAATTGGTTTTCTGTTCTCATGTGCATATGATGAAAGTTTTTAGTTACAGCAGAAAATTTATGATAAAATGTGGAATTAATCTGGAGAGCAAATTATTGTAAAGCTTTAAATGCCTCGAATTCTGTCTTTAGCTATTAAGATCTTTGTTTTTCAATGAATGATTTTTTGCTGCAAGATAGATCTTGTTGTCTCTCTTCTTTAGTTTTGCATTCTACACCTGAAATGTTTCTTACACTATGTGTGGATAGAGTTTCATAAGGGGGGAAGAGAATGAGAGGGAAGGGAAAGTGGGGGAAGGGAAGAGAAGGTAATGGAGGAAAAGTGTTTAACATTGTTTGGATTTGAACTAGTAAGGAGGAATGAGGGGAAATAATGGTAACATTAACTTTGTTTGGCTTATCATTATGAAGGAAAGAGAGGGGAAAGGAGGGTAAAGATTCTAAATAGACAATAATGTCCTTTTAGTGCAATAAAAAATTAATAAAAGCAAGGACAAATATGTAATGTAGTTAAAATTCATTTTGAAACCTCCCCTCCCCTCCATTATTATGGAGATCAATTATCTTATTTTTTACAGTGCTTGCTGAACAAATTCAATAGTCACTAGACTCTATATTCCGAAAGCATTAGTTTGTTGAGTAGCATGATCGTCCAGTGAAGGTGTGGCTGAATTTTTAGTTAATATTAAACAGAAACTAATTAGCCAGAAACATGCAATGTATGTGGCTTAATAAGGTTTGATGTTCTAGTTCATTGTTTCCTGGATTTTGGTACTTTTTTGTGTATATTAACTGAATGCAGTTATACATTCAGCACTTATTCTATACACATTCACCTATTTTATCTAGTCACATGGCATGTCACAGTGACAACCTTCTTTAACCATATATTTAAGCATCTATACATTGAAGTTATCCATAATTTGAATTTTGCAAGAAATTACCATATTAAATAGCAGTCATGTTAAGTTTAGTTATGATGAAATGCTATTCCTGGAGAGTTTGACTTGAGCAATTGTGATATCTTGAGAAAAAGCTTTTGACCCCATTTATTTCTCCTTCTAGTATTTTTTTGGGGTTATTATGAAATCAATTTGATTTTTAGTCATGAATTAGCTTGAGAAGTAGTTTGCGAATATTGTGCTCCATAAGCCAATGCTTAACCGTATCATAAATTCTTGGATCTAAAAATATTAGTATCTTCTATTGAAAAAAAAGAATACCAGCATTTCCATTCATGTAGTTCTTTGCGGTTTCAAATGCGTTATTTTTTTTCCATGCATAGTAATAAGTATTATCTGGTTTGCAAATAGTGCGTACAGAGCGTTTGTTGGTCCTGCTTCTTATTGAGTGAAATAACAACGATGCAATGTCTGTTAGCTAGGTTAATCACACTTAATGACATGTAATGTGACGAAAATCCCCTTTATTTGTTGCAGTTATTGATGGATAGTCCAGCCTTCTTTCCTAGCAGTTACAGTTGGTTTTTTTTTTGCAGATAACTCAGTGACTTGTACATGATTACTTCTCTTTTCTTAAAAAAAATGATTGTTATTTTTATTGCAGATATGATTCATGTCTTTTCATCTCTGCCAAGGGATCTTAACTTTGTTGAACATTCTAGTGACCTTGGTTGGAAAGAGTACGTAAAGATAAATTTCTTCTTTATTTCATTTTATTATTAATTTTTGACACAAGTGCCAATCCTGTCTATTTTGGACTTTGACGACAAGTGCACTGCAGAGATCAGAGAGTGCAACCCATTATAGTTGATGCAGGGATCTACTTGGCAAAAAGGAATAGTTTTTTCAAAGCTTCAGAGAACAGGGTTACACCTGACTCCTTCAAGTTCTTTACAGGCATTCTCAATATCCTTCACTTCAACGCATGTGCTTAAATTCATTTTCTGCATCTTGCATCACTCTTACAATTTGCTGTCTTTCATAACAGGTTCCCCATGGGTCATTCTTAGTCGATCCTTCATAAAATATTGTGTTCTGGGTTGGGACAATCTACCTCGGACTCTACTCATGTACTTCACAAACGTATTATTGTCTCAGGAGGGGTATTTTCATTCAGTCATATGCAACTCTCCTGATTTTCAAAATATTACAGTGAACAGCGATCTTAGGTATCTTGTATGGGATGATCCTCCAAAGATGGAGCCCCATTTCCTTAACATGTCAAACTATGATGGGATGATAGAGAGTGGAATTCCTTTTGCTAGGCAGTTTCGTCAGGATGAGAGAGTTCTAGATAAAATTGATGACAGAATACTGAAGCGTTGGCGCCATAGAGTTGCTCCTGGGGCTTGGTGCTCAGGCAGGAATAGGTGGTTTATGGATCCATGTTCTCACTGGGGAAGTGCTAACATAGTTAAACCTGGGCGGCAGGCAGAAAAGTTCAATCACTGGATGAAAAGCCTATTACGTGAATGGAAAGAAAAATCTAATTCATGCAGATGATAGAGTAAGAAAATTGCACAACAATGTTGAGGAAAATACATGAATGGCATTCTTTTTGGGGCATTTTGTCAGCCAATTGCCTCCATCTCACAATATCAGCATTCTATACTGCAGTGTATGTGACAAAAGAGGCGATGGTTGATCAGCAGGCAGCATTTGTTTTCTGCGTCTGGTACTCAGCATTTCCATGTACAGTGAAGAAGAAAGGCTCATTTTTCTAACATGGCCTATTTTTCACCATCCACAATTCTACATGCTCCTAACTGGCAGTTTCTTACCTCTCAAAAGAAAAAGTCAGTTTCTCTGATGCAGTCTTGCTCCGGTACATGCAAAATTAGACAACAAATGTTTCTGCCTAGCCTCAAATCTATTTCTGTCGACAGGCGCTTTTTGATTGTATTCATCTTCCATGCAAAATATTTCTGTAGATGCATGTTACGTGGAGTTGATCACGTTAAAATTGCACGGTTTTTCTTTATACATTGGAACTGTAATTGGGGCTTTTACGTGAGACCGTTTATTATCAAGTCTGAGATCCTTTTTACAGTTGCAGTCTGAGAATTTTAATTAACTGGTGTTCGGTATATAATGCACCAACCCACACTAGTAATTCAACATATGATCTTGGATTATTTTTTTCTTTTTTCTGTTAAATTTATCCTGTAGTTCAACTGTTTCTGTAGATGGACATTCGGACTACACAGTGCTTTTTCTGTTTACCTTTTTCATTTAACAAATCCATCGCATGCTGTATTAGATACGTCAATGTGGTAATGACTAATGTGAAGAGTATGGACATCTCTTGCGTAGCCTTTGCCTATGTTATATAGTGCCTATGTTCCGCATGCAATCTGCATGATAACCAAATACGTTCGGTTTCCAAAGTTCATGCATTGGAAGTTTGGATATATATCCTAATCTTGATAATAGTAATTGATAAACTTGAAGAAGTCTTTCAAGTCTGGATTTTACCCCTTTGTGTTGAGGGAAATGCTATGAAAATGCCGTTTTTTCAAATTTCAGCGTTTGTCCTTTAACTTTTGATTTATCTCGTTCTATAATAATCTAATCTGTAGATGAAGTTTTATAATAAAATATCTCCTTCACCTATAGCCATTTGAAAGTAAAATGAAAATAGCATAGATAAAACTTAAAATTAAGAAGTTCGTGATTAAGACGCTTTTGTTGCAAAAAGCTAAAAATGTTGTTGAAAGGTTCAAAATAACGTCAGGTTCTTATACCTTTTTTCATAAAGTTAATAACGATAGTTTAATCGAATTGACAAACCAATGTTTGTTATATTAAAAGTAACAATTTCCAATCAAACACAAATCAATTTAGCTTTTCTTTACAACATGAATAAATTACAAACTTTGTGAAATAAAAGCTTTGGATGATAGTTTACTATCGCATAGTTTCTGGAATCGCCAAAATAGTATCAATATCGCACAAAAAAATGGATGTCATTGCTTAAAGTCTAAAATTCAATTCAATCATTTGTAGATTCTATACCATACAATTTAAAGATATAAATATCATATTTCAAATTTTGTTCTAGTTGGTATTGCCTCCCTTTTTTTTGTCCCAATAAAGATATAAACATCAATTCCATATTTTTCCATGAAATGATCAATTCTTCTAAACATCTGTCCCAACATCTTTCTATTAAAAAAACACTTAATTAAATCAATTTGATGACTATATTGACATTTTTTTTATGGACATGGTATTTTATTTTATGGGGGGAGGGGTATGCAGTTTTGATAATGAGTTTTAACGTAGTATTTATCTAAATTTAATAATAATAATTAATTCAATAAATAATGAGATATTAACCATGTTAGATCACATATACTCTACTATATTAAAAATTGACAATTTTGGAGTTCAAGCTCAAACTAAAATTGCCCACACGCCCAAACAAACCTTGGTGAACACGCCCAAACAACTATATAAATTGCGAAACAAAAAGCTCAAATAAATACGTCTCCTCGATTGGCTTATTTGCATTTTCTGCCCTTTCCCTGGTTGCGATTGCGGGACGATTCGACAGAGCGAGAGCGATCTGCAGGGTTATCGTTTCGTCAGGTCTCATATACGTACGTATGCATTTGGGGTTCAATCTATTCATTCATCTTCGTAGACGTTCCTCGATTTGTTCGTGATTCCATTTCTTAAGTTTTTTAGGATTTTTATACTCGTTTTTTTTTGTCATGAATTGCCCAGCGCAGAACCATAATTTTTCTAATTTGTACAACCTCCTCCGTCTCTGGCAGAGTGAATTAGATCCTCGCTTGCTTGGGAGGGCATGAGTTCGTGGGATTTCGCTTATTTCCTGTTTGTTTGGTGTTGCGAAACGGTGATCCGGAATTTTTTTTTACTTGACATTTGTGGTATTGCAATATTGATCCCTGTAATGATAATCCGTTTAGGGTTCTTACTGGGCTATTGATTGATTGATTGGTTTCAATCAAACTTGTATAGGTATTAAGTGGCATTTGACGGGAATTTCGAACTGTTATCATACTCCACGAATTTGAAAACTTCCAGATATAAATAAAGCTTTAGATTGAATCCAATAAGTATCCATTTTCTTGGCTTGAATGGTCCTTAGCTGATCTTTATGCTTTTATTGCCATCTTGAATGCAGAATATTGTAAGCCAACTCATTATCTCGTGACTTTTGTGTTACTTGATTATTTGGTAGACAAAGACACAATTAAGTTTTACTGATTTTTTTTCTCATAGAAAGGTGTCTTTTTTTTTTTGTCGATACCCATTGGGATCCTAGCCTCCAGGAGTACAGGCGAATGACGAATCCGGAGTCAGGTAAAGGATAGAATGTCATTCTCATGACTAATTGACAAGAATGAAACTAGATACCAGTTGCTTTACTCTCATGCTTAATGAGCATCGGTAACTTTTTGGAATGAGTCAGTATGTGTCTACAGTTGCTAACTCGCTATGCTCTTATTTCATGATCAAGTCTTTATTCTATTTGTCACTTTGCGATGTGTATGGTTAGGAAAGTTTGGATTAGACTTTATCAGCTATCCAATTGCATTGAATACTTGCAAAAGATAGGGTATGTAACTTATTTGCCTAGGGAAATGAACCCATGGACTCTTAAGAAATGAACCCCTAAACTCGTGAGCTTATATTTGTAGACATGTCTTTCTATATTGACTGTACAACTTTTATGCTTGAGCCATGCCTTTTTTAGGTTTTCTAACTCAGGACTATGACCACATCTAATTTTGCTGAGGTACGTCAATTATTGAGTTCTTTCAAAGAAGGTCCTTATATTGACAAATAAAATTTCCATAAACCAACTTGTCATTGGGGCCTTGGCTTGTCTCTTGTGCATGTGCGGCCTTGGTTGCTCCTGCATCAGAGTCAGCTTGATGACATCAATTCACAGGAACCTCCACAACTCTCACAGAGGAAAAGGGACACACATAATTGGGAAAAAAGAAATGTTTAATTGAGATCACAACTCAAAGTGGAGAACTCCTAATGATCCAAGACTCAGGGGTGAGGCTCCTTTTATAGGAGAGGGAGATCCATGCCCTCGAAGGTCTGTATAATAACAAAACAACATAAGCATGAAAAATCCCAACTTCCTGACCCTATCCTAGCTGTGTAGTATGAAATCCTACTTCTCTAGAAAACCCATAGGTTTACTGGATCCCTCAAATGTGGCTTCCTCTATGCTCACCAAGTTTTGTTGAACATGGCGTCTGCACACCTAAGTGTCAGACTCCTGTGCATGTTTGACTTCCAGTTATTCACTGAACTTCGGAAGGGCCAGCCATCCATGGCCTGCCTTGGTACAGCTGCGGGTGCTCCGCGCCCATCCTGTAGGACACCTGCTGCCACACATGCCCAATGCTGTCCTGCTCCTTTGAATGTTCTTGCTTGACTAAGCAAGTGCTCTTGCCCGGCTGCAAGGCACTTTGACCTGGGTGTGGCCATTGTGTGGCCTGCCTATGTGAGCTCTCAATGTCAGGACGTTCTACACTGTGTCCGCTATGCGCTGCCCTGTGCCTGGTCAACCATGAGAGTTTTCTAAGTTATCGTACAATTTGCTTTTTCAAATATATTTGTGCTTTGTCTTTGTACAGGGTTGATCAATGATAATTTTCTAATAAGTGCACATAAAAACTGCAACCCTGTGATGGTCCTCTAGACCTCATGTTGCACAAATAGTATCCATAACGACAATTAATATTAAGAAGTATACGAGAAAATCGATGAAGAACATGTGCTAAGGACTTATGGAAGGTGCTTCTGTTACAGGATTCAAAATTCTTTAGTTTGAAATGAAATGAGTAAGACAACCGAGTGCCCTTTTCATGCGTGTGTTTGGTCAGTCTTGATAGTGAAGATACTCGACTCTGCACCTACACATTCGTGTTGGTGGAAAGCCTGTGATTGCATGCGTGAAAAGAATTCGTAAAAAGGGCGCTATTATAGCTTTCGCGCATGTTATCATCATAGCACGAATTGAGCTTTAATTCATTCGGGATTTGGGTTTAAGTCTCGTATCCACTGTATCAGACATTCAAAAGAATTACACCTAAGGAAGGAGGCTACGGTCGGCTCACACTTGCCTTGGTGAATACGGACAACCCTCCCGGGCTGAATGCAAGATGCTAGTGTCTCCGAGACAGTTAGACGCTTTGGAGGAGAAGGAAAGTTTGATTTAGACAATACAAAATAGGATTTACTGGAAGTCTTTCAGAAATAATTCATTTTTTTATCTACCCTACTTGGGTCACTGATTTTAAATGAGGATTGAAGAATATCCCATCTCGGGTTGAGCTTTCCAGAATCGACAATAGCAATGGTGAAATTACGAACACTCTTTGAACCCGTTTAAGGTGATCCAAACCTCCGACTCATTGCGGTCGTTTATTGCCAGAAATCTAGAATATGCACAATCTTTTCAGGTCGCAGATTGAAAAGTGAACGACGTCTAAACTAAACTATGAAGAGCATCCATTGCCAATTCTACGAAAATCCAAACAACGAACCACTGCATGCCTTGGACTTGGTTTCTTCACGTGTGGTCGCGATGGAACCTATAACGTCTCTATGGTCGGGGGTGCAAGGCAACAATGATTTAGAAAACTCCTCCCAGCTTACAGTTACGTGGAAAATATGAGAACCACGCAGAGAACTATTTTCACCCAGGCTTGATTTCTCTACGTTCGGTCGTGATGGAGCTTATAACGTCCCTATGGTCGGGCGTGTAGGGCGAAGATAGTTCATAAACTCAAATCCATGCACAGATCTAGAAGATCGAACGATAAAACAGGGATCAAACTAATGCCATTGAAAACACAAGAAAGCTCGACACCCGGTTACTGATCATGAAAAACATCAAGATTAAACACAGTTAAGGAACATGAATCGAAATCACATAAGCACCTCCCGGCCTCAGCAGGGCCGTTTAGTTATAGTTCATGTGGAGAATACACATCTCTCTACGAATTGCCAAAGGCATTGTTTTCCAGCTCTCTATTCTTTCTTTCCTTTCGTCTCTCTGTCTACCTCCCCAAAATCTCCCCTTTTCTGCTTACAACTTCTTCCTCCTTTTATATCCGTTTCTCCTCCCTCTGTCGACCTCTGCTTGCTGTCGGCTCTTCTCTTCCCCTCCTCTGCCTGCCCCTCTGTCGCTGCCTGCAGCTCGTCAGCTTTTCTGTGGTCCCCACCACTTGGGAAGCTTCCTTGCACCAGGGAGGTGAAGGAGTTGGCTGGTCCCCAATTGCAAATGATGTTTGCTGTTTGGTTGTCTGGCCTCTTCCTCAGCCCGAAAGCAATCCACCATTCTTTGATTCAGACAATAGTTTGTGGTTAAGTTGCTCTACTTCATCCTCCGGAGCTCATTTATGCAAGTGAAATATCAGGCTAGCAGGAATAAAATTAGTGGTAGTATGCGAATAGACATTTATGTGGAGAATGTTTGAAATGCATTGAACTAGTGCCATGCACATGTCTACGTAAGGAGATATTTATATAATAGATATTATGTGCATGCGAAACGATAGTGAAAATATAGGCCATAAATCTCCACATCATTGACCCATCAAGTATAGTGTTGCTGGTTAGCCAACCATACAGCTGGACCCTTGGTCTGTGATGTTATATCAGGTAGGTCGTGACAAGCCATATGTAGATGCATGATTCTTTTCTTCTTGACATATTTTTTCCGTACTGCATGAATTTACCGGATTAACGGAACAAATGTTAAATAAACCAGATAAACATTATTCCCTTTGTCACGCTGTTTCCTTTGTTCCTGTATTTGTCTCGAACATAGCTAAACTGATGTTATTTATGTTTGATTTTTGAATATGCATTTTATAATTTTATTTTACACATATTTCTGCTCCAGCTGAGAAATCATGCAAGGGAAGTCGACTTTGAATCCTCATGCCACTCCTTATGTGCCACATTCAAATCTTTCATCTGATACATGCGCTAGGAGAGATAAGGCTCCAAACGAAGTACCCGAGAGTTCTGCCAAGTGTGAATACTTTGATGTGTCGACAGAAAATCTCCCTGAGTCTGTTCATGGGGATGATATCCAGAGTTTTGAGAAGCTTCATGTTTCTGATGAATCGTCCTCAAAGATTAACCAGGCTTATGATGTTTTCCAAGTTGAACTTACTGATTTTGTGGACCAAAATAGTTTGAATGATCCAAACACAAAGCTGCAGTATCTTTCTTCTATGTTCCCTAATTTTTCTGTCGATTCCCTTGCTGAGGTACTTAATGTACACTATGATGATATAGGTGAAACAGTTGATATGCTTCAGCAGTTTGAGGTACTTTTTTTTTTCTCTCGTTTTCCTCTGTGGGTGCACCTAAGCATAGACATTTCAGCTTCTGTTTTTCACATGCATCTCTCTTCATATTCTGTCTATTAAGTTTGTCAACATCCAACTGTTTTTGGAGACTTATTATTTATTTGGAAGACATTAACAAAGGGTTTCTCTTTTGCTTGTATATTAGTGTGATGGTGATGAGTTTGAATTCCCCTTTGAAATCACGGAAGCTAGCATTAACTTGGGTCCCGAATCTCAGAAAACCAGTGCAAGAAGAGGAGATTGATTTTGCTTGGGTCTTAGTTTGGGGTCATTTGCAGTAACTTCTGTATAGCATATGCTACACAATTTCCTTGGTGTTACAGCATGATATATCACTGGCGTGTGCAGTCCCTTTATATATGTTATTGTTGGCGGTCATTCTAGATGTTGCCGTCAGTTTCAGTTTGGAGCTATGCCATCTTCATGTTAGCAAAGAATTATGCCTCTGCCAAATGCGAGGACGTTGAACAGTATTCGCCATTGTATAGTTGGGTGCGTTTTATGTTCATTGAGGAATGTTTCTTTTGTTGGATTAGATTGGTCATACGTTCCTGTTGTATGTCTTACAGTATGGAGTATGGACTGTAATCATTTGCGATGGAAGAGCTGTGGGACTGCCATTGTAAGAGGACGGACGTCTTATGTTTGTAATGATTTTATTGTAAGATGAAAATGTAAATTTCACGGTAGGCGTACTATTAGGGTAGAAACATTGCCCATGTATCTACTTTGTGGGTCGCATAATCGATTCAGCCTCTTTTGCCGTAGTGAAATCTACGACGTCTTTTACTGGATTTGTTGCTCCGATTTCTAATGTTCTCGTAATGTTCGCATGGCCTTCTTCATGCAAGCCACGAATCAAATTAAGTAAACAAAACTTGGGCTTTGCGTACATCTATTCTACGGAAATAGAAAAACATGATATTTTTTTGTTGAGTACAATAAGTTTTTTTTTTAAATGGATACAAATAAGTTACTTGGACACATTTTGTGCTGGCAAAATATTCACGACCCATCCAAAACTTGGGGATAGGCCCATATGCAGTAATCTTATATATATTTTTATTTAATTTTCTTTATGGTAACTCTACATGAACTAAAAAATTGTGGGGTCCTAAAATCACGTAAAAGGGACAAAAAATCATTGTGTAAGTTTAGTTTTCCCCCTGTTTTTATCTCACTTTTTTTTTCGATCTGAGCCTTCTGAGCATTTTTTGGTCTGTTCGATTAATGTTTA
This sequence comes from Pontederia crassipes, assembly GCA_030549335.1. Lineage (NCBI taxonomy): Eukaryota > Viridiplantae > Streptophyta > Magnoliopsida > Commelinales > Pontederiaceae > Pontederia > Pontederia crassipes. The sequence continues at coordinate 47,912,421 of CM060195.1, forward strand.
AACGCAAAGATTTTTACTTTCCAACCGAGTCTTCAGGTTTTGACGTGCCACGTGGCATAGGGTCCCTTTGTGTGCTGTTAACGAACGCAAAAAGACAGAATGTCTTCTCATCATTTGCGTTTCTTTATTACTAGTTGGCAAATTTTGGGCGTATTATCACATGTGGCTTAAGGAGTCATCAGCTATCTCGATCTCAATCTGACCAATCCGCTTTCGCGATCCATTTTATTAATCTCCTCTTGTTACTTACTATATATTTTCCGTTCTGTTCCACGCACCGGCGTCGAGTTCGATTTCGCTGCCTCCCACAGTTTCCTATTTGTTTTCTCCACGGCGAGCGCGAAGGTGAAGTAACAGGTTCCTCGTTTCATTCCTATTCTCGATTTCCTTTCCGAGTTACTCTTGCTTGAGAAGAGTTTGATTTCCTGTCCTTTTTGCAGTCAATATGAGATTTTTATGAACTCTTCGCCGGATTATTATTATTATTGTTATTTTTGTTTCATGGTGTTTTTGCGTTGACTATGAAGATAATTTGGAATTTCTACTTGGTACAGTTGGATTTCAGGTTCCGCCTCTTTTATTATTGAAAATTGCTAAAAGTTTAGCATTTGGTGTTTTAATGGCGTCGAGGTTAGAAATTTGTTGCTTTCAGTAGTTAACTTTTGAGCTTTGGATTTTGGATGCACTTCGGATTGTGTCGACTCCTTTTTTCCCCAAGATGATTGTTTCTTTCATCTTTTTCCATTATCTTTTCGTTTGATGTTTATATAGTATATTCTTTTAAGTAAATTTTGGGGTTAGATGCTCAAGCCTTTTGCTAATTGTCGTGGTTGTTTATTTAGTATGTTCATCTCCAAGAGCTAAATAGTTCGTTTAGGCTGCTCAATTGTCATGTAAAAATTGCTCTGCTATGCTTTTTTTTTTCTCCAATCCCCTCTGGATCCCAGTTGATGAATCTCGAAGTACACGAGGAAAACTTTTGATTCAAAGTTGCATCCGGGTTACATTTTCGCAGAAACAAGTTTGGATCTCTACTCTTCGATGTTACGGTAGGTTTGATGTCTTCTTATTCATTTTCGTTCCTTGTCATTTTCTCGTGGATTTTGCTCTCGTGTTCAAGTTCTTTTTGCTTGGAGAACCTCTCTGTCTGAGAGTACATAATTTGTAAAGCTTTTTTTAAAAGGTTATGTTATGGGTTTTCAACATTTGACTTCAATTTCTTGGTTGTATTATACTGTGCCTATTATAGATCATGGTTCAGCATCAAAGTTGGGGTATCTGAAGTTTGGCATTTTATTTGTTTTATCTTTCTTCAACTACAGAAAGTTTGAAGTTGTAATTTGAGATCTCCAACAGTGTCCTAGGAGAAAAATCAAATAAAAGAATGACTTATTATTCTGTAACTTGATGTTGCAGCTGATTGGAGACTCAAGAGGTCAGGTTTCTCAGATGCTAGCCAGATCGATGTTTGAGTAAATTTACAGGCCTCATTCAAAGAAAGAAGAAACCTGTCTTTAGAATGGCTCAAGGAATGGGCAACCAAAATGAGAATTTGCTCACAGCTGTTGTGCCCCTGATGAAGCTGCTTTGCCTCACTGTCATCGGCCTCATCCTCGCCCACCCTCGAATCCAAATTGTCCCCAGGGCCACCTTCAAGCTTCTCAGCAAGCTTGTGTTTGCCCTCTTCCTTCCTTGTCTCATTTTCGTCCACCTCGGTGAATCTGTCACGCTTAACGAAGTTCTCCTCTGGTGGTTTGTGCCAGTCAATGTACTCATCAGCACAGCCATAGGGTGCGCTCTTGGATGGCTGGTCGCAATTATTTGCCGCCCACCACCTCAATATTTCAGGTTCACTGTGATCATGACCGGTTTTGGTAACACAGGGAACCTCCCCATTGCTATTGTTGGATCAGTGTGCCACAGCCCAAATCACCCTTTCGGACCTGATTGCCATCGAACTGGTATTGCATATGTGTCATTTGCGCAGTGGGTTGCTGTGATCCTTGTTTACACCTTGGTCTATCATATGATGGAGCCACCAATGCAGTACTACGAGATTGTGGCAGAAGGCAATGAGATCGAAGAGGAAACGAATGTTAGTAACATAAGTAGACCATTGCTTCATGAAGCTGAATGGCCAGGAATGGTTGATAAAGAAACTGAACATTCCAAGACACCGTTCATCGCAAGAGTATTTATGAGCATTTCCGGATCTTCACAGAGCACCTTTCCTGACATTGATTTCACTGAGGAAGGAGGTGCAGGTGCTGGGCCGAGCAGCCCCAAGTCTCTTAGGTGTCTGGCAGAGCCAAAGGTGGTACGTAGGATCAGAGTTGTTGCAGAAGAAACACCAATAAGACACATTCTTCAGCCTCCAACAATAGCTTCTTTATTGGCACTTATTGTTGGAATGGTGCCAATGCTCAAAGATTTCGTATTCGGATATGATGCACCTTTATCTTTCTTCACGGACAGTTTAGAAATCCTGGCAGGAGCTGTTGTTCCCTCTGTGATGCTAATTCTGGGAGGAATGCTTGCTGAAGGCCCCAATGATTCAGCTCTTGGCATGAGAACTACAATTGGGATAATGGTGGCAAGGCTGTTGGTGCTTCCACTGGTGGGGATTGGTGTTGTGGCTTTGGCTAATGGATTGAATCTTCTGATCCAAGGAGATCAAATGTGCCGTTTTGTGCTTTTGTTGCAGTACACAACTCCAAGTGCGATCTTATTAGGAGCCATTGCTAGCCTGAGAGGTTATGCAGTCAAAGAAGCTTCTGCAGTCCTGTTCTGGCAACATGTTTGTGCAGTGGTCTCGCTCTCAGTTTATATTGTTATTTACTTCAAGTTGCTCTCTTATGTTTGAGGCTTGGTCCATCTGAGGATGTATTGTACGTTTTGGTGGCAGAAAGATCTGTTTAGTTGCACCTTTGGCCATCATGGTTCTAAAAGCATGATGATATTTATTATTTCTTCGGAAGGGAATAGCAGATGGATTCTGTTTTGAAGACATTCTCGTCTTTTGGTTGTGCATTATTTGTGATGTAATACCATTATAAACCACATCACATATTTGTATTTAAACTTGTAATATTGATACTCATCTTCAATTATTGGATTTAATATTTTTTGTGTTTCTCTTAATCTTAATGATTTTCTGGAACACAATTTTCCATGACATGCAACTGGTAACTCTTACGGCTTTTTATCATCTAGATTTCAACCAGCAGCATTTGCAATTTATGACGTGACTTTCGACCTTTTTAGTCCCCGGTCAATTTTCATCGATGACATTGTTTCTTTGTCCATCCAATATGTTCATTGTAAGTAAATTTGAGATAACATAGCCAATAGAAGAACTTATTCATTGTTACAGCATTCAAACCTGCAGTTTCCTATACAAATAATTCTCTGATCCTTTATGAAAATTGGTTTGCAGTTGATGCATATTAATTTGGAGGAACATTTGAACGTTGTTGACAAATATGTATAATTATAATGTGGTGTAGTGATCTTTTTTGAGGCATTCTATCTCTGTACTAGAAGAATTTCCAAGAGTGAATGGAAATTATGGAACAAATATTACAAACAACCAGATGAAACTTTGTTTTCTATTGATCTTATATGTTCTCCATGCCATGATTACATTGAATTATTCCCGTCACGATCAATTTCAGTTTCCGTATTGTGTTCTTATCCTGCAAACATAGGAAAGTTTGTTTTCTTTTGATCTTGTATTTGCTCCATGCCATGACTACATCGAATCATTCCCGTTATTTTATTTTTCAATTTGTGTTTCCATATTGTGCTCTTGTCCTGCTCATATTTCTCCTCTAGCTGAATCATGCATAGGATTTCTTCATTGCTTGTTTATTTTCTTTTTCATGGTTGAAGAAAGGCCGGAGTCCGGGATACAAACTAACTCGAAAGTAAATTAAAGAAGATCCAAAGTATCTAAGGTAGAGGACGAGATGAGGATATCCCAACGATGTCGCCAAAGAGGATGGACCCCATGGCAGCCGAAGGTGCTAGCAAATGTAAGCCTACACTATGGTAGAGTGAGCGCTTCGCGAGCCAGTCTGCTGCTCGATTGGCCTCACGATAGGTGTGAAGAAGTTTTATATCCCAGCATATTCTTAAAAGTTGACAAATCGATTTCACGAGTTCAGCGATGTGTGGACCAGGTGTTAATTGTCCGTTGAGCATCCACACTGTATCTTGAGAATTAGATTCTAGGAGAATCTGCGTGAAGCCAAGACGACAAGCTTGCTCAAGGCCCTCTTTGGCTCCAATTAGTTCCGCTTCGATGATGCTGCTGGAACCTATGTGGTGGGTAAATCCAAGGATCCATTGCCCTCCGCAATCTCGGAGTACACCCCCGACACAAGCGAATCCATTGCATGAGATGGCACCGTCAACATTGCATTTGATCCAGCCTTCAGGAGGTTTTTCCCACTTGATTTCTTGGTATGTAGCGGAAACTCGACGTAAATCAGCGTACCAAGCTGCAGCTAAATTAACTTGCGACATTGCATGTCTGATCAAACCAGCGGCATTGTATGAGAGCACAACACCCACTATAAGAAAATTGTCATTTTTCGACAGGCAATTTTCGACGGTTTGAAATCCGTCGCAATTTGCGACGAATTTTATAACGGTTCCATTTCCGACGAATTTTTCGACGGTTACAACCATCAGAAATGGAAATAATAGATTATGTAATTTGTTATATTATTATTTTATTTTTCGACGGTTAGGAACGTTGATATTTTCGACAGATTTCCATCCGTCGTAATTTGCGACGGATTTTCCGACGATCACCGTCGAAAATAAAAAAATAAATTATGTAATTTATTATATTATTATTAAATTTTTTGACGATTAGGAACGTCGATATTTCCGATGGATATCTATCCGTCGTAAAATCCGCCGCAATTTCCGACGGTCATAATCGTCGGTAAATGTATAATAATATCATATGAGGAGTATTTTATTAATATAACTAGCGACGGTCCAAACTGTAATAATTACCGACGGTTTCGACCGTCGGTAAAATAAAAAATAAATATTATATATAATTATATATTTTTTTGACAGTCACAACCGTCGGTAACTTTAAAAATAATTAATATTTACGTTTCCGACGGCCGGAGCCGTCGGTAATTAAAATTTCGTTATCCCGCTTTTTTTTTCTTTTTCCCGCTTTCTCTCATCTTTTCCCCTTATATATATATATACACACCTCTATTCGATATCCTCTTCTCCTCTCTCTCTCCCCCTCTCCCTCTCCCGGTCGGCGAGCCTCTGGCCGGACGTCAAGCGTCAACCACCGATGATCCTTTCCCGCCGGCGTCTCTCTCTCTCTCTTTCTCTCCGGCCGTTCGACCGCGGGCGTTCGGATTCGGCAACGACCGTTCGGATCTTGCCGCTAATTTTTTTATTTTTAAAAAATTCTTTGCGACGGTTGCGACCGTCGAAAGATCGACGATTGCGATGACCGTCGAAAGTTTCGACAGTAAAAATTTTTTTACGGTTGGAACCGCCGGACTTTTCCGGCGGCTTCGACGGCTGGAACCGCCAGAATTTACCGACGGTCCATACCGTCGCAATTACCGACGATTTTTTTTTAAATCGTCGCAAATCAATTTGCGACGAGTGTTTTTCCGACGGATTGATTCCGTCTGAAAAACCGTTGGTTATTGTGTTACCGATGATTTTTGAGCCGATTACCGACGATTTTGACCGTCGGTAATCAGCGTTTTTTTTGTAGTGACCTTGGTCGAAATGAGCTTATTCCTCCATGTCCAAAAATGCCAGCAGGCCATGCCGAACATTCCTTGCCCTCGAAGGTGGCCTGCAAATTAAATGACAACCAGTCATATAAATTGCAACTAAAGAAAGAAGAGAGCAAGGGTCTTGGCACAAGTTTCTTCCAGTTCCTAGCCGTCCAGGGACAATCCCTCAAAACATTAGCATTGTTTCAAGTGCGATTGTGCAACGAGTGCACACCCCGAAGGACGTGAGCCATCTACGGAGTCTCTGCTCATTTTTCAATATTCTGTCGTGAGCCGCTAGCCATAAAAAAGCACGCACATTCTGAGGTCCTTCCTAAGCCCATATTAGCTTCCATAGACGATAGCTTCCAGGAGAGAAGAGCGACTGATAAGCCGAGCGAGTGTTGTATTTTCTAGAGACCTTCGACGGCCAGTAAAGCTGATCCGAGGGGCCATCCAGTTGAGGCGTGGACTCACCGGCGAGCTTGAGAAGTCAAGTGATGAGAATAAGACATCTAATTCTTCTAGCTTCCACCGATTCATGTGATCCACTATATGACTAACTTTATTTGATAGTAGCTCCTCAGGTATGGTTAGTGTTGATTTAGAGGCTAGGGGAATTCCATCTGGCATCTAGGAATCAAACCAAAAACTAGCTTGTAGCCATTGTTAATCTTCCACCTGGTGGCTGCTGCAAGCTTATTCAGGACGAGCTAATTATCCTCAACCAAGAGTCTCCGGTTGAAGTGCGAAATTTGCTAGGATTAGAGAATTGATTCTTGTACTTGCTGGTGTAAACCTGAACCCATAATTTATCCTGCTTTGTTAACATTTCCTAACCAAGCTTCGCTAGCAAAGCAACATTGAGATGATGACGCAAGCCTAAGCCACCATTTGCTTTCGGCTGAGTTATAATCTCCCGGTTTATAAGGTGGATCCTCCTTTGCTCAGGCGTGTGGCCTCATATGAAGTTCCTAGCGAGTATTTGTATTTCATTGCAAACAGATTTGGGAATTCTAAGCGTATTCATGGCGTACATCGGGATGGCCTAGATTGTAGACTGGGCAAGCGTGACTCGTCCAGCTAGTGAAAGTGTATTGCCTGCCCAACCATCAATTCTAGCACGAACGTTGTCGACAATTTGCTTGAAGTAATCCTTCTTGACCCGATCGTGGATTATTGGCACACCAAGGTAACATCCTATAGATGACACAACAATGAAGGAGCTGAGTTGCATAATATGATCTCTTGTATGCAGTGGAACTAGCTTTGAGAAATAAATTGATGATTTGGCAGGATTAATTCTTTGCCCTGCGAGGCTACCAAAATTTTTTAGAACATCCAACACCACATCCATTTGCTCCTACAAATAAGAAAATGTTATCATTGAACATAAGATGTGAAATAGGAGGGCCGCTCTTACCCAATCTTAAAGGTTTCCATAAATTAGATTGTACGACATTCATGATTGCATGGCCGAGTCTTTCAACACAGAGTACAAAGCTATATGGGGAAAGTGGACATCCTTGACTAATGCCTCTTTCCATTTCAAAACAATCAGTGGTCTCGCCATTCCACAAAACTTGCATGATGGGATCCCAACAAATTGGAGAGTCTCTAAACTAAAGCTCCAATGCAGACGGTCAAAAGCTTTTTCAAGGTCGATCTTGATCGACATGAACAACTTCATTCCCTTCATTTTGCTCATAGTGTACCAATTCTTGTGCTACGACAATATTATCATGGATACTTCACTTAGGAACAAAGCTTGATTGGAAAGGAGAGATAAGGGTCCCCAAAAATTCTTGTGCTTGTTTATTATTATTGTTAAGTATTCAGTTCGATAAAAATTATGCAAAAAAAAAAAAAAACACATCGAACATTTTAAGATGATAGTAGAATATTATTACAATGAGATTAATTTTAATCCTGACTTGTAGAGAATTTATATAGGCAAGATATTTATAAATAGATAAAAAATCCAGTCTCTACCTCAAAATTAAGATACCTATCACAATATATAAATTTAAATCAAATCCAAATCAATTATAATCATTTGTACTGCAAGGGAGTGTTTCCAGGATCAGGCGAATTTTCTAACCATTATTAACAGTTATATTTAGCGGCAAAATTAGGATGACAATCTGCTTCTTATCCCTTGAAGGTGTAAGAGTTGCCACACGGAGGAGACTTTGTTTACGAAGTGGCGGATATTTTCTGCCTACTCAAAGCACATAAGTTCACACTTTAAGATCTGCAGTTGGCGGCTTTGCATCTTGAGATTTGTTTGACAATCGAGATCTAGTTTGAATTATTTTCCCCCCGGTAACGATCTAGTTTGATCTTTTGATCTACATATGTTTTCTTATAAACTTTGTCTCTCTCTCATCATCCAGATCAAGCTTGTAAGATATGTTTATTTTTAGGATTATTTTCATAATCTTAAATTATCATAATTTTTCATGTTTAACATCAAATTACAAATTTTTTTGAGTTCCTAAATTATCGTGATTTTTTCAATTTTATTTTTTCGTCAACTTCTATTATTTTTTTTGTTATCTTTGACTTTTCTTATTTGTAAAAAATAAAAAATATCATGAAAAGAGAGAAGGAGAAGGCCGCTCTCTCCTCATGCGCACTCCAACACAAGGAAAGAGGGAAATATTTAGGGAAAGAAGAAAAGAGATGAGAGGGGTCGCCCCTCTCTCCGTGCGCACACCGACGCAAGGAAAGAGGGAGGGGGGAGGCTGTTGCGCGGACAAACGATACTGTTTACTTGTATTGTCCCCATGCCACATTTATATTTGGCTCCATACGGGTATACACTATAGTGGATGGTTGAAGTCGATAATATGACTTTTAGGTTTTTAAATGCTTGAGCTTGAGAAGCTTCTGGCCTAATAGGTCCGTAAAACTCACTATGATAAGCAGTATTATTAAACCAGACAAAACAACAAGCGATGAAATCAAAAACCACCCCCCGGCCAGCGTAGGGAGAGAGGGAGGGAGGGGGGCGGCCCCCTTCCTCCCTCTTTTCGTGGAGGGATATTTTTTTACTTTTTACAAATAAAAAATTAAAAATAATAGAATAATTAGCAGAAGTTAATAAATGGATTAAATTAAAAAAATTGTGATAATTTAGAGATAAAAAAATAAGTTTATAATTTAAAATTAAATGTGAAAAATCATGATAATTTAGGAACGGTTTATCAAAATAATTCTAATTTATTGAGACGATGCAAATAGTCAGCAGACACTAGTCGGATTTTTTTTTCGGTTGCCTTTTGGTAGTTTTATTATCTTATTTTGTGTCGGACTACACATGCTCAAGTAAAATTTTGGACTTATATTGTGTTTTATTACATTATTATCTCATTTGCGTCTTATTATGCAAACTCTCTTAATTTCCCTTATTTGTATTCATCTAATTAAAAAATATATATCAAATTATCAATCAGATCAAAAGATTTTAAATAATAAAAAAGATAAAATGTGATACTTAAATATTTATTTCGATAGTTAAATTTAAACGAGGGAGTCATTTATCTTATTTTTTTAACTTGTATTACCTTTGGCCCTTTTGAACCATTCCTTTATCTTTTAATTTGTATAATTTTCTGAATCATTCTGGTGAGGTCAGGGACTCGCGCCGTGGCCATGCAGTGGCGAATCCGCGCTCAACGTTGGGGAAGTCGAGGAAGAGGCACATCACGAGGGTTTAGAGTTCAAGGTGTAACGACGCGACACGTATCATAAAAAAGGTGAGAGGTCATAAGTTTGAATTTTCTTTATTTTCAACTTTTTAATTTCCTTGTATCATAACTTTCCTGAAGAACCGAAAAAAAAAGGGTTGGATCCATTTTTGTTTTTATCCTTATAACGTGGCAGGAAAAGCGAAGTAATTTAATATATTTTTTTTGTCAAAAAATGAATCAAATGTGAAGGCAAAAAAAATAACTAATTTTTTTTGGGTAAATAAAAAGTAAACTAATTTGCCGCTCTCATCTCAGCTGTCCCGCTTCGTTGAAACTTCAATTTTCGATAGTAAATGTTGAAGAGTTTAAGAAATATGAAATAAAAAATTATATAATTAATATACATTTAATAAATTTGAATATTAAATTTCAATCATGTAATTATCATTCGACGATTCTAATTTATTAATTGCATATTAATTATATAAAGATTGTTGAATCCTAGTTAACCTCAAATTTGAATATCTTACAAAAATTTTGAATCTTCATCTTTTGAGAAAACAATTAATATTGATAAGAAAAAAATTCATTTAAAATCCAAAAAAATAAATGATATATTGCAGCTAAATACTATTAATTAATGACATAATATTTTATTACTATAACATCAATTATCAAATAACACATTTTAAAAATTAAAATCATTCAATTATTATCCAAATTAAAATAATTTATATTAATTTCAAAGATTGAAATCCGCAATCGGCTACGTTTGATTTTTAGAAGACACTCGTACAACTCAAAGAATAAAAACAAAAATCAACCAATATTAGCTTAACTAGGGTTACATCTCAAATGATTTGAGGAGTATTAATAATTTTAAAGTTAACTTTTTGTCCATGGTTGTGGTGGAGTGGATAACAGTTCATCATTGTTTAAGTAAAGATTTTGAGTTCAAAAATTAAAATTTTTACTAGGAGCCTCATCTATCTGACATAATTTCATTCCGACTTTAAATTAATCAAATTTTAGTACTAGAAAAGCTTACAAACTGTTCATCTCAAAATATGTGATTGAAATTAGTCAAATGTTATACTATGATAAATAAATATATATAGTTAAAATTACTATGTATTTATAATTATTCTGAAAACTACTTTATATTTATAATTGTTTAATTAGGTTAGGAGAAATAACGAGTATTTTTTTTGTTTGTTGCGTTCGTAAGGAAGGTGGTGTCCGATTCAGTCTTACTCGCGTGGTTTATTTTCAAATAAACTTATTTTTAAAATAAGTAAAGTAATGTTACAATTTAAGTGGGATACAACCAATACAAATAAAAATATATAGTATAATAATTAATTCAAGAAGTTGGAATCTACACCCAATCCCTTAGAAGTAGTGAAATAATCGGTTCTATTTGGATCGATTCGATTTGACTTAAATTAGAATGGTTACGTCGACGACCCACTTGAGTACACTTTTTTTTTTACTTATTTTTCAATTTGCTGCTTTTACAAAATAGTTAGTTGCCACGCAGCAAGCTGTTTACTTTCAACGTAAAGTATTTCTTTTTTATTTTTTAGGCGGAACCAGAAAAAATTACCCGCTTTATCATTTTTTAACATTAAACTATAAATTTATGAATTTTAATTTCTAAATTTATATCGACTTGATATTTAATTCAAACTTATGTTAACTTATTTGTTAATAATCAAATCAATTTTACTCTTACTTCTTTAATAACAAAAAAAATAAAATAAAATATTTTAACATATAAACATTATGGTTATTAAAATATACAATAACAACAACAACAACGCCTTATCCTACTAAGTGAGATCGACTACATGGACTATTTTTATTTGTAAAATATTTTTGTTATAATAAAGTAGTTCGGTAAAATAGATATTTCATCATTAATAATACGATGAAAATGCACCAATCATCTTATGAGTTAAGTCATAAGTCTAATAATGTTGCACCAAATCTAGAAAGAAAAGTAGATTTACCTAGGAGGGGAAACACAATGTAATATACGATATAGCTTGCAGGTGAACTATGCCCTCATTTGCCTAGTAAAAACAATGTAATAAATATCATTGGATAACATGAAGATCTAGAAATTGCATGTCTAAAAAATTCTAAGCTATCATTTCACTTTTCGACACGAAGGAAAAGTCTCTTTAAATACACACACAGAGAGAACACAAGTGGGAGTGGCATATTCAGTTTATGAACAAATGTTTTGCACAACAACAAAACCACAAAACAAACTGATCACTCATCAACGAACAGGGGTACCAAAAGACTAGGCTACCAGATTCTCTCAAGCTAAAGGCATTATCTGGCACATTTACTAATTGGTATTTCTTTATCCGTCTCCAAAAGTACCAGTAGAACGTATCCCACTGACAAAACTGATAGTAACAGAATGCAGGAAAGACTCTTTCTGACAAAACTGTGATGAAAATGCCGAACTGTGTCACTGGGGCACTATATTCCACACACGAACACATGCATCTTCTCCACCACTGATCAAGGTGCTGTCATCCGTGAAAGCTATTCCATATACTCCTCCTAAGTGAGCTCCTTTAATTGTGGTCCTGTTGGATGCAGGCTTGTCTATCTCGTACACTATAACGCAAGTATCTAGAGAACCAGTAGCAATCAAGTGACTATCAGGAGACCAGGCCAAGCAATTGATTCGTGCAGTGTGGTACAACATGTTCTTTAGTTTGACCTGTAAGATAAGTAACAGTGTTTCATAAAATAAATCAACTGACTGCATAGTAGATCAATGAGAATGATCAATGAGGAGAAAAAGTTTGAGCTCTTGGACTTGCAAGAATGCCCATACAGAATAACTTTATGCTAACCATCAGGCTATCAGCATCTCTTCGACACAATGACACCCTTGTTCGATCAAATAATTAAAATTAACAAATGACCTCAAGTGCATCCAATTTTGAAACATACATCGTCTTACTAACATAATTTACATTCATCATAAAGAGAACCAGAAATGCTCACAAAGATATTGTTCACATCGCACAGGTATTGCAAATGCTTTAATCTACTTTACCATCTTTAATATAGTGTTAAATGTCTTCTATGTACTGCGAGTTTACTTTATTTCCTCTGTTTGCTCTACTTCCATCCTCTGTAATTAGGCCTTGCTCTCCTTTAACAAAACAAAAGTAAGCTATCTATGCATACTTGTATATTTCTATTGAGGATGTACATAAAAAGTGAGAAAAACAATCAAACAAAGAGTAGAGGAATATATTGGATCTTTTCTTGAAAAGATACCAAATCACTCTCTGCAGCAATATAGTGCCTCTAGTATTTTCTTTTATCTACATTAAGGCGTTGAAGTTAAAATCAGAGTTGAAAATAAAAAAGCCTATTAAGTATTTAAGTTAAGAGCAAATCAGTGTTACTACCTCTCGAGATGCACGATCCCAGACCGCAGCCTCTCGGTTAGCATCAGCAGAAGCAAACATGGAAGAATCTGGAGAATATCGGATAGCAGTAATTGCTCCTCTGTGCTTCTCAAGAACTGCTTCCTCTGTAAGAGTGTCTCCACTAATGCCATAAATATACAGCTTTCCATCTTGACTGCCCACAATAGCCTCGCTGCCATCTGGAGAAATTGTTGATGCCGTCACAGTAAACTTAACTTTTAGCATTGAAACTACTTTCGAATCTTGAAGCATGACAACTCCTGAATCAGTTGAAACTAAGGCAAGACCAGGGGTTTGGACTGTAAGGTTTAAGTCCTTTGGTTGAGATCCAACATCAACTGGTGCAGCATCTCCACACTGATCTCCATTTAGAGGAATCCGCCATACCTATGTTTCAGAAAAAGAAAATCGGGGATAAATATGGGAAAATATAACAAGACAAGAATTTTTCTTTTGAGGGTAAATATGACAAGACAAGATATGTTGCCTCACATTTCAGATCTAAAAAACTATGACACAATGTGGAAAATAATAAAATGCTAAAGGATCATATTCCGTCTCCAAAGACTCTTGGAAAATTGCTGAACATGTGCATATAAATAATATCATTATCGTGCAAAATATTATTATAGTACATAGTACATCCATAATAAATGTGCTCATAGAATCTGAATATATGCATAAGCAAGAAAATGTCACCTAGCCAGTCAAAGAGAAATATGCATGGATCATTAGTAATGAAAGCTTCAGCAGAAAACATGAATAAATATTAGTAGTAATTTCACTTAATGATCGATGGAACCACAAACCTTATTATCAAAACCTGAAGTAACGAGCTCTTCTTCTGTTGCAGCAAAGCATTTGACTTGAGTAGTATCTTTTCTTGCTAACTTACCACAATAACCAATTCCTTGGACCCATCTTGCAATAAGACCGTCGTAGCTGCCAGACAATATGACTTTTTGACCACCTTGCATAACACAAGATAAAGAAGTGATGCTCTTCATGTGTCCAGAAAATGATATAGGTGTTTTATCAAGATCACTTGCTGAATATAAGGAAATGACCCCGCCAAGCGAAACTGTTACAAGATGATCATTTTGCCAGAGGCAACCAACAAGCATATCATCCACACCACCTGAACCAGTACTAGTTAGTGTCTTTCTAAGTTGACCACTTCCATCTTCCACTATTTCCCATACTTTTGCAGTTTTGTCAGCAGAAACAGTGAGAACCTATGTTACAGAAAATTCATCAAGAAACTACGAGAGTAAATATTGCTCCAGTGAAATACTGATATCTAATATTGAAAATGGATTCTAAACATAAAACAAAGGATAAATGTGGAAAGACAATGGTGTTTACTTGTTTACTATCAGGACTCCAGCTAACAGCATATATACTTCCTTTGTGACCATCTTCTGTGGCCAACTCTCCTAATTTCTCTCCAGTTTTTCCATCATATATGATGCCTTTCTTATCAGAACTTACACTGATGAACTTAGTACCATCAGGAGAAAACCTTATACAGTTTACAAAGTTTGAGTGCTCCCTGTATAAAAGACAACAAGGTGACGTCTAGCACAATCATGGTGAAATATTTATGCTCCTAATATCGAAATATGTCATTAGACCAGTAAACTATACACTCAAAGTAAATAAAGACCAAAATGTAATGATTAAAAGAGTAAACCTCTGAGAAAGCTTAAACTTAAAAGGTGGTCCTTCATAAAAGTTAACCAAGAAATCCTCGCCACATGTGACAATACGGAATGGCCTCGTCGGCTTAAACGCACAACTGAGTACCCTCCTTGAGTGTCCATCAAACTCCCCAACATTAGTACCTGAATCCCACCTGCACAAGCCAAAGCTTCCCTATTGTAAAAACAATGCCGATGCTGCAACTTAGTCTAAAACAAATTGTGATATAAAAATTGTTAAGGGCTAAAATTGAAAGGGAATGTCATTCAAGCGGCTCTCTACTTACACACAAGACATTCGGCATCATCTCGCTTGCAGCATGATAAAACATGCACATAAGGTTCATGGTCGAATAACAATTATGACTTGAGTAACCGATGCAATTTCTGAAAGCTCCTAAATGATGCAAATTTACCGTTACATGTTTTGCCGATTTATCTGGATACCTTAGATAATTTGAGCTTGGGGAGGAACAAAATTTGATGGAATAATAAGAACCCACCGTGTAAAAAACAACAATGGGAATTTAACGATCCGCAGACCAATGAATGCGCCTATATATAGTCTAGAATCAGAGCTAAAATTGACTGATGTTGAACTAGAGGGAATAAAAATAGACTAAAGTGCAAAGGGGAAGGAGACTTCACATGAATGCTCGGACGAAGGACTTGCCCTTTCCGTCCCCCGAGGCGACGATCCGGAGGCCGTCGGGCGACCACTGGAGGTCGTCGATCCGGCCGGAGAGGACGCGAAACTCGTTCTTGAGGGCGCGGTCTCCGTGGCGGCCCCAGATCCGCACAGTCCCCGAGACGTCGGCGGAGGCGACCCACTCTCCGTTGGGGGAAAAGCGCGCCACTGTGGCCTGGTAGGCGTGATCGCCGTAGACCTCGGCCTCGAGGGGCGACCCGAGGCGTCGGATGATTACCGACCGCCCGTTGCAATAGGCTATCGTGTCGGACTTCGGATCGCCGGAGATCAAGATCCCCCGGCCGCGCTCCGTCGCCGGCACGCACGCATACGTCTCGATCAGCTCCGCCATTTTTTAGCTTCGCTCAGCGATCGAGGGGCGGACGAGCGAGCGCTTTGTGCTGACCGTTAAAAGGCAGAGGTGGTGGACGGGGGCACGATGGGATTCCATACAAGAGACCTCACATGGTCACTTACTACGGCGAGCCAAAACTTTAACACGTGTAATAATAAAGAGCTTTCTCATTCTAGGAAAAAATACTCAGGTGGATTTAGTGGGCCTTCTAATGTTAAATTAGATCGACCCAAATTTATGAACAAGTAAAATAAAGGGCCCATTAGTGGCAACGAGGGCCAACATATTTTCTTAAATGGCCTACATTTAGTACACCTGAATCAGGCCCATGCGAGCTGTACATCCAGTCCGATACTACGAGAATACATGTAGTTCTAAGATTTCATGTTACGTTCTTTTTCTATTAAATTTATATAAGTTCCCGCACGATGTGCATATCACATAAAATTAAAAATTATATCAAATACATAATATTTTATTTTAAATTTTGTATTTAATTTTAAATAAATGAGAAAAAGTATTTGTAAAGCATTTGACCTAGAACGAATGTAGAACACTAGTTTTATTTATTAAATTAATAAAATTATTATATATTAATTTAAAGTAATTTTAACAAATATGACTAATTTAAGTATTACAATTTCTTTAACTTTAGATGATATTTTTTCACATCGAACAACCCCAATATATATATATATATATATATATATATAATTTCATCTAAGAAGTATATAATTAATTTAATAATAAACTATAATTATTAAATTTATTAAATAATAATAAATAAGCGCTCTATATTAAGATGTAGAGTGGTTACTTTACATAATCATTAACTTCTAAATAAATTATATCCCATTAAATTTTTTTTAAATAATAAAAACTTATATATATATAATAGTTATGTTTAAATTTTAACTCATTTTCCTTATGTAACACCTAACCTTAGGTGCTATTAGTTTTTTATTGTACTAAACACGTAATTTTTACATAGAAGTAACCCTTGTTTTAAAACTCTGGGCCCGTTTGGATGCCCTTTTATCCACCGGAATGAGCTCATTCCATTGTTTTTTGCTCGACATCAGGAAAAATGTCAAAATGACTGTTTGGATGTCATTTTGAGGAGAAAATGAAACTATGGTAAGTCACGCTTTCCTTAGGAAAAAAATCTTAGCTAAAATCTCTTTTTTTTCCCTGTGATGCCAAGTCTATTTCTTTCCTTTTTTTCATTTTTTCGCCGACGAGAGGAGACATCGTGCTCGGTTGGACGGCGAAGAGGCAGGTGGACAAAAAGTGGGAGACATGCTCCGGGTAGCGACGAAGAAGCTAGCGGACAAAGCTGTCTGTGCTCGGCACAATGACGAAGAGGCGGACCAAAAGAGGCGAAGAAGCTAGCGGACAAAGCTGTCTGTGCTCGGCACAATGACGAAGAGGCGGACCAAAAGAGATGAAGCGTCAAACGTTAGGAGTGCGACTATAAAGTGAATGAATAAAACATTGGTCCTTTACAATTTCCAAACAGCAAGTCGGAGATATTACTACTGGAGAATTTTCTTAAAAATGAAAAGTGCATTCCTTAGGAAATTTTAAAATTTTGGATATATCTCGTTCATAGCCAAACCGGCCCTTAGTATAAACTCAATGAAAAATTCTGCCTATTAAATATAAGAATGTAATGGAGGTGTCCCCTACTTAATTGGGGGACACCTTGTACCCTAACTTATCAGCCTTTAGATCATGAACTTACGAGTAACTTGTTTCATTTAGACAATAAAGTATTTTTTTTTTCAACCAACTAGAAAATAATAACAAGTCATGTCATCTCTAAACAGTAATGAATATTGTACAATAAATTTTTTACTCATTCTTCAAGGATATTTATATCTAAGAATCCATATTATTATTGTCGTTGTTGTTATTTATGTATTATTATCAGTGTAACGTTCATTTATTGATTACTTTCACATCATAAAATTTTAGACTTTTATATCTAATACCGACCATTCCTTTTATTATTGAGATTTTTCATAATCTCAACAAGTTAATTTAGTTGAAAATAAATTTTGAGCCAAAACATTAGCTTAGTGAAAAGAGGTCAATACTTTGATCATGTTGTCGGATCGAAGCAACATCTTCAAACCTAGAGAAAATTGAAAAACTTAATGCAAAAACAGTTTCTATCTCCATTTTGTCGGGCAATCACATAATCGTTAACAAAAGAGATAAAATTTAATACAAGAAGTATAAATTCATTTGGAGAACATTAAGAATTTGATTGAGAAGGTTGAACAATGCTTCAAGAACATAATAAATCAAATATATAAAATTATTTCAAAATATGTGTAGTCTTGTAAAAAAATCAATTGTATTTGAGACTTCTGACTTCTCCAATTAAAGAGTTGCAAAAATTGTTGAAAATATTATGATCCATCAAAACATTGAAGATATGATAAATATGCAATTTCTTTTTTAGCATAAAAGATAAATTTATTTTAAAAAATGGATAAAGCATTGATGATAATTTTTCCAATTGACAAAAAAAAATTGTTCCAAATATTTCATATTGATGTGAGATGATTGACGTTAATATATATATATATATATATATATATATATATTGCACATTACATTTTCAAGACAAGTCTATAAGAATATTCTCTTATTTGGAACTACTCTGAAATCTATGTGTCTTCAAATGATTCATCTGATAGGTAAAGAAAGAATACAAAACTATTATAAATTAGATTTTCAAAGTTCAAAGTTAGGGAGACTAATATAAGATAGACATGAAAATTTTAGTTATTTAGTATTATTATCTAGAAATTGTTATAATATTTTTTGAAGATTATTTTAGATTCAGTTGTAGATATTGCTTATAAATCAGCATAATTTTTTTATTATTGACAGTTGGATTAAAATTCAATTTGTTTTAGAAATCCATGTAATTTTTTCTCGTGGATTTTGACTTTATTAAACTATATACTTTGAGCCAGAGCGTGCATTTGGGTAGAAAGACCACTTGACAACGAAGTGCACGACCACCACCAACGCCTTTGCAGCTCTCCTTCTCTAGCATGGCTTATGTTTCTTTATATATGCCTCATATATAGCTCCCAGTTGTTGTCTTATGATCAAAATGTTGTCCAAGGATTTATGTAGAAAGAGCGAAAGATCTATCTGATTTCATCACATGGGAGCAATGTTTTAAAAATCGGATCGGAGATCGGATCGGTGTATCGATCGAGTCGAGATTCGACCGATTCAACCGGTAGTCAACTACCATATTTTTATATAATAATATTATTTATAATTATTTATGAGTAATTTCATATATAAATTATTATATAAATGATTAAACCAATTAAATTATTATTATTTTTACTGAATGTTAATTTAAATAGTAGTTTTATTTTATTATTACTGATATAATAATTTAAATTTAATGTCAATCTAAATTTATTACTAACATATTATTCCTTCTATATATAACTATATTTTATTTTATTTTATTAATAATATATTTCTATTTTAGCAGTTTTCTTTTTATTATTACTAATATAATAATCTAAATTTAATTTCAATCTAAATTTATTACTAATATATTATTACCAAATTTTATTATCTTTCCATGTATAATTTTCTTTATCTTATTTGATTAATAATTTGTTACCATTTGGATTCCTTTCCTCCAATCAAATTCTTCCCATGTATAAATCTTTCCTTTCATTTTCTTATTTGAATTTCAATTTTTTTTTCCTTTTTTGTATCCTTTAACGTGCATAACCTTCCAATTTCATTATAAAATCTTTTAAACATTCAATTTCTTAATCAAGCTTTCCTTATTTTAACTTTTTTTAAAAAAAATAAAAAATCTGATTGAACTCGATTTACCGATTCAACCCGGTTTTTTCCGAGTCAATCCGATTTTTTATCCATTCCGGTTTTATAATTGAATCAGACCGGTTTTGTGACCAATTCGCGATCGGACTGATTGAACCGGCTGGTCCGAACCGATTTTCAAAACATTGCATGGGAGTCCATAAGTCACTTATTCCAGTAAGTGCATTATGAGACTTAAATGATAATATGAATGCTGGCGTGAGAGTTTTATAAGACATTGAATGTTAATATGTTGTATGTTAAGTCATTTACTTAATAAGTGGACCGTGAGAGTTATGTCATTTATTGCATATGCTGAAGTGCAATACATTTTTTTTAGAACAAAAGTTAATTGCATTAAGTAGAATGGTCACCATACAAAAAATTGAGGATTCCCGGAGGGGGAACCTCATCCTAAAATAGAACAGCTTGTGATCTTCGGCCCAAAAAAACTAAGGAATCAGCTTTAATATTTGCAGTCCGATTAATATGTATACAACTGAAATATGAAAAGGAAGCAGAAAGACTTCTAATGTGGCTAATCAAGTTCTGGAGCCTCCAATTCATCAAAGTGATGTCGTTGATAAGATCCACCGCCTGACGATAGTCGGACTTCAGCACAACGGCAGGAACGCCCACTCGTTTACAATGCATCAACCCCTGAACCATAGCCCAACATTCAGCCTCAAGAACCGAATCAAAGTACCTATGAATAGCAACTGCACATATGAATTTTGTGTTAGCAAACCTAATAATAAAGCCTGCCCCCCGACCTCCGAACGCCCCAAAAATGAGGCATCTGTTTGCAAAGTGAAACAGACAAGAGGCGGGGGCTCCAAGCACCCCAAAGGATGAGGTGCCGGGGGAGTTCCCTCAGAAGTGGATGTAACAAACTCATGGTAGCTCGTCATGATTCGAGACTAGGCCACCATAGCGGTTGTCAAGGTTGAGTTAAATTGTATATTGTTACGGCAATTCCAGATCCCCCATAAAGTTAAAGCAAAAAGTTTACGAAAGTAATAGGTATGATCAGAAGAGAGGTTAGCCTCATAGATCCAATCCCCCTGAGTCCAAGAATTAAAATGAGTAAAAGCAATGTTAAACTCAGTTTTAAAAAGTTGCCACAGAGTGTAAGCAAAGGGACATTGAAAAAACAAGTGAGCAATAGATTCATCAGCCGAATGACAAAGAGGAGATAGGGCAGAAACAACAGGATTAAAAGCAGATAGCATGAGGTTAGTGGGGAGTCTCTTGTGTGCAAATTTCCATAAAAATATTTGAACTTTAGGGGGGATCTGGATGCTCCAAATAATTTTCCAACCTGACTATCCAGCATACGATGGTGGCACCAAGGGCATGCTAATAAAGTTATAAACAGATTTACAAGTGGGAATGCCAGACTTGTCTGATGCCCAAATCCACTTATCCTCCTCGGGAGTAGCAGACAAAAGCATAGATAGAATTTTACTCGACAAACATGATGCAAAATAGTCTTTAATTAGAGAAGCATTCCACACAGAACTGAGCATAAGATCAGCAATAGAAAGAGATGAGATAGGAGAGGAAACATTGACATATGTTGGCATGAAACAAATAGGAACATTAAAAATCCAAGGGTCATTATATGCATGGGTATTAACCCCATTACCAATATGCTTTCTGATCCCTAACTTGATCACATCCAGAGTTTGCAGAATAAGGCGCCACGAACTAGCAGGACATGGATGCAGTACTAAACCAGGGGTGAGGAACCCCATATTTGCTGATTGAAAAAGTAGTCGAAAGAGAATGTGAATGATTTAAAATAGAGAAAAGCCTCTTGCTAATCAGTGCAAACTGAAGAAGATGTAAATTTTTTATACCCAAACCACCTCTGAATTTACTACATTGGATAAAGCCCCAATTTAAGAGATGGAGACCTCTGGACTCAGACGAAGTGGACCACAAGAAAGCTCTAGGAAATTTCTCTAAGGAGGAAATAAAGTCGGAAGAAAGCTGCACTGAACCCAAATTGTAAGATGGAATTGAACTAAGCGTAGATTTTATAAAGATAGTTTTGCCAACTTGCTTTAGGGTTTTCATTTTCCAACCAGCCAGCCTATCATGAATCTTGGAGGTAATGTGTCCCATGGCAGAATCAGAAGCAAATTGGTAATGCGCTTATAAGAAATGGGAGTACCTAGGTAAGTAAAGGGGTAAGAATCAGAAGCAACACCTAGCACAGACCTAATCGTAGATTTCCTGATGATGTTGATTTTTGAAGGAAAGTAAAGAGCAGATTTATCAAGATTTATCTTCTGATTAGTCAAGACATAATACTGGTTAAACACTTTGAGCAAATTCTTACAAGTACCAGTGGTGGCAACAACACAAATCAGAAGATCGTCGGCATAAGTTAGGTGACTTAGAGCTGTAGTTCCAAATTTGAAGGGTATGATTTTGTTTAGACGAATATGATGATCCATGAGAGAGGAGAATATTTGTGAGACTAGAATGAAAAGATAAGGGGAAAGAGGATCCCCTTGCCTAAGTCCCTTGTAGCTATTGAAATAGGGAGTATAGGTGCCATTGATATAACAGGAGAATCTGGGAGATGAGATACATGCCATAATCCAGGCAATAAAGGTAGGAGGAAAGTTCATAATCCTAAGGACAGTCTCAACAACATTCCAAGAAACTCTATCAAAAGCCTTCTCCATGTTAGCCTTGATAAGAATGAATTTCTTCCTACCCCGAGAGATAGAATGAACCAACTCCTGGGCAAGAAAAATGTTATCTTGAATAGACCTGTCCTTGACAAATGCAGCCTGAGATTTATTAATTAATAAGGGCAAGGTAGATTTGAGCATATTAGCAAGGATCTTAGCAATGGTTCTATACATGATGTTACACAGGGAAATTGGTCTATAATATTTGATCATAACAGGGTTTTGCTTCTTGGGAATGAAGGTAATAACAATATCATTAGCTCTAAAGGGTAGCTGATTAGTGAGGAAGAAAGAATGTAGTTCTTGGATGACCGAAGAGCCTACGATATCCCAGTAGTTACAATAAAATTCACTTGTAAAGCCATCTGGCCCCGAGGCTTTCCCTGAGGCCAAGCTAAAAAAGGTTTTCTGAATTTCCTCAGAAGAGATAGAGTAGGTGAGAAGCGAGGACCATGAATTGTCGAGGAAAGGCAAAGGGGGCCAGACATCTAAAGTTTGAGGAGGTTGGTTGTCGAGAGTAGTGAGCCATAAAGGATTCCTGAATATGCGTATCAGAAGAATCAATATTCATGTTGTCATCCTGAATGGAAGTAATCTTATTTCTTCTATGCCTGATGATGGTACTGAGATGAAAGAATCTAGTGTTTTTATCACCATCCTTAATCCAGTTAGACCTAGTCTTGGACCATCACTTGAGGCTGATTTGTCTAAGAAGGGCAGCGTGATGGTTATATTTAGCACGAAGAGATCTAAGCTCAAGATCAAACAACCCATATTTCTCATCTTTGGACTCAAGGGTAGAGATATCATGTTTAATCATTTGAACTCTGTTATCTAATTTACCTAGGTCAGTTTTATTCCATTTAGATGTGAGCATCTTTATCTTGTCAAGAGACTTATGAATGACTTCAGTGATGGATCTATTGGCCCAAACTTGATCAACAATTTGCCTGGGAGTGGAATAATCAAACAAAAAATGTTTGTATCTAAAAGGCTTGGATTTGTGAGAAGAGGAATTTGTCGAGAACAAAATTGGAGAGTGATCAAATGATCAAATGTACCCCTAGTAAGAGATTTAAGAGGTAAATTTGGAAAATTTTCTAACTAGTGATGATTAGTTAGGGCCCTATCCAAACGGCATAGAATTCTAGCTTTAGCATTCTTATTATTACACCAAGTAAACTGGTTGCCCGAGAGAGGAAGATAAAAAAGCCCCTAGGTTTGGTTTAAGTCATTAAAAGATCTGATTGATTTAGAGAATCTAAAAGGCATACATGTGAGCAATAAGACCAAGAAGAGCCTAATCTCCTAACAATAGTATTAGTCTTTATACCTGCAGTATGCATTTCGAGTAAAATTAGAATATTAGGTTTGTGCACCGAGACAAGATCACACCGACGATCCCTAGTCTTGCTACGCATGGCACCCCAGCAGTTCCACGCCAGCGCCGAAATCATTCTGTCTCGTGGGGAAGGGAGGAGGAGGCAGGAGCTTCATCCTGCAAGACAGAAGAGAGCGAGCTTTTAGAAGAGTTAGGAGACATACGCAACTTACCTTTCTTTCTTCGTCCACTCTGAGGGGGAGGAGGGGAGAAGCGAGCGTCCGGCTTCCACGCACGACAGGAATCTGGAGGAGGTTCCATGATCATCTCTTCAGCTTCTTCCTCTGTGTCATCCTCCGAGGGGACGACGGAAGGATGAGCAGGGGATTGAAAACATTGAAGCACCTGTGAAATAAACTCATCGTGCCTGCTAGAAGGGGGAGCAGAAGAAGAAGTTTCATTCCTGAATTTGGGAGAAGAGGTAGAATCCTTAACCGATGAGGGGAGATCGGGAGAGATGTGAACACGTGATGGGGTGTACGATTAGAGGAGATAGGGAGAGAGGGAGTGGTGAGAGCACGTGAGGATCTCACGTGAGGGGAGAATTCTGGAAATGTCTCACGAAGGTCACGTGATGGATCAGGATCGCGAGGAGAAGTGGAGATTTCAATCGTTGGACTAATCTGATGGTGCGGAGTCTCCGCACGAGTTAGGGCATCTAAACGGTCCACATCCGGTTCAGAGATGAGCTGAGCCGATTGTCCTCTTCGGTCCGCCGTGGCTGCAGCAACCATCCCCGGCGGGTTGGGTTCCGAGCATGGCCACTAGCCTTGGAATTTTAATGATAGTGTTATTCATGTTTCGCAGGCTAGGGCGTTCTTCCGCCCTTTTGATGAGCAGATCTCAACCTCGCCAGTTTGTATACAATTGTCGGGCCTTTCCTATGAGTTAAGTGGTGTGGGCATCATCCGCTGGATAGCTTCCATCTTCAGACAGCCCCTCAAGATCGACGCCTTCACTGCTTCTAGTGAGAAACTTCATTATGCTAGGGTCTGCGTGGAGCTCAATCTGGCCGCTCTGGTGAAGCAGGGTACTTGGATCCATTTTTCGGATGGATCCCGCTTCTTCCAATGAGTAACATATGAAAACCTTCCTCAGTTTTGTTTTAGTTGTGGCCTCTCTAGTCATCACTTGGATCTATGCCCAGATCGGCTCTCCTCGGACAGTATCCGGGCGGCAAGCGTGGACGGTCTTCTCCTTTACGGTCAGTGGCTGCAGTCTTATCCCTCCAGGCGTCGAATGCCGGCATCGGCGACCCCTGTGGCTGGCCATGCTCAGAACTAGCCTAGGGAGGTAGATGCGGCTGCGATGGACCGGAGCAGACAACCGGCTCAGTGCATCCCTGAATCAGATGCGAACCGCTCGGATACCCTAGATCCGGAGGAGTTCTCGGGTCTTCGAATTGATCCAACGGTCACGATTCTCTCTTTTCATGATGTCTCTCCCCCACGTGAGTCTCGAGTAACTTTTTCTCTAGAACATTCATCTCACATGAGTTCCCCACGTGAGCTTACCGCTCCAACTCTCTCTCCACGTGACCTTATCATTTCAGGTCATACTCCCTCTCCACGTGATCACATAACTTCAGATCCCTCTCCATCGGCTAGTGTTCCGCCTCTCCTCCCAAATCCACTGCTGGGGCTCCCTCCTCTGTGATTGCTCCTCTCTCCGCCAGGCATGATGAGTTTGTTTCACAGGTTCTTCAGTGCTTTCAATTCCCTGCCCGACTTTCCACTACCCTCTCGGAGGATGACTCCGAGGAAGAATTTGAAGAGATAATCATGGAACCTCCCCTGGAGTCGCATCGCACGAGGAAACCTACAACCAGATTCTCACCCCTCCCCCTGATCTCTCAGCTCATGGCCGGGGTGGCTGAAAGAAGAAATGTAAGTCACATGTTTCCCCTAACTCCCCTCACGGCTCTTTATTTTTTGTGTTGTAGGGTGACACACTCGCCCTCTCCTATTCCTATGATAAAGAATGATATATGTGCTGGCGTGGAACTGCCGCGGTGCTCTACGCATCAAGATTAGAGATCGGCTGCGGAACCTTCTTTCAGTGCACAAACCGAACCTTCTAATTTTGTTAGAAACACATACTGTAGGTAAAAATTCGGATACCATCATTAAGAGATTAGGTTCTTCTTGGTCAGGTTGCTCCCAGGATAGTGCAGGTGCTTCTGGTGGTATCATTGTCGCCTGGAAGAAATGTGATTCCAAGGTCTTTATGATTAACTCCGCCTCGCAATACATTAATGTGGTTATTACAATGCATGACTATTCCTTTCTGCTTACGGCTATCTATGCTAGTAATTCATCCATTATCGGAATTTTTTATGGAATGATCTCGCATGTTTTAATTTTGATTGCATTCCCTGGCTTCTCATAGGAGATTTAAATACCATCTCCTCTCCTCAAGATAAACGGGGGGGGGGGGGGGGGGGTATGCTTTTTAGGTTCTCTAAGTCGGTCAAATCCTTTAATCATTTTATACACACCCAAGGGCTTTTTGATCTTTCTCTCCCGGATAATCAATTTACTTGGTGTAATAATAGAAATGCAAATGCTAGAACCTATGCCATTTAGATAGGACCCTAATTAATCATCACTGTTTATTTTAATTTCTAAACTTAACTCTTAAATTCCTCACCAGGGGTACTTCTGATCATTCTCCAATTCTGCTCTCTACAAATTGTGCATCTCACAAACCCAAGCCTTTTAAATACAAACACTTCTGGTTTGAGTACTCTGCACCAAGACAAATAGTTGAGCAAGTCTGGGCCAATAGATCCAACACTGAATCTATTCATAATTCTCTTAACAAAATCAAGATGCTCACTTGGAGTGGAACAAAACTGACCTTGGGAAACTATAAAATATAGTCCAAATGATAAAACATGACATTTCTATCCTTGAGTTGAAGGATGAGAGATATGGCTGTCTGATCTTGAGTTCAATACTCTTAGATCCAAATATAACCACCAAGTTGTCCTTCTAAGACAAATTAATCTCAAGTGGTGGTCCAAGTCTAGATCTAGTTGGATCAAGGATGGCGATAGAAATACAATATTTTTTCACCTTAGTATCATCATTAGGCATAGAAGAAATAAGATTGCTTCCATTCAAGATGATAACATGATCGCTCATACATATGAAAAGCAAATCCAAGAGTCCTTTACTGCTTATTATTCTAGGCTTTGGTCTCGTGATGACCAACCACCTCCCCCCATGGACGCGCGGCCTCCCCTGCCTTCCCTTGACAACTCCTAGTCCTCTCCTCTCATTTTCTCCATCTCCCCTAAGGAAATTCAAAAAATTTTTTCAGTTTGGCCCCGAGGAAAGCCCTAGTGCCTGATGGGTATACCAATGATTTTTTCTGCAACTGTCACCCATGAACTACAATCATTCTTCCAAACTAATCAGCTATCTCTGGATGCTAACAATACTTCTATCACATTCATTTTCAAGAAGCAAAAACCCTATTATGGTCAAAGACTATAGACCTATCTCCCTTTGTAACATCATCTATAGAGCCATTGCAAAAATTTTAGCCAACGGACTTAAGCTAACTTTACCCTTATTAGTGGAGAAATCACAAGCTGCTTTTGTTAAAGATAGGTCCATTCAGAATAATCTTTTCCTTGCCCAAGAGATTGTCCATTCCATCTCTAAAGGCAGGAAGAAATTCATCCTCCTCAAGACTGATAAGGAGAAAGTCTTTGATAGAGTCTCTTGGAATGTTGTGGAGACTATCCTCATGATTATGAATTTCTCTCCCACCTTTATTGCTTGGATTATGTCCTGCATTTCATCTTCTAGATTCACCTATTATATCAATGGCTCATTCACTCCCTACTTTAACAATTACAAGGGACTTAAGCAAGAGGATCCTCTTTCCCCATACCTATTCATTTTAGTCTCTCAAGTTTTCTCTTCTCTATTGGATCAACAAATCCTCTATCATAAAATCACACCCTTCAAATTTGGCTCCACAACTCTCAGCCACTTAGCCTATGCAATTGATCTTCTGATCTGTGTTGCTGCCACCACGGTTATTTGCAAGAACCTCCTTAAATTATTTAATCCGTATTATGCCTTGACAAATCAAAAGATCAACCTGGATAAATCTGCTTTGTACTTTCCTCCGAGGATCAATTTGAAATCTAGGATCAGAAATGTCCTGGGAGTTGCCCTTGACTCTTATCCTTTCACATATCTCGATACTCCCATCTCTTATAAGCGTATAATCAAAGTTGCTTTGAGTCATATTACCTCTAAGTTACATAATAGACTAGCTGGTTGGAAAATGAAAACTTTGAACCAAGCTGGTAAATCAATCCTGATAAAATTCACGCTTAGCTCTATTTCATCTTATAATCTAGGCTCTGTGCAGGTTTCTTCTGGTTTTATTTCCTCTTTGGAGAAATTATCTAGATCTTTTCTGTAGTCCTCCTCGTCGGATACCAAGGGCCTACATCTTCTAAACTGGGGCACAATTCAACATAAAAAATGTTAGGGGGTTTGGGCATAAAGAACTTGCATCATCTTCAATATGCTTTGGTTGGTAAAAGGCTATTCTCTATTTTAAATCACTTTGATTCTCTCTCTAATACTTTTGCTATCAGTAAATATGGTGTTCCTCATCCTTGATTTAGTACTGCATTTTGTATTCTAACCCGGCAAGGTCTTGGCGTCTCATCCTTCAAGCTTTAAATGTGATTAAACTTGGTATTAAGAAGCATATTGGAAATGGGGTCAACACCCATGCATATAATGACCCCTGGATTTTAACGTTCCTCTTTGCTTTATGCCAACATATGTCAATGTTTTCTCTCCTATATCATCTTTATCTATTGCTGATCTTATGATGAACTCTGTCAAGAATGTCACCTTAATAAATGACTGTTTTGCACCATGCTTGTCGAGTAAGATTTTATCCATGCATTTGCCTGCTACTCCTGATGAGGATAAATGGATCTAGGCACCAAACAAGTCTGGTATTCTCACTTGCAAATCTGTGTATAACTTCATTAGCATGCCCTTGGTGCTGCCATCATTTGCTGGATGGTCTGGTTGGAAGGTTATATGGAATATTCAAATCCCCCCTAAAGTTCATATTTTCTTATGGAAATTTGCTCATAATCGCCTCCCCACAAATCTCATGCTCTCTATATTTGTTGGTTGGAAGGTTATATGGAAATTTGCCCTCTTTGCCGCTCTGCTGATTAATCTATTGTGCACCTGTTCTTTGATTGCACATTTACTAAATATCTGTGGCAGTTATTTAAATCTGAAACAAATATTTCTTTCATTCATTTCAACTCTTGGATTCGAAGAGATTGGATTTATGATGCAAATCTCTCTCCTGCACCCAGACAATATTTTCGCAAACTTTTTGCCTTAAATTTATGGGGATCTGGCGATGTCGGAATGATATGCACTTTAATACAACCACGACAACCGCTACGGTGGCTTAGTCCCGGATTGTGACGAACTATCATAAGTTTTCTATATCCATATATGAGGGAACTTCCTCGGTACCTCATCTTTTGGGGTGCTCGGAGCCCCTGCCTCCAATCTATTTCATTGTGCAAACAAATGCCTCCTTTGTGGGGCGTTCGGAGGTTGTAGGGGGGGTGGGGAGGGGCATGCTATATTACCAGGTCTGCTAATACGAAATTTATATGTACATGTGCTCTTCATAGATACTTCGACTCAGTGCTTGAGGCTGAATGTTGGGCCATGCTTCAAGGGACGATTCACTGTCAGTAGATTGGCATACCTGCCGTAATTCTGGAGTCCGACTGTCGGGTGGCTGTGGATCTCATCAACGACCAAACTAAGCATAATTGACGGCTCCAAAACCTGACCAACAATATTAAGAATCTTTCTGTTTCTTTCACGTACTTCAGATGTAAACATATTAACCGGACAACCAATGTGGCGACTGATTCCTTAACATTTGTGGGCAGAAGATCACAAGTTGATCTATTTTGAGATGAGATTTTCCCTCCTGGAATCCTCGATTTTTTGTATGGTGACACTAACCATTCCACTACTTAATCTAATTCACCTTTTGTTTAAAAAAAAAGAAGAAGACAACAATATAAAAATGTTGGGACGCAGAATCGAACATAGAAATTATTACACTCTCCACCAAATTGAGCAAGTAGCACGATTTAATCAGTAGGGAGGACTGAATTATGCCCACATTTAATTCAGCTTAGGCATCTTTTAGTTAAGCTTACAACTTACAAATAGCTTCTAAGGCATTTTAAAAAATTTCATATAAGAAAATATCAAATCTACTTATAAGTAAAGGAGATTATTTTTCCTAAAAAAATAAACCAGTTAATTGTATCATAAATTAACTAATTATTATTAATAGAGGTTAATGAGTATGTAGAACACTCCGCTCTACACCTCCGCGTAGAGCGCTTATTTTTTATCATTTAATTAATTTAATAATTATAATTTATTATTAAATTGATTATATACTTCTTAGATGAAATAATATATATTTATTTGGGTAATTTGATAAAAAAATGTATCATCTAAAACTAAATAAATTACAATCGTTGAATAGTCATATTTATTAACATGTCTTGATCACGACCATCGATGATCATCATTTTAATCACATTTACTATTTAACATGTACTTTAAATTAATATATAATTACTTTATTAATTTAATAAGTAAAATTAGTGCTTTACACCTGTTCTACATCAAATGCTCTACATATACATTTTCCTCTTATTAGTATAAGTAATTTTATCCAAACGTATAATTATTTATTTTTAAAAAAATAATTTTAATTAATAAAATATTTATCAATACTTTAACATAAGTAAAGGTGATTATGTTAATAGAGTTCGAAGATTTATATAAATTATATATTAGGACTATAATTTACGAAAAGTGATATCAAATCTAGCATTAATGAGTCGAGTTTGATTCGATCTTTCCACAGTTTTGAAGTTGTCTGGAAGACATGAATGACATTTAACTCCCAAATTGTGAAAAAAAGAATCGCAAGAAACCCATATTTTTTAAAGATACATATACACATTGGTTCAATCATCAATTCACTTTTCATGTCTACCAACTTATGTTTTTAGTAAGACTGTTTAGTTAAATGCGTCAAACTGTCTCATCGTGCTGAATCTATCATTGCATATATAGTTGCACCTTCCTCTCTGACCGAGCAACGCCAACTAATGTCGTCACTTAACAATTAAAAAGCAAGTTCCTACTTGATTGCCAACTTGTGGGTCAAACTTTTTGTTCCGGTAGGAACTTGTAGGTCTAACCTAATGTCATAAGGTATATATTTCTTAAGTATCTCGTATTAGTTGCTATGTCCCCGTCATTCCACTCTAGTGAAAAGATTCTATTTCGTAAATTTATCCTTTTCTTTGGCAACAAGCGGAACAGAAATTTTAAGCAATTAATATTGCAAGTGACCAAGCCCTCCAAAAACCCCATGCAACACAAAGATTAACCTGGCGAAAGGAATCTACATCACAATGTTACGATTTATCTTACAGCACGAACTATATTAAATAAATTTTAATTAAATATATTATGAGCATATTACAGCTTGATCCTGGTACTGACAAACGCTTCTTATCACTACAAGAAAATTGCCTTTTACCGACGGTCCTAACCGTCGGTAAATTTGTCAGATCCGTCGGAAATCGCAATTTCCGACGGTTCTTTCGACGGACAATGATCGTGTGAAAAAGGCTCGTCGCAATTTTTTTGCGACGGTTTCTTCTGAACCGTCGGTATTACAGACGGTCTAGCTGGTGGGCGCGGCAGTCGAACGTTAAATATCGACGGTGTGAACCGTCAATATTATCGACGGGCAGGACCGCCGATATATATCGACGGTTTGAACCGACAATAGTATTGACGGTTCGAGCCGTCGATATTTATCGGCGGCTTAAACCGTCGACAGTATCGGCGGTTCGTGCCGTCGATATCTATCGGCGGCTTGAACCGTGGAAACTATCGACGGTTTTAACCGTCGATATATATCGGCGGCTTGAACCGTCGATTTTATCGACGGTTAAAACCGTCGACAATCTAGTATCGACGGCTTTTACTCGTGGGCTACGACCGTCGATAATTGTGTACCGACGGATATAACCGTCGATAAGTATAGAAAAAATCCGCTGAAAATTACAATATTTCAGCTGTTTTCGACGGTCAGGACCGTCGGAAACGTAAAAAAATTTTAAAAAAATATTGAATTCACAGATAATTCTCAGATAATACAACACATTTGATAGTTCAATTGAACGGCACATATTGAAATATAATCCATCACAGATTGAAATATCGTAATTCACATATAAAGCACATCACATCACATCACATCACAATCACAAATAGTTCAAACATAAAACATAATCCATATGTGTTGTGATAATGGTATCCAAACATGAAACATAATCCATAATTCACAGATTCAATAACGTCAACTATAGTGGAACGAGATAATGGAACGGCGTGCTTAATTCACAAATTGAACGACATAACGTCTTCGTCATGACGAAGAGCTGAAGTTCAATTCGCATATCATCTTCGTCGCAAAACATCACTGCACAAAATTGAAAATAGAGTAAAAGTTATAACATATAAAATGCAAAAAAAACATGAATTCAGTTTTGAAGATGCGTAATCACAATCTAATTGAATCTAAAATCTAAAATATAAAAATACAATTTCAATTTAACATCAACATAATTTGATAAATAATTGATTGAGCATCTTCAAAATTGATAAATCTAGAAGATGCGTAAACTAACAATCTAACGCCGAATCTCAAAATCGAGCGTAAACTAACAAGTTTATACTAAGTACTGACATTTACATGATCTACAGATCTAACTGAAAGTCTGCACTCCATTTTCGATGAAAACTTTGAAAGTCTACAGATCTAACTGAAAGGGATGAAGAATAAAATCTAAGTTAGTGTCAAAGTGCATATGAATCTAATGAGTACAATGATGCATCAGATTAAAGCAAATTCCAAAAATAATTATGTACTATATATGAATCTACCTCGGCATCATCGTCATTCAATTCGCCACGCATGAATGCACGCATCATTTTTTTCATTTCATCCCTGTTACGACGTTCACGTTCTTCGAATTTCTGTCTGACCTCTTCCCTAATCTTGATGGTCACCTGATCCACAATTTCTTGCATAGTAGAAGGAGATGAACCTGAAGTACTTCGTCGACCATATCCAATATATGTGTCACTCACAGAAGATCCAAGTCCGTAAATGCGACCCTTCTTCACGCCGACGTGATCCGTCCAAAGTTGTCTTGGGATCAACGGTGTGGTCCCCTCCTGCGTGGCTTGCGTAATATGATCAACTTTTTTTGTTTTATAAGACTCCTGAAATATAAAGAAAATAATTAACTACAAACGACGACTAGGTGATCGACTGCAAAGTTTTGTTAATTAATTATTAACTTGCAATTTAGAAAAAAGTAAAGGCACAAAAATTTACATACATATGTCTCCCGGGCATAACTCGAGACCCATTCTTTGTTCTTCTTCTGATGGGTTCGGAGAAATATTTCGTCCTGAGTCGGTGGTCTACCCGTCTCTTTCTCCTGTAATGAGATAATATTTTAAAATTTGCAAATTACTTACCATTTTCTTAAAGTATAATATTTCGTCCTGAGTTCGGAGAAAGACCTTACCATTTTCTTAGCAATCGTGCTCGTGGATAGACATCCGCCCGAATGCAAGCACGCTCCCTGGTCGGACTCTCGACTGGTTTTTGCTTTTTCGCATTTCACTTTGTACTCCTCGATGGACCACTTTCCTAGCAATTCGATCCAAACGGCCTCGGGGATCCAATTGGGTCGTTCTCCGTCAGCTCGAGCTTCAGAAAGCATCGCGGACAATCTCTTTGAGCACCGAGAGTTAAAAGACTTCCACATTTTTTCCGTATGCTCGGGCTCCCACCACACATCATCCTGTAAGTGTTTAAAAATAATTAATGTGCATGACGAAGAAAAATATTAATGATGATGTTGGCTTCTAATGATACCTGAAATTCATTAAATAACATCTGTCTCGTGGCATAAGGAACTTCCCTCCATGTAAGCCACGCTTCAGTATACCTATGTCGCAATATTTTAGTAACTGCTGCAGCCGCTGATTTCGACGGTACAAATCTTGAAGGACACAAAATTATAAAATGTCATGACTGAATCAAAGCATGAATAAGGATTCGATATACATAAAATAACACTTACCCTAAATTCCCATCTGGCTGCACGTATGCTTTGTAAACACGATTTGACGAAGTCTGGTCCGAGCCTTCCACGGAACAATGAGCTCTGACGGGTTGTTGTGGCAATTGTGTATCCAAGTCCGCAATATCAGCGTGAGAGGAAGGACCCGGCGGAGAAGAACGTTCTATTATGCGAATGCCCGTGGCTGATCGAGGAGCTGACGGAGGAGAAGAACACTCTGTTATGCGAATGCCCGTGGCTGACGGAGGAGCACACGGAGTACTGAGAGCTCTAGGGACGACCGGCTCCTTTACTTTGTTTTTACTTTTAACAAATCGATACATCTGCATAGTACAAAATTTATTACAAGTCAAATTCACAATTGACAAAAAATTCAAATGTCACAACGTCTCGACCTGACTATGTTCGGCTACGTCTTGTGTTGCATCTTGAGGAACGGAATTGTACGTATAAATTGAGAACCAATTCCTAATATCCGGAGGCGCTTATAAAAAATAAACAAATTAATTCGAATAAGTTTTTGCGAATGACTTATTCTGATCATTATGTCAAACACTCACGAGATGGTAGCGAATATAAGAATGCATCGTCCGCGACAGGCATTTGTTGATCCGATTGTTTGTCCACATGCATCGCTAACGCCTCAAACAAACTATTGCCTCAAACAAAATGAATATGAGTCGTAAATGAACAATCCATAAGATGACAACATTCGTAATAAAATATCCTAATTGTAAGGTAAAAATAAATTGATAATTCGTGACGACAAGTAAAGACACCTTTACTCATCATCTGAATTTCCACATGACTGGTACCCGTCATCATCATCATCATCAGAAGTCGTCGTAGTTTTAAATTCATCTTCGTTCGAATCCTTTTCATCATTTTGTATGTCGACGTTATCGAAGTCTTCAAATACGTGTTCCGAATCATGTAGATCGTCGACTAATTCGGTGTCGACAATAGGGGACACAGACGTCTGCGAGTCATCTTGAAAGGCACATTGCAATGCACCATCAACTTCTATCCTGCTTCTTGCCTTCGTCTTTATTACAACCCACCATTGTGATTTGTCCCTGGTCTACTCCGGATATGGCACATAATATACTTGTCTTGTAGAAGATGGAATAATGAAAGGATCAAAATGATCATAACACCTATTGTGACGTATTTCAACTATTTTGAAATCTTTGTGAACTCGCATCCCTCTCCTTTCCTTTGGATCAAACCAATTACACTCAAATAATGTGACTTTATTACCTCCAGTATATTGCAGCTGAATAATGTCTTTGAGAACACCGTAGTAGTCACGCTCATTTTCTCCGTCCGTGGATCCCACGACACATACTCCACTGTTCACGATTTTCTTCCCGATCGACCAAGTTTCAGTGTGAAACTTATAACCATTCACAAAATACACCGGCCAACTTTTCACCTCTCGAGCGGGTCCCCATGCCAAATTATGGAGATCAGTCGCCGTGCCGGTATTGAGAACCTAATATGAAAATAAATGAGTATAGTAGACGCTGAAGACATCAAATTACTTCAAATATTTTGATAATTACCTGTTCCTTAAACCACGGTGCGAAATCATTCTCGATTCTATCTTGTACATGTTCTTCAGGGACAATGTAGTATTGCAAGAAAGCACTACATACGAAGTGATGGCTAAATCAAAATGGTGTTTGGGAAGACGTTAAACAAAAGAACGCATGGATATTAAACTTACTTAATGTAGCTTTGCACCTCCGGCGTGTTTAGAAGGACATGATTCGTGGCAGACTTGAATTCTGCATCACTGAGCCATCTACTCCTTGGCTTCCCAAAATGTCGTCCTAACTGATTGAAGAGCGACAAAGATGCCACATCAGACTGTTCTTCTGGAACTTCATCATTTCGACGGACTCTGGTCCTCGCACACTTAACATGGGACTCGAAGTAGTAAGAACAGAAGTATGAAATATCCTGAATCATATACGCTTCACAAATGGATCCTTCGACACGTGCTTTGTTCTTAATCGTCCTTTTTATTCGATTGAGATATCTTTCAAAAGGATACATCCACCTATATTGTACTGGTCCACCTACCCTTGCCTCATATGGCAGATGAATAGGTAATTGCTCCATGGAATCAAAGAATCCCAGTGGAAATATTCGTTCCAACTTACATAATGTTATCGGAATATTACGTTCCAATTGGATCATATTTTTCACCGTTAATGTTGTAGAACACAATTCTTTGAAAAATTGACTCAACTCCGTTATCGGCTTCCAAATCTTATCCGGGAGTGAAGAAAAAGCAGTATGAAGCAAAGTTTCCATGAATATGTGATAGTCGTGACTTTTCATGCCAAACAAACGCAGGTTATTCATGTCCACACATCGGGTCAGATTTGATGCATAACCATCCGGCATTCTCAGCTCTTGGATCCAGCGACACACTTGGGTCTTCTGCTCCTTAGTGAGAACATAACTTGCTTTTGGTTTAGATATTCTTCCGTTAGGTAAAGTCACTAAGTGCAACTCTGGCCGTCGACAGTACTCCTTCAAATCTAGTCTCGCCTTGAGGTTGTCCTTTATTTTACCCTTAATGTCCATTACGGTGTTGAATACATTTTCAAACACATTTCTCTCAATGTGCATGACGTCCAAGTTATGACGTATCAAACAATCAGACCAATAAGGTAAATCTCAGAATATACTTCGTTTGGTCCAATTATGACAAACACCATACTCATTGTATGTGACATTTGGGTCGTCGACAATTCTGCATAAAGCATTGACAATGCGACGTAATTGAGCTCCTGAGCGTCTGACCGGAGGCATGTCTTCCACAATCCTATTCCGTCGAAATGCATTTCGGTTATTTCTGTACGGATGATCAGCTGTAAGAAACCGTCTGTGGCAATCAAACTAAGTATTTTTACCCCCATTTCTCAAAGTGAACGCATCTGAGTGTTTCATGCAAGATGGACAAGCTAACTTCCCTGCAGTCATCCAATCAGACAACATCCCGTAGGCTGAAAAGTCATTAACAGTCCACAATAAGGCAGCTCTCAATGTGAAATTTTGATTGGTCGACACATCATAAGCGATGACACCATCCCACAGTTCTTTTAGCCCGTCTATTAGAGGTTGTAAATACACGTCTATCCTCTGTTTAGGACTCTGAGGACCAGGAATAATGCATGTCAAAAACATATAAGGTGCGGACATACAAATCCCAGGTGGCAAATTATAAGGTGTTATTGTTACCGGCCAACATGAATAAGGAACTGAAGTTTGACCAAATGGTGTAAAATCATCTGCGCATAATCCGAGCCTTATGTTCCTTTGGTCCCTAGCAAAATCAGGATGCTGACGATCAAAATGTTTCCACGCTTCACCATCCGATGGGTGAAGCATTACACCTTCAGAAGTACTATGCTGTGCATGCCACTTCATCTGCGACGTGACCCTATAGACGAGTATAGTCTTTTAAGCCTTGAAATAAGAGGCAAATAATGCATTCTTTTCACAGCGACTTGAGACTTGTTATTCACTCTTATCGTTCGGCCCCACAAAACTTGCATTCATTTAGATTGATGTCTTCGCCGTAATATAACATACAACCATCACGACAACAGTCTATTTTAGTTGAGCCAAGACCAAGTTTACTGACCAATCTTTTTGTCCTATAAAAATTTTCAGGAATACGAGCCCCAGTTGGTGTGACCACTTTTAAAATATCTAGAAATGCATCAAAACATGCTTGTGAAATATTGTGGTCGGCTTTCAGATTCAACAATCTAACAGCAAGTGATAGTTCCGAATGACTTTCACACCCAGGCCATAAGGGTTGGCTCGATGCGTTTAGTAAGTCATAAAAATCTCTTGTTTCTGGATTTGGTGCCTCTTCATTCTGCTCAAATCTAATGTTGTCATACTCAGTTGCAGCTGCGTCATAAACAGACTGTTCATATTGCGAAATAAATGTTGGTTCAGGATCCACAAAATGAAGACCTTCATTTGGGACGCTTGTCGAAGGCGCTCCTTCGCCTAAATCATCTCATTCCCAATAATTTGGTTTGAAACCCTTTCTATATAAGTGAACTTTGACAGTCTCTATCGTCTGTAACTTTGTGCTAGCACATTTCAAACAAGGACACCTAATTGCTCCCTCCCGCTGAAATTGTAAAGATTGACAAGTCATAGTAACATAATAGTCAACGCCATCTATAAATTCTTGTGTCAAGTCTCTACGACCAGGATTATTTCTTTTGTACATCCATCGACGATCGTTCAAGTATGACATAATGACTGTATTATTTGCAAATCATAAAAAATTTCAGTCATACAAAATTGTATAAGGAAAGAAAAATGAATATGAAACAACTGAGGAAGAACAGATTGTTTAGCTAATGTTTACTAATCATACTGCTAGGTATAGAGATAGCATATAATAAGTATATATAACAGTTTTGACCCTTTTTGCTCATGATCGTTTTCCATCAAACAAAAGGAGGAAAAAAAATATTACAACTATAATTCTAAACTATAATTCTAAATATAATTCTAAATACTACAACTATAATTCTAAATTCTAAAAATTTCTTATTAGCACAAAAAGTCTAAAGCCGAACAGCAGCAGCAGATCGCAGGTGGATTAGTAAGATCTTTTATAACCAGTACGACACGTTTTGAATAACAACGTAACTACAGTACTCAACTTTGTTCTGGCCTATGAACAAAATATTCACAATAATAAATGATGGTGCAACAAAAATACCAAAGTTTCGTGGTCTGCATGAATACAACTAGTAGTAAGATTTGATTAGAACTTTATGTTACTCTGTATATTGCTTTTCTCCATTTTTATTTGATTCAAGAACCTTGAACATGTTTATAAAGCCTTGATCTGAATAATTCATCTTTGTGGACGCACGTGTCAAGTTACATGCAGCCAGGGAGTGGAGATGCACGCCTTAGAAGTAAACTGTGATTTACAAGCAATTCAGTGGTATATTCTCTCTGACACAATGGCAACAAAAGGTTCTTTTATAAGTTTTCAAGATAAGATTCAGCAAATGGCATCATGCACCAAGTGTTCAAAAGAGCACTTCAAATTAACAAGGATTGATATTGTCGGCTTTATCCGCCGCCGCGCATGCGCGGCGGCCGGATCTGGCCGCCGAGCGTGGAGGGCGGCCGGATCTGGCCGCCGAGCACGGAGGGCGGCCGGATCTGGCCGCCACGCGCGAATGGCGGCCGGATCTGGCCGCCGCGCGCGAATGGCGGCCGGTTCTGGCCGCCGCGCGTGAATGGCGGCCGGATCTGGCCGCCGCGCAAGAATGGCGGCCGGATCTGGCCGTCGCGCGCGAATGGCGGCTGGAACTGGCCGCCGCACGGAGATGGTCGAAGGAGAGAAAAATTATATATCAAAGGAGGCGGGGATCGGACCTACCTGTGCCGGAGATGGTCGGCGGCGGAAGCTTCGGGCGGGAGGTGGTCGACGGCCGGACGAACGGCGGACGAAACGGGCGGCGGCGGTCGGGCATTCAAAACGTTCTAAGTAAGAGTGCGGTCAAAATTTTTATATAACCACTTTTCGACGGTCAAAACCGTCGCAACATAGGTAAATATAATATTATATTAATTCGCATTTCGACGGCTCCAATCCGCTAGAAAAACCGTCGATAGTTTCGACGGTATTCAAACCGTCGAAATATCGACGATTTTAGCCGTCGATAGTTTTGACGGTTCTTTAAACCGTCGAAATATTGACGGTTTTAGCCGTCGATTTCCTTAATGATAATTTTTAAAAACATCGACATATACATAGGTTGTGTAAATTATAAATTTCCATTTTCGACGGTTGAGGTCGTCGAAAAAAAGTAAGGTAGAATATTTTATTTAAATACTATCAACGGTTATGACCGCCGAAATATCGACGGTTGCTTTGAACGTCGCAAATTTCGACGGTCAAAACCGTCGATAAGTTCAATAATTATGCGCAACCAGTCTTGAAATTTTTCGACGGTTCAGACCGCTGGAAGTTTCGACGGTTAGATAAATCGTCGAAATTATCGACGGTCATAACCGTCGAAGTATAAATATTTTCGACGGAATCTTCCGACGAATTTATTACCGTCGAAATTTTAGACGGGTTAAACCGTCGAAAATTATCGGACGAAAATATTGACGGTTTGGAAGATCCGCCGAAAAAACCGTCGATATTTAAGACGGATTTCGGGCCGTTGAAAATGGACCGTCAGAAATACGACTTTTTCTTGTAGTGTATATTTTTCTACTAATATATGCCCTAATGCCAGTTTACAAGAATAAGATGGACCTTCTTAATCTACGGCAAATTAATTTATATATTTGGTAATGCTTTCGACAGGGATGTATGTGCTAACCACTTAGAAAGCGTTGAGCATGAAGAAACTTTTGTGCAAATACTAAAGAAAATCCTATATTATAGAATATGAATGCTGCTAATTAGAAGTGGTACGTACGTCCTTCGTCTATTTAACGTTGAACTCTTCAGAAAATTAATGTTTCTTGAGATCACTAGTTGTTCCTCTCAAACGATGAACACTAGGCAAATGATTATTTTTACATTTTTACGTTTTCCTTTTAGGACAAACTAAAGTGACAATAAAAATTCTAGTTCTTTGTTTAAAGAGAAGTAAATTAATGAATTTTGAAGCACACGACGAAGTGACGGAGAAGATCTTTATCGATGATTGATACAGTCGAACGTCAGTTGTCGAGCGTCATAATTTTTTTTAGCAATTGCAATTTTCTTGCACACAAGTTTCACAATGAAAATTGAACTTTAGATCTTTTAATTTATGAATAGACATACCACCATATTCTTATTGCCTTAGTAATTACAATTTTGCTGGGGGGACAGTGACGTTGCACAAATACAAACATAAAAAGTAATGTTTTTGTATATATAATAGACAAATATATCCTTTTCTTTTCTTAGGTCAAACAATACTTTATTCCCGAGTTCAGGAATAAAAGAAAATTATTGTACGAGTTGTTCAAGAGCCTGTCTAACTATACTTTCCTAAATCCTATCAGATTCGATCAACGCTGTCGTGGTTTCGTATCTGACATGGCCATGAAATAAGTTAATCATTTTGAAAACCTCGATACATTCCATTGGACAGTAGGACTTGGGACTTATCGCCCTTGATCTTTAGTTTGCACCCTGACGGGGGTGACCATCTTTGTCTAATTAGTTGAGCTAAGTCATCAATCACCGGAACAACAATTATCAGGTGTCACATCGATCCAGGGAGCAGCTTCTTCTTTATTAGTTGATTGTGTATATAACTAGATATAACTAGTGAAGACCTTGTGTCCCAATCTATCCTCGCCTTTGCCGTTTGTGTATATATATACCGTCCAACTTCAGCTGTAGACAACATCTCTCTCAAGTCCCCTCTGCAATAAGCTTGTTGTCAACCTCGAAGCAGTATGTCTTTTTGGCTTGTTCATATCTCTGTCAGTTCTTAGTGCATGCAAATATGTATTAACATTCATGTTGAGCTAACTACAATGGTACATTACTGCGCTATGTTGATGCACAAAATACATGTATATAAACCGTTTTATTTCTTCCATGCATAGCTTTTAAACCACCGTTAAATGCTGGTTATCCCATCATTTTAAATTTGTTTTTATTGGAAAATTTACCCCTGACTAATTTAGATATATATTATATAGTTGCTGTGATCCAATCGTCTTCATTATATCGCTAGGCTTGAATCGATAGGTTTGTTGTCATTGCATGCTTATACTTAATATATTGGTTAGCTTAAATGGAGCCTCTGCATCTATTCATGCATTCAAAGCACTTTGGTATTAAACTTGAAAATGTCATATGGAATCACAGAATCATAAAGTTGTTCGATATAAAGAAAAAAAATGGAGATTATATAACTGATGTGATTGTTTAAGAAAGGGAAAATGGCAGTGGATGCAGTAACCACTTGTTATAACTTGGTTTTTTTCTTCTGAACATTCTTTACGTGTATAGCACAAGAACCATGCATCAGTCACCCTCTATCTACATGCATGCTCTATATGTATATGTATATAAGAATATATAAATAGGTTTTGTGTTTGCCACGATCTATGAACCACACAAATATATTAGTTGTAATAATCCACGGATAATTGATTGATAAACAGGATATCTATATTTCCACCAACCACACTTGTAATTTATAAAATAATTGAGCTTCCCACACGGTACGATTGGTGTTTCTCACTTGCAATCGTCTGGCCTGACACAATGCTTGTTTATAGTTTTCACAGGGAATTAATTAAGTGCATAGATTAACTGATCAGTTGGTGCGTAATTGTCCTCCGGATTGAAGCAATGGAGGACGACCTCAAGCTTAAGCTTGCTGTCCTCTTGGTAATCATGATGGGTCCGGCGGTGGTAACCTGCTGTGTGGCAACAGCGGCGACGTCTCTGCCAATTCTGGTGACCGATGCAACCCTAAAGAATTTGGCTCGTTCGCTCGAGAAGTACATCGAGCCACTTCCCATGATGCCAAAGGTCTACGGCTACTCCATGATGCACGGCAAGCCCAAGCCAATCTCCGTCACCATTGGCATGTACCACAAGAAATGGGTAAGATTAAAATTCCTCATATAAACCCTGGTATTAGAGAAAGAGGAACGTGGAATTCAATGATAAATCTAAATAAAAAAAAACTTTCATTCGCATATCGAATGCGTCGTTGGAGCGTACAATTTTACATTATCATGCCACAGAATACAAACTTTCACGATTATATGTTTAGATATATGCATTGCCTAGCAAGTAAAAATATGTTATCGCCTTTAATTTGGAGAAGTAAAATACGTACTAACTTAATAAAATATGTACAACTTATATTTTTTTATGTCCACTCGCTACCTCCCATATCCAAAGCTCATAGCAGCGGATATTTTTTTGGTCACATAATTCGCGACTCCAGTAATAATTGGGATTTACTAGAAGTCATCGACTATGTGAAACAATCCTATTAATCAATAACAGTTAATTTAAGATGCACTAGTTAAACTTATCGACTAAAAAGTCAACTAATTCGCCCATCAACTTTGGTTGATAGGTGTTAGATAGAGTTGACTTATACGCTAGCGCTAGACTACATTAGATAATGAATTCATATCAGTCATTAAAGTACACGTATTTCTAATTTAAAACAAAACTTTTAATGAAAACGTTTTCCTATACTTGATGTGCCATACTAACATTATGCAAAAGCCGTTACCTTTTCCCACACCTATATTTGTTAATATATTATTATTGTTACATTCAAAGAACAATGATTTATGATGCTAGTTTTCTAAAGAAGAGAACAATTAATGCATTTTTTATTGTCATTTCCTCGGATTAATATTAGTACACAAATGGCAGGTAGATTGTAGGCGGTGAAGTTTTCATAATCGAATTCATGGTTTTATTTAGGCGGAAACTCTTATTGCATCAATAAATTATTTTTTGATTAAATGTGAACTATATGCATACTTGTTACCTCTTAAATTTAGGCACCAGAAAAAAAAATCACCCGTATAACTTTGAAACATTGAATCTCTTTAATTCAACTCAATTAGTCCACGAGTTAATTCGTTTTGTTCTCATCATAATGTCGATTAAAAAACAGAAGAAATTTATTTCCAGAAAGGGTTT
This sequence comes from Pontederia crassipes, assembly GCA_030549335.1. Taxonomy (NCBI): domain Eukaryota; kingdom Viridiplantae; phylum Streptophyta; class Magnoliopsida; order Commelinales; family Pontederiaceae; genus Pontederia; species Pontederia crassipes. The sequence continues at coordinate 47,956,050 of CM060195.1, forward strand.
TGAGAAGATTTACTTCTTTTGCAACAAAAATGTTGTGTTTTTGCTACCTTATTATACAGTCAATCATATATTACTGTTAGCGATTAAATTGTTTTCGATCATTATCTGTACTTTATTCTTTGTACACCTAATCATGCAGAAATTCCATCGGGACTTGCCGGCGACGTCCGTCTTCGTCTACGGCACCAGCCTTGAATCTGCGACGTTCCCCGGCCCCACCATCGAGGCCCTGCAGGACGTCCCCCTCAACGTGTCGTGGGAAAACCACCTGCCGGAGCGCCACATCCTCCCCTGGGACTCGACCATCTCGGTCGCCATCCCAAAGCACGGCGGGGTCCCGGTCGTCGTGCACCTCCACGGTGGGATGCACGAGCCCAAGGAGGACGGCAGCGCCTTCGCATGGTACACCGCCGGCTTCCGCGAGAAGGGCCCCAAGTGGGTGCAGGAGATATACAGCTACCCGAACGTCCAGCATCCCGGCAACCTCTGGTACCACGACCACGCCCTGGGCCTCACGCGCGCCAACCTACTCGCTGGCCTCATCGGCTGTTACACCATCCGCAACCCCCTCGCCGAGGCCCCGTTCGGCCTCCCCAGCGGCGACAAGTTCGACCGCCACCTGGTCCTCGACGACCGCAGCTTCTACAAGGACGGCTCCCTCTTCATGAACTTCACCGGAAACAACCCCGACATCCACCCTCAGTGGCAGCCGGAGTACTTCGGCGACGTCATAGTCGTCAATGGCAAGGCCTGGCCGTACCTCGCCGTCCACCGCCGCAAATACAGATTCCGCATCTTGAACTCCAGCAACGCGCGTTACTTCAATCTGACGATGTCCAACGGCCTCCCCTTCACCGTCGTCGGCTCCGACGTGACCTACCATCGCAAGCCCGTCACGACTCTGGAGATCCTCCTTGCCCCGGCCGAGACCTACGACGTCGTCATCGACTTTGCCAAGTCGACGACATCCACGATCACGCTCCTGAACAGCGCGCCATATCCGTATCCAGGCGGAAATGTTCCGACTGAGGAGACGAGCAAGGTAATTAATTCGCCGATGATATGCATACAAGCATCAGAACTCAGAATCGATCTTAATCTAAAGTCTTGTGGCTCCGTTCTGAAGGTGATGAAGTTTAAACTGTCGTTCGAGAAGGTCACGGACGACTCCAAGGTACCGACGAACTTGATGGTGAACTACCCGGTGGCGGACGAGAAGGAAGGGACGACGAAGAGGTACATCGTGCTGTACGAGTACCAGAGCGCGACCGGGGAGCCCACGCACCTGTACATCAACGGCAAGAGACTGGAGAACCCGGCGACGGAGACGCCGAGGTCCGGGAGCACCGAAGTCTGGGAGGTGATCAACCTGACCGGGGACGACCATCCCCTGCACCTGCACCTGGCCACGCTCCAGGCCATCAGGTCGAGGGAGCTGGTGGACTTCGACGCCTTCAAGCTGTGCATGACCCAGAAGAACGACGCGGTGAAGTGCGGCGTCGAGAAGCACGCGGTGGGGCAGTTCTTGGAGGTCCCGGAGCACGAGAAGACGTGGAAGAACATAGTGAAGATTAGGCCCATGTTCATGACCATCATTGTCGTCAAATTTAGCCTCATTGAGACCAAAGCTTCATATCCTTTCGATGCAACAGCTGATCCTGGTTATGTCTACCACTGCCATGTAAGTGACTCCATCTTCACATTTTTTTTACCAGCTAATTAGTTAGCAGCTATCATATCACAGTAACTTAGTTAGCAGATACAATTAAGTTAGATGATTAGATTTAAAGTGAGGTCATAATTTGATAGGTTCAGGGCATTAGCAATTCAGCATTCTCTATTTAAAATTATCAATGTAGTAAGTTTATCATTTCACGATCATGATCCAATCAACTAATCAAATAGTAATTCTTAATATCATGAGTCTGGATAGGAAAAAAAGTAAATATAAAATATTAGTAAGTAGCTCATTAGTAGATCTTATGTTAAGCATTTCTCAAATGTAACGTTAGTAATTAGTCAAAAGACTAATTGAAAATGTAACTTTTTGGGGTGCAGATTTTGGATCATGAGGACAATGCAATGATTCGACCCTTGATACTGACGAATTAAGACGAGAAGAAGAATACAAGCCGTCTTTGCCAGCAAAATGCCGGACCAGAAATTTAGGGTATTTAATTTGATAAGTCAATTACCAACAAGTGTAGTTATACTTTACATTCTTTGTTATTCTTGCTGTATTACTTCTATTTAAGAACAGAGGGCTAAAAGTGTACTCATTTCTTGGAATAAAAATATATTGTTGTGTGTTGGGCGCTTGACAAGTACTGTTCAAGCTTTAGAGCCATGTTATATAATATGGCGTCATTCCATACTTACTAACATGTGGAAGATACAACATAGCAAACGGATCAGAGTCAGGGTCCTCAGGGACCTTATGCAAGAACTATTTTCCAATGTATCACTGATAAAGAATATCTCCTATCAATTAGATATAGACAGTAGAAATTACTAAATCACACGAGAGTTGATTCATATTTTAGAAATATATGAGACAAAAATCATATAAGCCACATCTATTTAATAGATTAAAATGAGTATATTGTAATTATTTTCATCATTTCATGGATTCACTTCAAAGGTGGGTGTTCTTTACTCACAAAGAATTCTTGTTCTAAAATAATCATAAATGGACTTAATAAGCCAAATTAATACTCGATCAAATTACACGAATCCCTTCTATTAATAATCCTGATTCTTGACATAATTAAATATGATCAAGAAATTTATTTATAACACTAACTAACCTCCTAAGATGATGCGAAAAATGGTGATGGCAATTATATTCGAAATTGTTAATTGAATTTAGTACTTAATAACTTCCAGCACTTATACGGGTTTTTTTAACATGTTGGGGTTAATTATTTTCTTCCTGCTTGAAGTTAAGGTCTTATATGACACGGGAAATTTTCTAGATTTGTGCTTGAAAATAGTTAAATATCATTTCCTCTACTGAAAAAGAAAAAAATCAATCATATTTCTTTTAAAAAAAGTATTCTATCTAGAGAGTATAAATTAATTGGATTAACCTTCTGACAAAGCACTAATGAATTTGGTGTGGTGCAGATCTTCGATTAACCAATAAAGTTTGGCATTTGATTGTTTTTTTAATAAACGATCCTCGGGGGAAATAACTCACACATGGAAAAGAACTTTTTTTTAATGGAAAAGCATAAAATTAACTTAGAAACTGATTGACATGCATCAATTGGGTGAGATCGTTAGGTGGATCATCAACCCACAAAAAATCGCTTAGTGTGGTATGAGCTCTTTTGGCCAAAAATCGTCAGCCAAGTTATGGACTCTGCCGATTACAGTAGAAACAAAAATGTTGAAGTTTTAGATTAAGAATAAGATGTAACTGATGAGAGTCCTGATTCGTCAGGGACAAAAACTATGGTTCTTCAAAATTATGATGAGAACATTATAGCCTGATCAAAGTTGAATGCATTTGTGGTTCCATTCCAGAAACCACATTAAGACCCGCTTCAACGACCATGCCTCAACCTTCAGAGCAGAGAAAAAAATGCCTGTGCCTGCAAAAATCATATGACCGCGAGAATTAAATAGTATGTAGCCTACACCTCCCCTTTCCCCTGGCATCGTAAAGAAACCATCAGTGTTCATAATGAACATTGGGGAAGATGAAAACTCCCGCCGTCCAGGAGGACTCATTGGGGGGAGGGGGGGGGTCTCTTAGAAATATGGTAAACATCATAGCTATTGAAGTACACTAGGATCCTCTCCCAAATGACATTGATAGAAAGTTTGAGAGAGACAAAGTGAATAACATTCCTGTATTTCCAAATGTTCCACAAAGTAAGAGCAATGAGAGAGAGAAGATTAGTTTTGGACTGTGAAGTGAGATGATCACCTTCATCCAGCCAAGAGCCAAAGGTCTAGGACTAGAAGTGAAGGAAAGTATAGAACGTATGGTGTTGTAGAAGAAGCCAAATCTAGAGGCAATACACTATAAGAAAATTGTCATTTTCCGACGGGCAATTTTCGACGTTTTGAAATCCATCACAATTTACGACGGTTCCATTTCCGTCGGATTTTCCGACGGTTACAACCGTCGGAAATGGAAATAATAGATTATGTAATTTATTATATTATTATTTTATTTTTCGACGGTTAGGAACGTCGATATTTCCATCGGATACCCATCTGTCGTAATTTGCGACGGATTTTCCGACGGTTACGACCGTCGGAAATAAAAAAATAAATTATGTAATTTATTATATTATTATCAAATTTTTTGACGATTAGGAACGTCGATATTTCTGACGGATATCCATCCGTCGCAAAATCCGCTGCAATTTCCAACGGTCATAGGTAAATGTATAATAATATCGTATGAAGAGTATTTTATTAATATAACTAGCGACGATTTCGGGTTCAAACCGTCGGTAATTTTAAAAATAATTAATATTTACGTTTCCGATGGCCGGAGCTATCGGTAATTAAAATTTCGTTATCCCACTTTTTTTTTCTTTTTCCTGCTTTCTCTCATCTTTTAATACCTCTATTATAATTCCTCCTCTCCTCTCTCTCTCTCCCTCTCTCCCTCTCCCGGTCGGCGAGCCTCTGCCGAACGTCAAGCGTCGACCGCCGACGATCCTCTCCCGCCGGCGTCTCTCTCTCTTCGCCGACGTCTCTCTCTATCTTTCTCTCTCTTTCTCTTTCTCTCTCTTTCTCTCCGGCCGCTGGCGGCCGGATTCGGCCCCCAGCAGCCAGATCGGTCGTGGTCATTTGGATCCGGCCGCTAATTTTTTTATTTTTAAAAAATTCTTTACGACGGTTCTGACCGTCGAAAGATCGATGGTTGCGACGATCGAAAGTTTTGACAGTTGAGAATCATCGGACTTTTCCGGCGGTTATAACCGTTTGAAAGTTTCGACGACTGAAATCGTCGGAATGTTCCGACGGTCCAAACTGTCGCAATTACCAATGGTTTTTTTTAAATCATCGTAAATCGATTTGCGACGAGCGTTTTTTCGACGGATTGATTCCGTCTGAAAAACTATCGATAATTGTGTTATCGACGGTTTTTGAGCTGATTACTGATGGTTTTGACCGTCGGTAATCAGTATTTTTTTTGTAGTGATAGTGGCAATTGAAAAATAAATGAGTAACGATTTTTCTCTGCCATAGAGAGAGCATAGCGGGGAGATAGAGTTGTCAAAGGAGCTTATCATGGATTTAGTAGGCAGTTTGCCAAGGAGGAGTTTCCAGAGATGTCCACAATCTTCTCAATCTCCTACTTTGATCAGTGCCATGACTCAGAATCGATCCTTCAATATATTTGTATACTGACCTAACGTGAGGAATGCCATAAAGGTCAGGCTTCCAGATCCCGTCACAAGGACATGCAGGCAAATAAATGGATAAAATATTAATAATTAGCTCTAGAGAAAAAAAGAAGATGCAGAGTTTGAAGATTTCATACACCAGAGAACATTAAATTAGATACCATCATGTGCTGTGAATTAAAGTCGATTGCAATGTAAGTCAGTTTCCAAGCTAGGGGATACTAAAGTGCGATCAAAGTACCAATTAGCGGATGTTCCATTACCTATAAACTCCCTAAAACCAATTCTAATTTTAGCTAAGGAGTTAAGCATGATTTTCCATGACTAGGCTACACTTGCCTCGGAATTGGAGCAGAATCAAGGGTGAAGGAGCCCGTACTTATTCAGGCATAATTGAACCTAGAGGTCCTGAGTCCCATTCAGGGCAGCGAGTATCTTCTTAGCCATAAGGAAGGTTTTGAGGCTATTGAGGTTTTTGATGCCAAGTCCATCAGAGGATTTGGGCATTCTAATTGTGTCACAGTTTATGAGGTGTAAACATTTTTTCCTACCATCTTGAAACCAAAGGAAAATTTTGGTTTGTCTATCTATTGAATCAATGAGATTGTTTGATATGTGAATGGAACCCATCAGATAAATAGGGATCAAATGGACGACAGAACGAATTAAGGTGATCTTACCAGCTTGGGATAGAGATATGTCTTTCCAACTAGTAAGTCTTTTTGAGAATTTTTGCATCAAGGTTTGTTGATTCTTATGGAAACTCCTAAATAATTTAAGTGAAAAGAGCTAGAATTCATGCCAAGGACTTGAAGTATTTTGTATTTCCTATTGTGATTAAACTTTGGTGGGAAGTATGTTTCAGATTTGGATGTGTTGATTTTTTTTTGTTTGTGAGTTGGTAATAAGTTTGAAATATGTTCCTGAGGATTTTACAGTTCTTCAGAGTTGCAGCCATGAAGATTAGGATATCATCTGCAAAAAGCAATTAACTGGTTGAAAAGTGATTAGTTCAATTTTTATACATTCTAGGATCATATACTATCGGTCGGTCGAGGGAGGTTTGATTGTTCATTATCACATGAGTCAATTTTTGGAACTTTGGTCGCGAGTTTCAGTCGACTGAACTGGACCGATTGTCCGTTATGAATAGTGTCGTCTTCTTCCTTAGTCGCGGGATTTCCCTGTCGAGTGTCTGAAGTCCTTCCTACGAGATAATCCAGGTTGGTTGCTTGAAAAGTTTTCGGACGATCAACTGGTTATTGCCGCCATTAATAAGTCTTGGCATTTTTCAATTAGGTCGTTCGAAAGGATTTCAGACTTTCGTTCTGGTCTCTATCGGTCGATCGATCGAGTTTCGATCATCCGGTAGAATTGTCGCTATACCGAATTGAATCAAACGTTCAAAATGGTTTTGATCAACTGCTCTAGTTCGACAAAGTCGCAAGTCATTACAAAATCCTTACATTTTCAATCAGTTTTGCAATCAAACATAGATCTAACACTACTTACCATTGTACTTAATGCATAGCATGATTCAGGGGTGGAACCTAGCATACTTTTTATCAAATTTGTATCATCTATCATCATGTACAAATGTGAGAACATACCCATTCAATTCATATTCTGTTCATGCTTGAAAAGAAGTTTTCTTTACAAAATCGTATCTTGAGTTTCCATGCCATTACTTATCAGATAAAAACATATCGAACCGCTATTTATATGGGACCTAATTAACTCATTCGATCATTCATCACATAAATCATATCATATTGGCATGCATACCATTCGGCGAACACTATGAATCAGCTATAATTGGATGTGTAACATCATAGATGTTATAAGGCATGATTCCCATCCCAACTAGCATGGATTCTTTCCCTGAACAAGTCCTTAAAACATGCAACAATTCGACCGGAAACGATCCCATTACCTAGATCCCAAAAACACACCTCTTGATCTACGATTTTTGGTTCGTCGGTTCATTGCTTCGTAGGTGCGAGTCCTCAGCTCCTGTCCCCGTCATCTCCGACAGTGTCGTCCTCTTGTCTCCCGGCAGTGACCGATAGTAGGTGCACGAATGAGAGGAAACGAAGAAGAAAAAGAAGTAAATGACGAAGGGAGGAAGGGAGGAAGAAAATCTCAATCATGTTTGGTGAAGTATTATTCTATCTAGGGAGTATAAATTTGCCTTGTGACAAGCACTAATGAGTTTTGGTGAGGTGCATATCTTCAATCAACCAATAAATTTTGGCATTTGAAACTTACGATAATTTTTTTTTTAATTTGTGAATTTTAATGAACGTCCCTCCGGGAAAAAGAACTCAAATATGAAAAAACAGCTTAATCTCCTCATTTTTTTAATTGAATTGAAAAATGGAATGACTCAAATGTGAGTTATTCAAGACATTTTTTTGTTTTAAGATGCACACATTAATTAGTTGGCCGGTCTCCATTTCATCTTTGTGCTGTCCACTTAATATGCCAATCATAAAAGATATTCATGTTAAATTCAAAGCCACTAAAGATGGTCCGACGTCAACCTCAAGTAAAGAATCCAAATTGAGGAGATGAGCAATTGGCCTGTTTGCCATTTTGACACCACAATCTAGGTGTTATAGTATATATATTATCTACTAACTTACATGCTTAATTGACATCCAACTTGTTGCATTCATCGTAATTTCCATTATTATGTATATCTTAATTATTGTAAGATAGATTCTTAAAGTGATAAGTCATAATTGGCCTTCGCGTTCACTCAATTTATTATTTTCTTAAATAGTTTACTTAAGGTTCTCATAGTTAGCACTTCATTCTTTTTTCTACTAATTGAATAATTACATTCATTGTCCTAACTTGCAATCTTCGCATCACGGATTGCAAAAGAGTAAAAAACTCTTGGTCCTGAATAAATTGCGGAGATAAAATGTCGAATTGCCCCCAAAATTTGGAGAATTTTGTCGCTCTTAATAAAAACAAGTGCTTGTTCCATGAAAAATAAGGGCACGTGATATAAATTTGGCCTTGCCAATGATATAAGCATGTCAATAATTCCTTCTTAACCTAAACTCTTGTTTCTAAAGACTAAGTGACTAACAAGAGAGTTTGTCTCGTATCGAAGAAAACGAATAATATAATTTATCTTTCACCAAAAATATATCGTTCATGGAAAAAAAATCAATAGAGTTTGTCTTTTTTTTCCTGATCCAAATTAATTTGTCTGTTCTTTTATGCTTGAGAAATGTATAAGGGCCCCAACATCCCTCAAATTCCTTCCCGGTTTGAATCAGCTTGAGACAAAGAGATTTCTCCCTTGACAACCTACTCCCCTTAATAGACAATAGACCAAGGAAGAAAAAATGCATAATGTACCAAAGTTCTGATTATATAAGATGTTACGAAGAGAGAGAGGGGTCACATGAAACACAGAAGAACGTGAAGAGGAAAAACGACGGTGGCTCTTTGTTATGGAATAATGATGATTACAAGGATGAGTCTCTGTCTAGACCTGATCAGCGAGATCCTCGTAGGGAAATTCTGCTGAAGCGCCTGACTATGTAGAGGGACTAACTGAGTTCAGATTCAAGACATTATTAATAAATCTATACCTTGACTTGAATCATCTTCAGAGCACAAAGTACCACGCCACCGCTAATCCCACCTTGGAGCTATTATCAAGTGTTAATGTTAAGCAAGTCCAAGCAGTGCTGAAACTTATCATGAGGAACAGTTTGGTGAACATATCAGCTGGATTATCTTCAGTGTCAATCTTCTTCACCTTAATCATCTTCTCAGTGCGGATGAAGTGATATTTGACATCAATATGTTTGGTTCTTTCATGATGTACTTGATCCTTGGCTAAACATATTGCACTCAGACTGTCACAGTGCACTATAGCCTGCTCCTGATGTAATCCGAGATCTCCAACCAAGCATTTTAACCAGATGTCTTCCTTGACAGCTTCTGTCAGTGCCATATATTCAGCCTCTGTGGTGGACAGTGTAACTGATGGCTGAAGTGTGACCTTCCAACTAATAACTGAACTGCCCAAAGTGAAGACATAATATGTCATAGATCATCTTCCATCAACATCTCCAGCATAGTCTGAATCTGAGTACCATGCAACCAAACACTCTTTATCACTTCTATAGATAAGGCCAATATCAGATGTTCCTCTCAGATACCGAAAGATTCGCTTCACTGCTTGCCAGTGCTCTTTTCCTGAATCGCTCATAAACCTGCTGATAACACTGACTACATGAGCAATGTCCGATCTTGTGCAAACAATGGCATACATCAGACTTCCAACTGCACTAGCATATAGAACTCGAGACATGTACTCCTTCTCTGCTTCTGATTTTGGTGCGAAGGCAACAGAAAGATGAACATTTGCAGCTGATGGAGTATTCAAAGGCTTCGCTCTAGACATTCCAAACCTGGATAAAATCTTCTCAATATAATTTTTCTGAGATAAGATCCTGTGTGCGATCCCTTAGAATTTTCATCCCCAAAATCTTCTGTGCTGCACCAAGATCCTTCATGTCGAATTCTGCACTGAGGAGCTTCTTCAGATTCTGAATGTCTGTCATGTATCTGGCAGCAATAAGCATATCATCAACATACAAGAGCAGATAGATGGTGGAGCCGTCCTTCATCTTCTTGTGATATACACAGCAATCATAGGGACTTCGACTGAATTCCTTACTGATCATGAAGCTATCAAACCTCTTGTACCATTATCTTGGAGACTGTTTTAAGCCATACAGAGATTTATTCAGACTGCAAATTCGATTCTCTTTTCTTGGAATGGAGAATTCCTCTGGTTGGCTCATAAGAATGTATTCTTCAAGTTCTCATGGAGGAAAGTAGTCTTCACATCTAGTTGTTCGAGCTCTAGATTCTGATGTGCTACAAAAGCAAGTAGCACCCTGATAGAAGTATGTCTGACAACATGTGAGAATATCTCATTGTAGTCAACACCTTCTTTCTGACTATAACCTTTAGCAACTAGTCGTGCTTTGTATCTTGTACCTTCAACTCCTAAAATTCCAACTTTCTTCTTGAAGATCCACTTATAGCCAACAACCTTTCTGCCTTTAGGCAGCTTGACCAGCTCCCATGTCTGATTTTTGTGAAGAGATTTCATATCCTCACCCATAGCAGTGATCAACTATTCAGATTTGGCACATATGATGGCATCCCTATAAGAGGACGGCTCCAAGGACTCCACATCTTCAGCTACCTATAGTGCATAAGCAACCAATGTCCTCGAAATCATATCATTTAAGAGGACCCACTTTTCTGTGGGGATGTCTAGCAGCAATTGACTCCTCTTCAGGTTGCTCATCAGATTCTTCATCTTCTGATTCTGCTTCTTGATGTGATCCTTCAGCATCATCCTCAGTTGGAGTGATTTCAACCTCCACCTGTTTACTAGCACTCTCTTCAGCCTCCACCTTCAACTGAAGCATTGATGCTTCATTAAAAGTCACGCTTCTGCTGTGGATGACTTTGTGTTCTGAAGGAGATTAGATTCTGTAGCCCTTCACTCCTGCACCATATCTCATGAACACTCCCTCTTTGGCTCTTGACTCCAACTTTCCTTCACTGACGTGATAGTATGCTGGACAATAAAAAATTTTCAGACTAGTATAATCAGCAGGATTTCCTGACCATACCTTAGTTGGAGTCTTGAGATCAATTGCAGTCGCTGAACTTCGATTCACCAAGTAGCAAGCTGTGTTAACAGCTTCAGCCCAGAATGTCCTATTAAGGCCAGCGTTAGAGAGCATGCACCTTGACCTCTCCAGAAGTGTCCTGTTCATTCGTTCTGCAACTCCATTCTGCTGTGGAGTATCCCTGACTGTGTGATGCTTGGCAATGCCTTCATCTTTGCAGAATTGGTCGAATTCAGTAGAACAGAACTCCAAACCATTGTCAGTGCGAAGACACTTCACTTTCTTCGACGTCTGATTTTCCACCAGAACATTCCACTGCTTGAAGGCCTTGAAAGACTCACTCTTGTGTTTCATCATGAATACCCAAGTCATTCTCGAGTAGTCATCAATCACAGATAGGAAGTACCTCGCACCTCCTAATAATGGAACACGAGAGGGACCCCAACAATCAGCATGGATGTAGTCAAGTGTCGCCTTCGTCATGTGCACTGCTTTGCCAAATTGAAACCTTCATTGTTTGCCAAACACACAGTGCTTGCAGAAGTTGATTTCAAATATCTTTTTATCTCCCAGAAGACCTCGTTTGCTGATAATATTCATCTCGTTCTGACTCATATGCACAAGCCGCATGTGCCACAGCCTGGACCTTTCTGATTCGGATGAACTAGCCACTGCAGCAACACCAGAGACTGTCTTGCCTTGCAATATATACAAGGACTTTTGTCTGACTCCCTTCAGAACCGCAGCATTACCTTTCATGACCGTGAGGATGCCTCCAGCAGCATTGATCTGACACCCTTTAGAGTCGAGGACTCCAAGTGATATCAAATTCTTCTTCAGTTGCGGAACATGGCGAACATCTATCAACGTCCACACAAGATTGTCATGAGTCCTGATCTGCACAGAGCCGATTCCAACTAACTGACAGGCTACATTATTGCCCATAATGACGTTTCCACCATCAATCTTCTGGTAAGTTGAGAACCACTCTTTATTCGGAGTCATATGATAAGAACACCCCGAATCCAGAACCCAACTATCCTTCAGACATCCTTGATTAGAAGCAGTCAGAACCAAATCATCTTCGAAATTCCCTGTTTCATGAGTCACTGATCACTATATGATTTTAACCCATTTTAGATGCAATTCATACATATCAAGTCCCACTTTTGCCTATTTTTGGGACAATTATACTTGGAATGCAAACATTGTGATAACTAGTTGATATTCCTCATTTCATACTTAATTCCATGTGCATAGAGGTTCTGAAATGCCAAAATTCATTAATATTTAAATTCTATGCCAAGTTATCATTTTGAGGACAAGTTATCATTCCTAAGTGTCAAGTTATCATTATTTTGAATGAACTTATTTTCAATGGTTTTCTTGCCCTAAATCCATCATTACCATGTATAAATCATATTTGGATAGTCACATCTCAACTTGTGCAAAGTTTTAAGTCCATTTGAACAAGTTATCATTTTTCAAGTGCCAAGTTATCGTTAAAGGGCAATTCTATCATTTTGACATGCAAAACCATTAATTCTGCACAAGGACCTTAAGCAATCATCTTGTTATTGTTCTAACTCATTGCTGGTCAAATTTCATCACATTTGGATAACCACAACTCAAGTTATCACAAGTTATCGTTTTTAAGTCATATAAGTTATCGTTTTTGGGCACACACAAGTTATCACTTCTTAGAAATCTCATTCATATTTGATTTCTGAATGCACTCACTTGTTACTCTAGTCCATTTGATGCTTCTAATGCTTTGAATCACTTGCATTTGGATAATTTCCATGATTTATGACAAGTTATCATTCCGGGCCCCTTAATTCATTAATTTTGATACAAGTTTTCATTTCTGCACAACACCTAATACCATTTGATATCTGAGCTAACAACTATCATTATCCTAATCCTTATTTGTCAAAACACCATTCAAGGGCTTTGATGCTTACTGTTTGAGGATTTGTAGCAGGGAGAAAGGTGGCAAAAAAGTGGAAAAAGTAGGGGGGACCATCTACTTTTTCCTGCACAAAAAAGAATCTGCAGCTGGAATTTCAGAGGGGTGGACAGGTGGCTGCAATCAGGAGGATTAGAACATTTAGATGCTGATCAAAGGGTGGAAAGGAGTGATATATAAGCTGGATTTTTCTGGAGGAGAGGGGAGGCTGGTCATTCAAGGGTTTGGAGCAAGGCAAGGAAGGGGGCTGCTGGATTTTGGGAGCTACTGCCGAGAGCTTGAAGGAACCATGAATTGTATCTGTTTCTTATCCCATTTCATGTCAAATCTTGTAATTATGAGGAGCTAAACTTCATTTCTTCTAGGATAGGGTAGTAGTTTAGATTAGTTTTGGATGGATATGGACTGATTTGTAATCCTGCACTGAAATCAATTCTGGTTTTCAGATTTTAGAACTTTTCTGCACTGATTCATGTTATCATTAGATCCATTGTAAACCATGATTGAGATGTGTTATTTGATCTAATCACCCTTCAGAATGTATTAAGAGATAAAGTCATATTTCTGGATTCCATTTAATTGCAAATCTGATTTCTGAATTTGGTTTCCTGAAAATCTGATTTCCTATTTTTTCTGAATCTGATTTCCTGAACTGCAGAATCTGTTTGTTACTCTCAACCTGATTAATTGAGTCTTTGGGATGTTGGTATTGTCTCTATCTTGTTCAGAAATGAATCAAGATTGTTTGGGCAATCATTTGACTCAAACCAGATTTTCCATTAATTCCTGAACAGAAATCAGAAATCTGATTTTTCTGGTTTTACATTTCTGAAATCTGAAGTGTTATAAATCTAATCTTGTCATTTGAAGACCCTATTTGTATTTATAACTGAGAAGTTATCATTTGGTCTAACCCTTGTTCAGAAATGAATCAAGAATCAATGCCAAGTTCTAGATACAAACCCAATTAGAATTCTGATTTCTACTTTCTGAAATCTGATTTTTTCTGAATTCTGAATTCTGATTTTCTTGGGCTGTTTGAATCTGATTGTCATTGGGGATTGAATTAATTGAACAACTGAGAGGTTAACATCTATCCCAATCTTGTTCAGAAATGAATTGAGAAGCTTTGACATTCCTATGATTCAAATCTGATTTGATTTTTCCTGATTTGAATGAGTTGCTGATTTCTGGTTTCCTGAATTCCAAAATCTGATTTCCTGGTTTTTTGAATCTGATTGTCATCAAGGATTAGGTAATTGAATAGTTGAGAGGCTAATATATGCCATGATCTTATTCAGAAATGAATCAAGATCATTGACAATTCAGAATTCAAATCTGATTTTTCCAAAATTTGATTTCTTAGTTTGATTCTAAATTCTATTTTCTGATTGTTTGGAATCTGAATTGCCAATTGTTAATCCCTATTTTATTCAAATCACTGAGAGGTGTACTCTAGGAATCCCTTGCAGTCCAGAGATGGGTCAAGGGGCATTTGGCAAACTTGAATCCCATCAATCCACATTGCTGATTTCCTGAAATGCTGATTTCTGTTTTCTCATTTTTCTAACTTCTGATTTTCATTGTCAACCCTCATTTTAATCCACTACTGAGAGGTAGTCTTAAGGATTTCCTTGAGATCCAGAGATGGGCAAGGAGCAATGGGAATTATGAACTCATGTGGCCATATGTTTTGCATTTCCAATTGAGTGTGTTTGTGTGGATTTCAATTTATTTTGCAACCGAGAGATTGATTTTGAATCTCCCTTGAATTCAGAGATGAATCATGGAACACAAGCACCATTATTGAGTATATTTTATCCTGGTTTGGTTGATTCTATCTTTTTATGATTGCAAATGCAAGTTATCATTCCAAACTTCTTTGAATTGCAAAAAAATCAGCATTAAACTTTCTTTTGAGCCCAATGATAACTTGATTTTCAGTAAGGACCCTCTTTTGATTCAACCTAACTAACAATTATATAATCATATATTGCTTAGTTAGAAGCCAATTGAGCTGTGGGAACAGCCATTTTCAAGTTGAATCAAAAGTTGGACATTTAGTGATAACTTGTTTCATTCCATCCTTAATTAATTTAGATGAACCCCAAATCCTAGAAGAACCTTCCTCATAGATAGTTAAACCTTTTTAGACTTCATTCTAGCATTTATAATTCAGTTTTGATAAATTTTCAAAACCCAAAAATCTATTATCATTTCACTTTCCATAAAAAAATCTGTTTTCACTATTCATTAAAAATATGTTTTTAGCCACTTAAGGAGAACTAATTTAGATTATTTTAGGGTGTCTTAGACTTCAAATTCTTGTGGATACGATAACTTGAGTCTACTACAACTTACCTGTGCACTTGCAGCTAGTGAGTTGGGAGACAAAAAAAATGAAAAATTGACATTTTCTTAAATTTCAGCAAGTTATCACTACTCAATCCCAAATATCACTATCAGCCACCGCAACGACGGGGGCCTTCTTCTTCTTCGGACAATCTTTCTTTCAATGACCTGGTTCCTTGCAGTAATTACAGATGTCCTTCGCAGTGATTTTCTTCTTCTTGGACTTGGATTTCTTCGAATTCGAGGACTGTCCCTTCTCCACGGTTGATAACAAATCCGCGGCCTGAGTCTCTGCAGAATTTGCAGATGCCCTATGTCGAAGTTCACGAGTATGGAGACTCGATCTTACTTCTTCCAGACTTATAGTTTCCTTTTCGATAATCACAGACTGAACGAAATTCTCATATGATGGAGGAAGCGAAACTAACAGAATTAGGACAGCATCTTCATCCTCGATCTTAACATCGATATTTCTTAGTTCCATCAACAAAGAATTTAACTGATCAAGATGTTCCTTCAGAGGGGTACCTTCTTGCATGCGGAGAGAGAACAGACATTGCTTCAACAGCAACTTGTTGGTGAGAGACTTCGTCATATATAGACTATCGAGTCTCAACCACAGACCGGTCGCCTTTTCTTCATCTGCGACCTCAATTATCACCTCATCCGCCAGACACAACAGAATCATCGAGTGCGTCTTCTCCTCCTGTGCCGCCAAAGTTGCGAGGTCGATCTCCTTTTCTGTGCCCTTCGAGTCGTCCTCCTTTGGTTTGTTCTTCGACACGTTTGAGAGCGGCGCCCAGACTCCTTGTTGCTTCAGAAGCGTCCGCATCTTGATCTGCCACAATCCGAAACTGTTCCTGCCGTTAAACTTTTCCACGTTCACGTTGTGTGACGCCATCTCTCTGCTTGATCGAGAATCACTGACGAACCCTAAAGCTCTGATACCAGTTTGTTACGAAAAGAGAGAGAGGGGTCGCACGAAACATAGAAGAACGTGAAGAGGAAAAATGACGGCGGCTCTTTGTTATGGAATAACGATGATTACAAGGATGTGTCTCTGTTTAGACCCTAGGGAGTTTATATAGGCACTCTCTTTGACAGATAATAGGAATTACATACGGACTGAACTCTAAATAAATTCCTTGGAAATAGGACACCTATCTCGTGATAAGGAAATAAATCAAATCCGAATCACATACAGAATAGACACTACTAAAAAAACACGGATTACCGACGGTCCGGACCGTCGATAATCAGCCCGAAAATCGTCAGTAACGCAATTACCGACGGTTTTTCAGTCGGAATCGATCCGTCGGAAAAACGCTCGTCGCAAATGGATTTGCGACGGCTCAAAAAAATCCGTCGCAAATATCGACGGTTCTGGCCGTCGAAAAAGTCCCCGACGGTTTGACCCGTCGAAATTTTTCGACGGTTGCAACCGTCAGAAAAGTGCCCGACGGTTCGAACCGTCGATATTTCCGACGGTTGCAACCGCCGGAAAAGTCCCGGCGGTTAGAACCGTCGACATTTCCGACAGTTGCAACCGCCGGAAAAGGTCGGCGGTTTGAACCGTCGATATTTCCGACGGTTGCAATCGCCGGAAAAGGCCGGCGGTTCGAGCCGTCGTAACTTTTCGACGGTCGCAACTGTCGAAACTTTGGACGAACGTCGCAACCGTTGATCTTTAGACGATCGCAACCGTCGCAAATAATTTTTTAAATATAAAAAATTAGCGGCCGGATTAGAGTTTGCGACCTCTAAACGATGACCGAGGAAAAAGCATAAAGAATATAAAAAATAGGATGTAAACGATCGATGCAATTGCCCTCATCTCGCGAATAAAAAATTGAACCTTCATTAGCTTAATATTTAATTTATTTTTTCTTTTATTATTGTATCATTTCATTAAATTTCTCTTTGTAATAGGAAAAAAATATTAGATTGTTGAATTTATTTGACCCCGGATAATTAATAAATTGATAACGTATCATACATCCTTCGTGATGAAAAGTATACAACTTTAAGTATTTTCCTAGTATATATTATAGTTAAATTTAGGGCATTGTCATATGATCTTAGTTTTTTTTGTTAAATTTAATATGCTAATTTATTTTCTTAAAAGTTTAAGTCAACACATGTACAACTAAGAGAGAAAATTACTTTTTAATAAGAGCTTAACGAGATTTGAACTCATAACATCTGACTCTGATATCATGTTAAATTTAATGTGCTAATTAATTTTTTTAAAAATTTAAACCGTGAAAAAGAGCAATATGTATTATTTTATATTTTTAAAACGTTTCCACTAGTTGAATCAATCAATATTAAAATTCGTTGGATGCACATGCTTGATTATATTTTTCTGAGTTGCTACAGGTGTTAAGTCAGTTGGATTCCAAAGCAAGTACATGTGAAGAATGCATTATCCACAAGAACTAATCCACTTTCTATCATTTTTAAATTTAAAGTAGAAATTAAATATATGCATATCACACTTGAAAATACTAAATGGAAAAATATAGATGTTGAAGTGGTATACATAAGAGAGTTGGCACGGGGAAGGACAAATAAATAGCCCTCCGTAATGTAGAAAAACAATAGAAATATTACAACAACAATCTCCAATAAAATTAGAGATGGAAATAAAATGAAATAAAATATTTAGAAACAATCGTCTAATAACACCGGACCTACAGAAATGAATACTTGACCACCATGAATGGAGAACTTAACCAGAAGTTTACATAGATCTTTGCAGAAGATAAGAGCTTCGATTTCACATGATATCTGCCCCATCTTTCTTCGTTCCTCCGGTCATGCTTTTATTCAATCTCTAGTGCCGAACATATAGTTGAATCATCCCATGTCATAAGTATATGTAAACCAGAACTAATTAATTGCACTACATGCATTACGAATGTATGTACTCTCTTCTCATGCCACGAACTTTAGTGGGCGAATCATAGCATTGTCTTCATGATCCAATATCTGGAAAAAAAGAAAAAAAAGACGAGAAATTATAATTAAGTTCTTAAATATTATTATTCAACAGCAAGCTAAGATATCAATTAAAATTTTAAAACCATATATTATATATATACTCACATGGCAATGGTAGACGTAGCCGGGCTCGGCGGTGACATCAAACGGGTAGGTCTGGTTGGTGTCGACCAGCTTGAACGCCACGACGACGCTTGTCATGTACCCGGGTTCGATCTTGACCACGTTCTTCCATGTCTTCTCGTGGTCCGGGATGGTCAGCACCTGCCCGGCCGCATGGGCGGCCACGTTGCACTTGAGGGCGTCGTTGTTCGTGGTCATGCAGGTCTTGAACGTCGACAGGTCGAGCAGCTCCTGCACCTTGACGGCCTGGAACATTCCCAGGTGTATGTGAAGCGGGTGGTTGTCCTCCGTCAGGTTGATGATGTGCCACAGTTCGGTCGTGCCAGACTTGGGCGTCTCCGTCACCGGGTCTTCGAACCGGAGTCCGTTGATGTAGAGGTGTGTCGGCGTGTTGGCGGTGCTTCGGTACTCATACATGGTAATATACCTTGTCTTCGTCACCGGCCCGGTCGCAGTGGACCCGGCGTAGCCCACCTCCTTGTTCGGCACCGTCGAATTGTCCGGCACTGGCACCTTGCCCTTACTGGGGAGTATATTAAACTTCATCACCTTGCCCGTCTGCGCGTCTGGCGGCGTGCCTGTCGGGAATGGATACGGGGCGTCGTTCGTCATCTCCGCAGACGTCGTGTTCGTCTGCGAGAAGTCTATCACGGCGTCGAAGATCTCCGCGGGCGCCAGTAAGATGGTTGAGGTCTTCGAAGGCGCCGAGAGGTAGGAGGAATCGGAGCCGATGACGTAGAACGGTAGGCCGTTGGAGAGGGAGAGGCGGAAGTAGCGCGCGTTGCTCGCGTTGATGATGCGGAAGCGGTACTTGCGGCGTGTGACATTGAGGTACGGCCAGGCCTTGCCGTTGACGACGACGGTGTCCCCGAAGTACTCAGGCTGCCACTGCGGGTGGACGGAAGGGTTGTTGCCCGTAGTGTTCATGAAGATGGTGCCGTCAGTGTTGAAGGTCCGATCAACGATGACCAAGTGAAGGTCGAACTCCTCGCCGGACGGAAGCTCCATGGGGTCGTCGATGTCAGGCTTCTGTATGATGTAGGCGCCGAGGAGACCAGCGAGGAGGTTTGCGCGCGTGAGGCCGAGGGCGTGGTCATGGTACCAGAGGTTACCAGGGGGCTGGACATTGGGGTAAGTGTAGGTGGTCTGGACCCAATTGGGACCGACCTCCTGAAAGCCGGCGGTGAACCAGGCGAGCGCGCTGCCGTCTGATTGCGGCGGATGGACGCTGCCGTGGAGGTGGACCACGGCCGGGACGCCCTTGGTCTTGGGGACGGCGGTTGGGACGGTGGTGTCGAACGGGAGGATGTGGCGGTTCGGCAGGTGATTCTCCCACCTGATGGAGAGCGGCACGTCGTGCCGCGCTACGATGGTCGGGCCGGGGAAGGTGGCCGCCGAGGCACTGGTCCCGAAGACGAAGACCGGAGTCGCCGGGAGGTCACGATGAAATTTCTGCATGCAAAGTAAAAAAGTGATAACTAATCCAATACTGAAAGCATATGTGATTAAAAAAATTATATGAACAAAAATTTAAACTAAATTCTATAAGTCGCCTCCTTACCTGTCTATATATTATCTATATTTATGTATATGTGTACATGAAAAGGAATAATAAGGTGGCAATTGGAACATACCCATTTCTTGTGATACATGCCTATGGTAAGAGTCACAGAGACAGGCTTGCCCTTCTTCATGGCATATCCCGCTATAATGGGCATCTGAGGAAGTGGATCGACGTACTTTTGCAGCGCCGCGGCCAACTGCTGTAGAATTATATCCGTCACCGGAGTCGGCGTCGTTCGAGCTCCGACGGCAACTATGATTTGCAAGATCAAGATAGCTAACTTCATTTTGGCCCTCATCGTGCTGCAATGCGGTTGAGCTGCCGCAACAAGTTAATTTAAGTTATCTTAATGACCTGACTGCATGCACAAATGCTGCCAACTGAAATATACTGATCATGTGCGAGGACGAAGCTTGTTGGCCTTTGCATTAAGTTAGATACAGTTTTAATGATCCTTAAGTGAGTCAATGGATAGAGAATTAATATTATCACTACCGCACCTAACGTTGGTCGCATGCAGAAACCTGAGTTCAACTTTGAATCAGATTTAGATTCTGCCTTGCCAATAATTCTGCTCAAAGAAATCTAAAAAAATGCTCAAGAGTTCCAACTCATAAATTAACCCTAGCTAGGACATGTAGAGGCTATAGGGGACAGCAATCTCCAGTCCACTAACGATCCTATGATCACCAGCCACATTGTTGCTCAGATGCCCTGTCACCTTACGTATGTCGCAAAGATAATGTCCATGTGACATCCCTAGCGATGTTTCTATCTTGGCAAAATCTTAAAAAATGTTCAATATACGAAGAAAGGACGCTATTACTAGGCAAATTCTAGATGTTATAGAAGTGTTGAAAATACAAACATAAATGCAACCATTTATATGCATGTAAAGGAGCGTAGAGATAATGCATAGATGATGCAATTAGACGAAAATGGAGGGAAAGGAGCGTAGAGATAATGCATGGATGAGAGCAATTAGACGAAAATGGAGGGAAAGGAGCGTAGAGATAATGCATGGATGAGATGCAATTAGACGAAAATGGAGGGAGGGAGGGAGAGAGAAAGAGACCTAAAGAGAGGGCTGCTCGCTTGTGCTTGCCACACGTCCTTCAAAAAATTGAACCAGGAATCTATTTATAGGTAAAAGACCGATGCAAAGGCCGCCACGGCGTCCCCACCACCTTGTTTAGATGCACGTTCTCTAATCTATTTCTTTAGCAAAGAAATGACATTACCAATAATTCATCAACGACAAATTAATTAAGTAAGCCCAGACGACACAAAAGACAGGTTGTACGGTGCTCTCTCTCTTTTGTATACTATACTAAAATATTCCCATCCATTTTATTGTTCATCACCCTGATATATAATTGTCGAAACAAATTAATGGAACTTAATTAGTCAATGTTCGACATGGTCTCATTATGGTTGTCACATCCATTAATCAGATAGACGTACCAACCCCTCCTAAGTTTGTTTCCTTTACATGCACAGCTTCGATCCCTACTATTACACATGGTTGGTGGAGTGCACCAATTTAACAAGCCTCTCCATCCTAATACCTTACGTGTACTATAGAGCATCCATTAACTTGATTCATAGAAGGAAAAAAAAAGATGTTTATTTTCTCAAAGGTCAGAAGAGTGGAAAAGCAAAATGATGGAAGACAGCTTACGAAGGACAAATGATGAATTGGAAGCCTATGGAGAATGCATTGTTGTACCAAACGGGTTTGCATAAGGCATACTGATCAAAGGAAATAGAATAAGTTAGAAAAACATATATACAACAAATAAATTTGAATGTGTCTCGATGTTGTTTGTTGTCTGATAGAGTAAAGTTAATTTACTGGTAACTTTTGTTGTATAATTCAACAAATAATAGAATCAATTCATGCATTTATGAAGAAATTTTTTAACCTACATTTTCGAAACTACGTATTTGGGATGTTTGATTGGAAAAAAAACTACTGCTTACTTTTTCGTGAATTCGATCAATCATATATGTGTTATATGTTGATATGCCTTGAACTATATATCATGTACCCAAAATTATGAAAGAAAAAAAATAAAAAAAAAGAAAAAATTGAATCTGTGACGGAAGCGAAGAACTTGGACAGTTAGGATTTTATCATTACATATTCTCTCTTTTTGCTTATAGTTAATTTTTTCTGACGACGATCTTTGTCCGTGAATATTTCTCTCTTGTTCACGTTGATCAAGAGAATTTTACCACATTAAATATTTGTGTTTATCTTCTCTTTCTTTCGTTGTTTTAATTATTCATCTATCATCGATGCTTTACCCTAACACTATACGAGTGGCAAGGGGCACTCAAGACAGCCGGGAGCTCACCAATATTTTTTGGGATAAAATAATTTGTCATATCATCATGTGATTGTTGCCCAAGAATTACATATACTGTTCATGTCTTGAAACATCATGGTAAGACCCCGGTCGATCGGAAACTGATTGGTAAAGATTTTTTATTCAGATCGGATTAACTTGGATGATTAATTAAACTGGTTAATAATAAGATAATATAAATTAAATTAAATTAAAATGTCTATTAATAATTAATATAATTATGTGTTAGGGTATAACAATATCATTAATAAATTTCAATAAGAAATTTAAGATAAAGGTGAAGATTTTTTTATTTTTATCTTAAATATGTAGTTTATAATCTTCTAACTTATGAATTCAACTATTAACATCAAAGCTAAAAAATTTAGAAGAAAATCAAAGAAATTATTTTGTATTAACATTTTCTTTCAATAGATAAGAGAACTAAACGATTTGATAAAAAAGAGCGATTCACATGATCAAGCTTAATTTTTTATAAAGTTTGAACGGTCCAATTGTTAACTTTGTTGATCTTATCTTGAACTATTGACGAAAACGCGTGTGTGTATGAGCAAACAGAGAACGCCGTAGGAAAAGAATTGGGAGAAGTTGCAGAGGTTTTATTTTGATATAAAAATATGATGCGTCTAAATATACCTCAAACAAAAACAAAATATATCGATACAACTGACGACATATGAAAACTCTACTAGAAATAACCGTTGGCACGTTAATATCTAGAATCGATCCTTGGAGTCGTTGGTCAGAGAAATTGTCTTTATCACTCAGATATCGGGGCTAGTAGCTCTAGACATCTATGAGTCCCAAACCGTGTGATCGAAAAAAAAAATTAAGGATTGATAATTTGAACATCCACTCGCGTTGCTCTCTGTACAAGACAACACTAACAACCTCCATAATAGTTACAACATTGATAATAACAATCACCCTTTCAGTTCTAAGATAATTCATGACCTATTTTAGACTCAAGTCGCGATTGCACTTATCTGACATTTCATAACGTTATATTGAACTGTTATACTTTTGTATTCAAAATCATGAAAAAAAAAGTTTTGGCCGTAGCCAAAGACTTGAACTGTTGCGTAGAACTAGTCATGTATTTTGCTCATAATAAAACTTATTTAGCCACAACAATCTTATTTATTTGTTCATGCATTTTTTTTGTTCACGATGATACAAAAAGTTGTATATTATCATATGTATTTAGTTATTTTATTATTCTACTCATTGATCAACATTCGAGGTTTTATTCTGTGCAATAGTTTATATTGAATACTGTAAAAAAAGCTTCATCAACCGGGAGAGCTACTTTAATCCGTTGTGTCATCCATTCCATTCCCCTTTATCTGATGAGCTCCTTGCACATTTCAAACAAACTTATTGATCAGCTAGAAAAACAAATCAGATTCTTTCTTTGGTCTCATGATGATAAGAGGAAAGGTTTACACCTCATAAACTGGGATACTGTGGATTCTAAGTGTCCTGAATGGGACCCAGGACCCCTGGGTTCAGTTATGCCTGAACAAGTATGGGCCTATCCACCCTTGGTCCTGCTCCAATTCTGGTGCATAGTCTGCTTGGTCTTGGAAAATCATCCTTAGCTCCTTGGAGAAACTCAAAATTGGTTTTAGAAAGCTCATCTGTAATGGGGTAAACACCAATTGGTACCTGGACCCATGGCTTTTTAATATCCCCTTAGCTTGGAAGCCAACATATATCACCACTAATTTTGATCCACAACAGTTTATGATTTTCGATTTATTAACTTCTGGTATCTGGAATCATCAAGTTTTACTTACCTACTTTGCACATGAGCTAATTGAAAAGATTG
Source organism: Pontederia crassipes (assembly GCA_030549335.1). Lineage (NCBI taxonomy): Eukaryota > Viridiplantae > Streptophyta > Magnoliopsida > Commelinales > Pontederiaceae > Pontederia > Pontederia crassipes. The sequence continues at coordinate 47,980,317 of CM060195.1, forward strand.
TTACTATTTATCTGCCTGTAAGTCCATGTGATGATTCTTGAATTTGGGAGCCTGATCTTCATGGAATTTCCCATGCTAGATCAGTTTACAGATTTATTGAATAGTCGATTCTGAGCCATGACACTGCTAGTAGTCTGAGATGGAGGAGATTATGGAATATCAACGCCCCTCCTAGAGTCCTCAATTTTCTGTGAAAACTTCTTCATGGCAAGCTACCTACCAAATCCTATCTATGTTTATTTGACAACTCCATTTCCACTTCATGCTCAATCTGTGATAGAGAACCTGAGTCCATTTCCCACTTGTTTTTCAATTGTCATTTTTGTCTTCAACTTTGGCAACACTTGCAACAGTCTGTATCTTATAATTTCCTGCATTTCCACTCCTGGTCATCTAGTACTTGGCTGGATGAAGGTAACCATCTTAGTCCACAGCAAAGAAACAAGCTCTTGACACTTATTGCCCTCACCTTGTGGAACATTTGGAAGCACAGAAATGATATCCATTTTGGCTCTCTCAGACTCTCTAGCAGTGCCATCTGGGGTAAAATCCTGGCCTACTTCAATTCTTATGACTCTTCCCACATATCTGAGGGACCCCCCCCCCCCCCCCTCGGTTGTGTCCACCCGGACCAAGGCGGGAGCCCCCATCTCCCTCTTTATTCATTTTGAACACTGATGGTTCCTTTTCGGAGCCGGGGGAGATGGGTGGTGCGGGCTACACTTTGCTCAACTCTAATGGCTGCATGATTTTTGCAGGTGCTGTTCATCATAGATTCTACTCGGCGCTGGAGGCTGAGGCGTGGGCATTAAAGATGGCCCTCTTGTGATGTCTGGAATGGAACCACAGGCGCATCCAACTCCGATCTGACTCTAGGATCCTCGTCGCACTTTTGGAGAATCAAAGTTGCTGCCTCTGGAGGATTAAGAACTTACTTATTGATATTTTACACTTAATTCATAGGCTTAGCATTTTTGTACCTACTGTCATTAGTAGAAACTCTAATATGGTAGTGGATTTTTTGGCTAAGCTTGCAAATTTCAAGTTACTGTCATTGTGTGATTTTTTGTGGGTGGAGGATCCTCCTCATGACCTCACCCATCTGATGTATCAGGACTTTCAAATTTCAAGTTAATGTTTAAGTTTCCTTTAAAAAAAATTCTAATCATATGTGTGCGTATCAAATGTTGCTTATTGATTTTTTCTTTTTTCATTCCCAACATAAGCGACCCTTGCAACTCTTCTACGCGAGGTTCGAACGACAATAAAATAATATTAGATAATGCCTTGAATTTGAATTCCATTGTAACTCTAGTTAAACTTTTATATTAGTCAGGTGCTAAGACAATGGGGACTGCCCGTCTCTTATGAGAGTCTCGCTGTTTGAGTAATGGGGGGTTTAGGAAGGGATCCAAGAGGTGGATCTTCCTACAATGACACTATCATATGTAGCTTATGCCTTATATATAGCTAAAGAGGTGGAGTCCTAAAATCGTCTTCCTACAATGACACTATCATATGTGTAGAATTTGAATAATGAAATTAAAATGACAATATATCGAATAATTAGGTGAATGAATTAGGCATTTAAACTAGCCTCAACATCAATCTCAAATTGGTAGAGTTGAGACCACAAAACTCACTACTGTGGACGACTCTAATCTCAGAAGTTATAACAATTGCAAATCACAATTAACAAGGTAAAGTTTAATCAACTTCTCATTGAGAACAAGTTCAACTGAGAGATTAGCCGCTCTTGCCAAGCTGATAAAGTTTGTTTCACCTCATGATACAATGAAGTTTCTAAGATCAACAAAAAAAAATATATCGGGAGAGAGACTTATTGCATACACATATATAGTTGGTGCACTGATCCATATTAAGAGTCACGACGAATATTATTATAAAATCTGGTATATTTTCGTAATCGAAGTTAAATCTTGGCTTCTTCTGCCAACTGGTGACGCAGTGACTCAAATTTGCCTAAAAATCGGTGGCTTAGATCATTGTCTCTTCAATAGTTGCTGACAAATATGTGAGAGGAAAAAAGAAAGAAAGAAAGCAACCTTTTGAGTTTTTGCACTTGCTCATGTAAGCAAAGACCTGAAAATCCTAAGGATAAGGAATCCATTAATATGATAATGCACAATATATAATATATGATCATTGGGACCATTCTAACTAATAACAAAGAACCTATGCATGCTTCTATTAGAAATCACTTTAATTTCAGGGTGATACAAAAGTATTTGATAGAATATAGCGAGTAATTCCAGAACAGAAATTGAATGGTGTTGAATTTTTTTTGTTGCCACCGAGTAGTCGGATAAAGATCTAAATCTACTATCATTTAGTATCGTCCTCGGACGTAAGTTTAGTTATGACAAATGAGACTTTCGAATTTTTTTGCATATGACTAATTTTGAATTCGCCTTTTTAAATTGAATTTTTCGACGTATCGATTCCGTCAAAAAATTTATCGAAAATCGTCAAAAAATTACAGACGGTCCCGTCTCTAATTTCCTTTTTCCTTGTAGTGTTATCACTTGACTCCTATTCAGTGGTAGGGTGAAATTGAATTGACGCTGCATGTTCGACGTATGGAAACGATAATAATCATACAGTGAACAGATAAGTTTATCACTTTACAAATGGCAATCTCTTCTTGCAAGTTTTATCAAGCTAATAGTAAGTAGAATAATTAAACTTTTAGATATGTTTGCTTCTTTAAAAAATAATATACAAAGTAGAAACGGATGTCTCAGGGGATAAAAAGTAAGGGCAAACAAAATAATTCCAACCTCCTGACCAAAGAAATATTTTATTTCTGGAAATAAAAATAAAAGTATAATTTTCAATCAAAATAAGGTAATTTCGACCCGCTAATCAATTAATGTTCTTCCGTGGCAGTTGCAACAATGTAACGTGACGAGTCTTAGAATGTTGGATCACCAAATCCCCCCACATGGCTACGCAATGCATGATTAACGCAAACGATTCCTTAACATTTAATTTAATCAGCATGGCACACAAGTAGGACCCCTCCCCAACTCCCAACACGTTCCAATTATTCCTTTACGTAACACGGGCTACTATTATTATTATTATTATTATTATTATTATTATTATTATTATTATTATTATTATTATTATTATTATTATTATTATTATTATTATTATTATTATTATTAGAGAGTGATCAAGACGACATAGAAGGAGATCATCATTGGATTACTCAAGAGAATATCATTAAAATGAAAGAACTCAAGATAATTATAATATTAAGATTGGTCTCCTAACTATGATTCTTTGAAAATTTTTATAGACTACCTGATACACGTCGGAATTCACTTCAGAATATAGAACTCTTCCGTAGTATTCAAATTAATTAGGATAACTAAATCAATTTCAAAGTAGAAGACAACCAGGCTCCTGTGGACTGTCTTTAACTGTGGAGCGCCAAGTTTATTTTATTTGAAAACAGATTAACAATAAATGTCACTCCTAAAAAACTTAATGTCACTCCAAAGTGATAATTTTATCCTTCATTCATACTCTCTTGCCTCTTCATTTTTTAATGACTTTTTTCTTCTCTAACCAATCTTTACCTCCTTTTTTATTTAAATATTATCAATATATTCTCTTACCTCTTCATCTTCCATCTAATTTATATTAATTTAATATATTATCATTTTTATGTATTACTCTCTTTTTTTATATATCTCGTGGACACCCAACCAACTTATTAAACATAATAATATTGTATAAGATGAGTTGAAGAAATATTAAATAATGTAATATACATATAAAGTTATTTTGAAAATAAAAATAAATTAGCTCATAAAAAATTGTGAAAATTTTACCAATAATCGATATATGTAATTGTTTTGGAATGAAACTTTCACCTTTTTATCTATAATAATTTATTTCCATTTTCACTATCTTTATTCTTAATTAATTGTTTTAAGAAAAATACTGATGATCAAGTTGATGTCAAATCTCTCATTAATTAATTAGTTTGTTGATCCAATCCAATTCTTCCCATGTCTTAATAAAATATTTGCTTAACTGCAAATAATTGATTGTTCAAAACACTATTCAAAAACTTAATTATTTTTAAAAATATTTTTCCAATATTTGTTCACTCTTCTTATTTTTACTTTATTATTGTGATTTTCATATTAATTAAATTAATATATTTTTCCAGTAATTTAACTTTTATTAACTAAATAATTAATAGGAGAGAGAGTTTGTGTGTGGGATGATTAAACAAGGAGGGTGGAAATCGATGAGACTTAAAAAGAGAATAAAAAATAAAGTAAGATGAAATGAAAGGTAAAATTGTGAGATTGGAATGACATTAAGTATTTGAGGAGTGGCATTACGAGCATCCTAAGTAAATAAGTTGGTCTAAGAATTTTCGATAATAAAAATATCTAATTGGTCAAATTGATTAGCCAGTGAGGTTTTATAGAAAGCACCTGTTTAATTTTCTACAATTACGGTTGTCTTGTACAATTCCAGGGTAATGGAGACAAAAACAAATCGATTAACTTACAAATCGATTGACTTACAAATACGACTCCAAAACAATGAACGGATTAATTCTTTGAGCTTGTGTTGTGTGTATATAATGTATTATATACGTACAAAGTATGAGTCTCATGCATGCATCTTAATTTTTTTTTAAAAAAAACAGCAACTCCAGAGCAATGAAAACAAATCAGGTGTAACGAATCGATTGACTTATAAATATTATTTTCAAAGAAACACATTTATTATTTTCAGAACGTGCCCTGTATAAGCCGCAACAATTATTGAACCCCGAGCAACTCCTAATATATAATTTGCACAATAGAAGACCAGAGAACTACGACCCAGAGCCAGTGGAAAAATGAAAATTGTTAAAATACTTATTTTTTCATTAAAATAATTTGTACAACTCATTCCAGGTTATTAAAATACTTATTTTTTATTAATTTCATCATATTTTTATAATTATTACAATTTAACGATAAGTAAACTAAGAATTTTGAAATTTAATTTTGTATAATCTTAAATTTATTTTTTTCCAGTTTTTAGTATGTTCAAATATTTGTTAAATGTAGAATTAATTGTAGTTAGATAAATTAAATGGAAAAGTTATATAAGAGAGGGAAGATAAATGAGTATTCTTTGTTTCCTCGCAATGTGTAATTAGTTGTATTAATACTATCATTTTAATACCATATGAACAATAATTTTTCCACATCTAACTATAAATTATAAAATTTACAAATTTTAGTTTCCGAATTTGTTCAAATTTAACATTTAATTCCTTCCATTAAATTTCATCCGAATTTTATTAAAGCATTTAATAATATGAAATGTTATTCTTTCCCTGACTTTTAGTATGAAAAAATATAAAACATAAAATGTTAACATGAGCAAATAATGCATAAAATATTATTATTAAATAATATTTTCCCACGTTAATTATTTTTATTTTAATAATAATATGAAAGTAAGGATAAGAATGATATTCCGCAAACACCAAAAATAAATTTGAAAATTTTTAATTAAAATTAGTAAAAGGATTTAATTGTAAATAAATTCAAATAAGTTTGGAGACTAATAGTTATAATTTTATAATTTAATATTCGGTGTAAAAATATATAGTTCACACCTCCCTTGACTGCAAGGGCGGAGTTACGTGAGTTCGGAGTTACATGAGTTCAGGTGCCTACAAGTGTCGGAATTAAAATTTTATATTATTATATTTAGTAGCAGCACCCATGTACTCCATTATTCACCCAGGTTCGCCTTGCCAACTCTTTTTCTTTTACACTTTCTAAAATTATTATATATAATTGATATCTAAATATTTACACATAATCTTCCAGTCTTATAATAATTTTGCCTTCTATTTTTATCCAATCAATTCATTCTTTTTCTTCTAGACAATAGACATTATACTCTATATTTTTTATTTGATTGTTTTATTTATATATTTCCTTTAATCAATTATTTTTCTTAATTAAGTGGTCCAAGTCCATCATTTTTACCATTCATTTCTATAGTTGACCTTCCGAATTTTATAATTTTACTATAATATTTTTGTCCTCTATTTTCATCCAATCAACTCATTCTTTTTCTTTAAACATTACTAGTGTAGTGCCTGCGCGATGCGCGGAGAATTTAAAATTAGATGAATCGTATATTTATAAAATAAGTAAATATTAATTTAATATATTTTTTAATATTATTTAAACAATATAGTGTTTATACATTAAAGAAATAATTTATTAGTTTGTCTAGTTCACTTTTTGTCCCATTTATTTTCCTCACTTATTAGAAAATAATACTCTCATTTAAGTTTAAGATATTAATTTGTTAGGCTATTTCATACTATATGAATTTTATGATACATAAAGTCATATATTATATTTATTTTGGTGTACTCTAATTATATCGAAATGTTATTGGTATAGCTCATAAGCTTATGAAAAGAAATGAATAATATACTAAATAATTATAGGACTTTCACAATAATGACATTTTTAATAATAAATAAAAAAATAAAATGCTACAAACAAACACAATAATGTTTAAAGATAAATAAAAAGGATTCTTTACAATAAACATAAATCATATAGTTATGACAATTTTGTATAACAATTAAAATGAGTTATTTTATAGAACTCCAAATATGACAAAAAAAATGTTATAGAATATGAACATTAAAGTTTATTTTCAGTATTTAAATTATTTGCATTTATTGATCACTTGGTATATAAAACTTCATTATAATAAATATTTTCTCACGTATACTAAAAAGAATTATTATACATAACATAAAATATGGACTTCTATATAATTTTTATTTTTCAATCTCCAAGTTGCACGTGGTCATAAGAAAAATATGGATCACAAATTGTATATGGCTATAATAAAAATGACTGTATGAGAAAGATAAATTTTAAAAGTAAGAATTTAATAATACAGCCCATAGCCTCAGTGTAAAGAAATAGATAGTATACCAAAAAATTATAGCACATCCACAATAATGTCATTTTAATAGAGAAAAAAATATTAAAATTCAATAAATATACAATAATTCTTAAAGATAAATAAAAATGATTATTTACACTATAGAAATTATAGTGTAATAACAATGTTTTCTAACAAATAAAACGAGCTATTTTATAGAACTCAAAATATGCTAAAAATCATGATGCTAATTCCTAGAAAAAAAATCATGTTTCCTCTATTTAATTTTACAAATATGCTATCAATCCTAGACAACAACAATAACAAAGCCTTATCCCACTAGGTGAGGTCGGCTACATGGATCAAACGACTCGTTGATCCATGTTCATGAGATTCGATAGGGTTTTACGCTGGCTGTCGAGACCTAACACAATCCTCCTCCTTTATCCGGGCTTGGGACCGACTATAAAACATAGGCGGAGTTCTATCAATCCTAGAACAAAAAAAAATCAGGTTTCCTCTATTTAATTTATAAATATGCTATCAATCCTAGAACCAAAAAATCAGGATGCTAATTCCTTAATACATTGTCTTCTATGCAATACTTGACCGACTAAATATTAGAATTCATACTTACTGCTCCATGATGAGTAGTGAATTAGTGCATACCATGCATTCATATCCCATGCATGCATGTTCAAATGAGATCACAGATGAGAATACATGAACGAATATAGTGATGATATCATCAAAGATTTATTACAGCACCAACTCGAAGCGTACAAAAGTTCATGTGCAAGAAACAGTGCGATGCATGAGATTAATCCTATAGCAAGTATTTATATGCATTCTGAAGTGCACTAATTTAGATGATCATGTTAGTAGATGGTTGAAAAAATTATTTATAGAAACCGTCCAAGCGGTTACAAAAGTTCATCTTGTGAGATCATTCACAAGCAAAGTTGAAAAAAAACACTATCACACCCACCCACATTTCTAAAAAAATTATATTCATAATAAAGTCATAATATGTTGTAGGATTAATGCTCAAAATTGCAGAAAAAAATTGTGAAATAAAATAGATTACTTACCAAACTTGACCATCTCTCCTAATGATATATTTAAGGATAATTAAATATAAGTACTATTGAAACATGATCCTGAAAACATCCTCGATTGTGTCGTCGAAGATTGAGAGGCCATTTTATACTCTAACTGCAGTTACATTTATAGTTATAACCATTATTCAGTTATAATAATAGTTAATGCAAAATCATTTTAAAAATTATTATTATTATTTTATTAAAATCCAGTAATTTAAAAATTTTAGTGGAATATATGATTATTTTTGTATTCATAATTAAGTTTAAGTTTCTATCAAAATCTAATTTATAGCTCTTGCCTAAAATTCTTATTTAAATTTTTATATTAAAAATATTAATTTGTACAAATGGTCCGGCCAAACATCATATTTTTTTAGTTAATGATTAATTGTACAATCAGTATGTAGATTAATTAATAATTAGTTATGTCATCTTAATATATGTATATAATTTGTCTTCATGGAAATACAAATATATGACCTTCATACATACATACATACATACATATATATATATATATATATATATATATATATATATATTACTAATTATTGATCAGTTACTTGTAACCACATTCTACTTAATATATCAATTCACTAATATGTATAATTATATATGTTTAAAAAAATGTTATTTTCTTTCAAAAAATTGAAGGACACATGGCAACATATTATGATGTCAAGTGTCATTCTCTCATTCAAAATACTCTCTCTTTAATATAATATAGATAGATTATAATATATATATACTAATATCCTAATTAGTTATCTATAACTGATTTAAAAAATGTGTGACAAATAATTTTTTTTATCAAAATAATATTCTAATTAATTATAATTCTTAAAGACACTTGTCACTTTCTACTTTTGCCAAATGTTAAGCTCTCCTTCCAAACTTCCTTGCTTTTAATATAATATAGATAGATAGATTATAATATATATATACTAATATCCTAATTAGTTATCTATAACTGATTTAAAAAATGAGTGACAAATAATTTTTTTATCAAAATAATATTCTAATTAATTATAATTCTTAAGGACACTTGTCACTTTCTACTTTTGTCAAATGTCAAGCTCTCCTTCCAAACTTCCTTGCTTTTAATATAGTATAGATTTCTTACATTCAAAATGGTTAAATATTTAATTTCTATATAAGGGAAATATTTTTTAAAGAAACAAAATGTTTTTAATTTTGTTTATTTTAATGGATTCTAAAATCATATGTGCAAATTTCAACTTTACTTATTCATAAATATTAATTCTAATTTATTCAAATATATTTATTATTCCAATTGATGATATATTTTTTAATTTATTAAGACATAGTAAAGTATCCATATTATTCAATTTTACTATCTCCTTTGTTGTACCAATTAGGCATTGTTTATATGTCAATTATTATTTGAAATAGCTCATTAGTAGAACGTTATCCTAAAATATTTCAATTATCTAAATATATGATAATGATAAATAAAATGAGATAAGAACATGGTATAGTAATAGATATATAACGTTAAAGATACTTAATTATGCTATGTAAAAGACAAAATAATACTATGCTATATAATGATTAGTTTAAGTTTGCTTCTTATTCATGTTTTTTTTATAATAATGAGTGTAATTAGTTAGGCAGTTTAAAGTAGAAATATCTTAAACTTGTTTCTAATATATTAAGCATATGTATATAATTTCTCTCATTATAAATTAGTAATTATTGATGTCGGTTATTTGAGAGGTCATGCATGCTCTAGAACATTAAAATTACTATCTAATTAATATTATAATATATGCTTTCAAACATATTTACTGTTTCAAAAATTTTAAAGACATATATGGTAACAAATTTTGATGTAACAATAATATATATGTGTGTATAGATATAGATTTCTTTATTATAGTATATATAAATAAAAAATATTTTTTTCAATAATCTAATAATTAAAATATTTTGATTTAATAATTTATTTCTATAGTATTAATAAATGTCTGATAACTTAAAAATGAATTATTTATTAAAAAATTTTCATTAAAATTGAGGCCATCTCGTGGGTATTTTTTCATTAAAATTGAGAGCATCATGGGTGTGTGTCGCTCCCATGATGTGCAATGAATAAAAAAGAAAAATTGAAGAACAAATAAAATTAACCATAAATTACATATTTTATTTAAATAAATAATTTTTTGTGAATGTTAAACATCCATAGCTATTAGCCAAGTTATCTATTAATAATCAATTTCTTATCATGAAAAGTTCATAAATCAAATTTAAAATATTTCTTCATCTAACTAATATAATTTAAATTCAAAACGATTTTACATCAATTAAAAAGACAAAACTAACCCCTGCAACAAAACTAACTCTCTACAACAAAGATAAAATGAAATGAAAAATAGAGAAAATATATACGAAGTGGCTTGGCCTCTTCCTGGCATTTATAAAGTGATAACTAAAAAAAATAGAGCAGTTAATAATTAATCATAGTTAACCATGAACTCAAAAATCTATAGATTAAAAAATATTTTAATTAGTTATTTAAATTTATAATACGTAAGAAATAGAGCAATTAGTAAGTAACCTCTTAAATTTCTAACTAACCATAATCTCAAAAAACTATAATAGATCATGTAATATTTTAATTAGTTATAAAATCCATAGGACTTGTGTCATCATAACAATATGACATATGTCTCACACACACATATCTTAGTTAATGAATATTTAATTGTATCTTAGATTTATTAATAATGTGTTGCACATAACTGAAATTATAGGAAGGGAAATGACAAAAAGAATAGTTTTCCATAAGATAAACATATTACCTAAAATAATTAACAATGCATTCCATAAGATAAACATATTACCTAAAATAATTAACAATGCATTTCTCATAAAACAATAAATAACAAATAAATCTTAAATAAAAATGAGTGAAAATTTGTTTACCACTTAAATTAGGATAACATTTGAAAGCATCATTTGAATCCCGCGTAACTCTTGACCTAATATTTTTGGCATCATGAAAGAAACAATGTGATAATTTTAAGCAAAGAAAGATATCCGGTTAAGAATTAACTGAGCAAAATAGAAAAACAATAGAACGAAGAACATAATGGAAAGCATCACAATCGGGATGTGCTTTATTGTTGTAGATATTTATAGGGCGTACTACGAAAACAGCCACTACATGTTTGGTAACTGCTCTTATAATAACCGTTATTGATATTTTTTTTCATTTATTTTACAGTGTACATATTTTTTTTTCATTTATTTTACATACATATATTTTAGAATTGGCAATTAGATATACATATAACTGCTCTTATACCTTATAATTGGCAATTAGATATACATATTTTTTTCATTTATTTTACATTGTATAATAATTGCCAATAAGAACATTAACTGAGAACGATTACTAATAAGATTGTCATGATTGCTAAGAAAAATCAATAACAATCGCTAACCGATAGATTAATTATCCACTCAAAATATTATCATAAGTTAGTTTATATTTTAATTATTATGATATAATTTACACTTTTTTATTTTTTAATATAATAATCATATATTTATATTTTTGTGATGTCATCATTACTATTCTTAAATTGGATTTATATAATATGATTTTTTTATAAGTAAAATCTTATCCTACAAAGTCTTGGGTATAAAAACTATTATTATATTAGTGCTAGTATTGTTGTTATTATATTATTGTGAACTTAGGAAATTTAAAAGATAACTATATAAATATATATATATATATATTAAATATCTAGTGAGAATGTGCAATCAATATCTCATACTACATTAATTATTTTTAATTTCATACACCCCCCCCCCCCCCCCCCCCCATTTTCTTAATTATTTCATATCACTAATATCTAATTTTTTTTTATATCTTCCAAGATAGATATTTAATTTTTAATTGACAATTAAATACTATTATGTTCTAACGTTATAGATAAGTGATCCACTACTCCAACAAAATTATCTTTAATAATCAATTAATGCCCAACCGTTATAGTTATATATATAATATCATAACTTATGCTCCTTATTTATATCTCTTGCCTGAATTCTTATTTAAATATTTATATAATATAATACAATATATTAATTAGTAGGAATGGTCTCATGTTTAAGGATAGATAAGATTTTATTATAAATTTTAATTAATTGAAAAACTACATATATTACTAAGTTTTTAATTATGAAATAACTCTCCAATTAAAATATGAAGTAATATCTTAATTATTGATGACACGTTTTTTTGCCGATCACCATAATTTTTTAGATTCATTAGTAATAGTATAATTAGTTTTACATCTTAATATATTGACATCTTTATATATACAATTTGTCTCATGTCAAATTGCCAATTACTTGAACGGTTATGAAGAAAGTATATTCTACCACATTCTAATTATTATATTAATATGTATAATATATTCTTAAAAATATGTTTTTTTTCAAAAAATTAAAAGACACATGGCAGCATACTATGATGTCAAATGTCATTCTCTCTTTCAAAGTACTCTCTCTTTAATATAATATAGATGCTTTACTATTTTATATTTTTTTTAATTTTAATTATTTTATCTATATATTACCTTTAATCATTGTATAATTAGGTAATTATGATATTATGTATGCTCATTTTATTTATAAGTATTATATATAATTGATATACATAAATAATAATGCAATATTATTTTTTAATATATTAGTATAATTAAATATTTATGTTTACTATCTTATATTGCACTTACGAATTATTTGTCAAGTGTTGAAGTTATTTTTTAATAAATCAAGAGAAATTGTATCCATGATATCTTTTTAACATTGTACAAATTATTATTTATTTTTTAATATCATAATACAAACATTTTAATTAATTTGGGATTCTAAAATTAATATATATATATATATTAAAAATTATGGAAGGAAGGATGCGAGCTCTTTCACTATATATACGTGGATATGAACACACTCAAAATATTTTTGACTTCGTGAGCGACTGGTTGCTAAAGGAAATAGCTCTTAATAATACCATAATCTATGTATATTACTTGTTATCATCAATGACCCATTTGTATTTCAAATTTATAGGAAATAGTAAGAAAAATAAATTATCATTACTAAATGTTCGAGTAGCTCAAATTAATAGTTTTTTTTTTATTTATCGATGTTTTTCTATTTTCGTCGTCTATTGGTAATTATGTTATAATAGTAAGCACAATAACTTTAGACTTCTAAAAATAAAATTATTTTCGAATATATATGTTTTATTGCAACAAACCTCAATATATTCTTATTCCATAAGTTATGATCAATTGATACGTCTCTTTTTTTATTGTTCTAAAAGCGATACATTGTTCATGTGTTGAAGATCAATATGATAAATAAGACTCACAATAATAAGGAACTCAATCCGACAATACCTTATTTTTACCCATGGTATATGTCTCTTCTTTCTGTTAATCCTAACTTTTATGAAGTTTCCATTCTTTTCATTTCTTTTAATTATTAGTTTATAGTTAATGACATCCACAAATAATTGTTACCGCTTAAAATTTATTAATGGTTAGTTGGTTACCTGTGAAATTCATGAAAAGGCAATGAATGCAAAAACTCATTATTAATAGTTATGCATGTTTTCCATTATTCATATACTATTGTTAATTAGACAAAAAAAACAAGAAAAATAACTCTAAATTATAAATGTGGGATTACTTTAACCCTTCGAGTTGTGATTGGATTTTGTTTTTAAACACACGGTCCCAATCAGATGATACATGTTTAAGATTAGAAGACCGAAATTGATTCGATCCATTCTGATCTATGATTATTTTATAAATATATAGAGGGTAATATGCAATGTTTTAAAAATCGAATCAGAATCGGATAGACATGCCAACCGAGTCGAGATTTGACCAGTTCAACTAGGAGTCAACTAGTTGAATCGAATTTTTATATAATATTATTATTTATCATTATTTGTGAGTAATTTAATATATAAATGATTATAAAAATTATTAAATCAATTAAATAATTATTTTTTATCAGATGTTAATTTAAATAGTATTTTTTTGTTATTGATATAATAATCTAAATTGAATGTCAATCTAAATTTATCACTAACATATTATTACCGGATTTTATTTTCATTCTATATATAACTCTCTTTTATTTGATTTGATTAATAATCTATTTTTATTTTGGCATTTTCTTTTCATTATTACTAATATAATAATATATATTTGATTTCAATCTAAATTTATTACTAATATATTATTACAAATTTTATCCCCTTTCCATATATAATTCTTTTTTTATTTCATTAATAATTTATTTTTGTTTTGATTCCTTTCCTCCAATCAAGGATTCAAAATCTTTCCTTTCAGGATTTCATTTTCTTATTTGAATTTGATTTTTTTTCTTTTGATTTTTTTTCTTTTTTTATCCTTTCACTTGCTTAACTTGTCAATTTTATTATAAAATCATTTAAACATTCAATTTCCTAATAAAATCTTTTCATATTTTAACATTTTAAAAAATAAAAAAAACTGGGTTGAACCGATTTATTGGTTCAACTCAAGTTTTTCAGAATCATTTTTTAATTATTTTAATTTTATTATTAAATTGGAGCAATTTTGTAGCTGATTCGCGATCGAACCGATTGCCGGGACATTGAGGAAGATCCAAAAAGACATTTCGGGAATCGATCTGATTTTATCTCTGTTCATTCCGTTTGAAGAAAAGAAGGATTCCAAAAAATCGATCAGGCATGGATACAGCATCTATAGGATAACTGTTATCTTGAGAGTTATTTGTGGGTACCTCTTGGTCGTGAATATTTGAATAGGATGAACCGGCCTGCGTGGATATCTTTGCTTCAGAACAAAACAATTAAAATTAGGTACAGATTGAAACGAAAAGTTCTCGTGGCAACCGGTTCTTCTGTTCAGAAACAAAATATTCCAAATGTTCCTGGAAATTCTTGCTCTCATTGGACCATTTGTACCTATATACATCAGGATCCCGATTCATGTTCTTTATGACTATGGAATGGGAAATCTTTCTCCTGTTACATGAATCAAATGTTTCATTTCATCCGGAAGCACATTCATCATAGTTAGTAGCTCTCTATCAAGGTCATCATCAATATTGTCACTATCATCAATATCGATATCGTCATGCTCTTAATAGAACATGTAGGAATAGTAAAATCTATTGTTTGTTTTGTTACCAGTGCTACATAAATATGCACAATCCGAACCGATTTTTAAAAGTATTATGATGCTGCTGAGCGCCCATCCTGCTAAGCACTGCTTAGTGGTCTCCCGTCCAAATCTTCATCTACCGCATCTATTGCTAGTTATCTCAGGTCTCAGCCATTTTTTATACCTCAATGGTGATTTTTTTTGGTGGTCCGTTTGAAAAATGATGCCAATTATTTAACTTCGTGACGTCAAAAAATACATTATCTATAAATTGACAGTAAAAATATTATCCATTCACAGGAAAAAAAAATTCTACCTCGATGGTGAATTTGAAAACAGAGGATTTCAACTTCATGGTAAGGTGAACCAAGCCGTTGCATCAATTTAGTATAAATGCAATGCAAATAATTATTTTTTAATACTAGATTTTTATTTTAAGGTAAATAAAGGAAGAAAAATGTTCAAAGCCGTATGCACATACAACAGTTAATGGTAAGACGAGGTGATCACTCGCATACGTCACTTCTGGACAAAATTTATGAACTTAAATATGACACAATTTTTTTCCATTTTTTACGTGATATGATAAACCTTCCAGAAATTAATATATTACATAGAAAATAAGAAACGTCCTCAAAGGATTAGTTGTACATTCTAGTTCTAGATGTAGTTCTTCTAATGCGTCATTCACCCCAAACATGTATAAAAGAAGGATAAAGGATTATTGCAGCGAGATTTTTCAAAATAAAAATAAAATGTGACGGTACCATCAGAAGAATTGAGCCCAACAAAGGCCCAATATGGGTGGCATGCTTGGACTGGATCGCAAAGAAAATATATAATTGATTGTTTATTAGATGGATAAAATAATTGTGTTCTCTAATTATCATGACTTCTGACGCAACTTTTCGTCATGTATTATTTTAAAAAATTATCCTTATAAGTAAATGCATTTTACATAAGTCAAACATTTGCGAAAGACCATTTATGGAAATTTCAATTAATTTTAAGATATTTTATTACTATGATTGAATTTTTTAGAAGTTATCTCGTTATATTTGGACAGATTAACTCGAGAACTCACATTAAAATAAACAAAGTTATAGAATTTTTGTTCCAAAATTTGTTATCACAGTCCAATATTTATTTATTTTTTATCTTTGTCTTTCCATCCAAACTTAATTTACGTACAAAATTGGTTGGTAAAACAAAAATTCGCTTGGACAGAAATATTTTATAGTCTAATCATCGGCATACATATTTTGATATGTACTTAACTCTGCTCCACTAGAGCTATGAACATTCTTTTTGGAGAAAAAAAAAATCGAGCCAAGCGATCTCAATTTTATCGTAATATCTTTTAAAAATAAATATAAACGTTAAATATATCAATATATGTTTTAAAAATAAAATTCAACTCTAAGTTTAAATGTTTAATATAAATAAATAAAAATAACATATTATTACGTTATAATTAAAAAAATATTCTAGTTAATTTTGTACAAAATTTATTAAAATAGATTAATAAGTTGATAATATGCAAGTTTAACTACGTGATAATAAGTTAATAATATACTTGAAAAAAGTAAAACTATAAAATATTATTTAAAAAGAAGTAATAGTTTAATTTTATTAATTTTATAAATATATTTGGTTCAGATCGGACTCCTCCCATTTTTTTTAGTAAGGAGCTCTAATTTTATTTATTTCAAAAAATTAACCTAATTTTTATTAGGAGTTCAAATTTTAAATTTTTTTTGGTTTTTCGGATGGTTAAATTTCTAACCCCCAAGTAAAAGTTTTATTTAATAACCATATTTAATGTATGCTCACGTTAATTTTTTTATATTTTTCTCATATTAAAAATAAGGGTAAAACTTGATATTTCATAAATGATAAGAAATAAATGTTGAATGAAACTTAAGAAAAAAATTTAAAGTGTCAAATTTAGATAAGTTTAGAGAACAAACTTTACATAGTTTTTGTATCAGATAGTTTTTTGTATTAGATATGAAAACTATATAATTCAAGGGTGTTACAGAAAAAAAAAGGTTAAGAGATCTAGTACGTCTTATGAGTTTTCTTTTTCTTTTTGAAAATACTTTCGACACGTGATAAATCCCCAACATTTCTTTGTAAAATTTCATTCGACAATTAAGCGTGCCTCAAAGTCTAGCACGTAAAAGAAATAAATTTTGAAAAAATAATTAAAGGAAGCAGTACGGAAAATGGAACTCGCCGAAGGAGAAGGATGCATCACATGATTCTCATCCGCTTTAGCTCCTATTCAACACAACAATTAAGCTGATGGGAACAAAAATGATGCGTTCCAACGACCAAGTTTTTTTTATAAACGGCAGCGTCAGAAAGCTGGTCAGCACATGGAGAACGTAGGGCAGATTCGTCGGCCCTACTCCCCCCTTCAATTCCGGCGCTAAGTGGATATGATCAGATTCATGTCGGATCCCGACCGTACATCGGTGACAAGAACGTCAAATTCTTTCTCCAATGTCAATTTCCCGTGCGTATATTTGACGTCAACAAGGGCAAATTAATTACACATCTTTTTTTTTCTCGATTGAATTCACGTCGAATTTAATTGATTTAAGAATATTAGATGATTAGTTGAATTGAAAGTATTGGATGTTGAAAACTAACCATTAACTACTAGTCACAACCCTCAAGCGTAAAAAATATAATATCTGAAAAACTTTGGACACATGCACGATGATTAATAATACAAAAAGAATATTTATCAACCTTTCCTGATATAGGAATTTAGATTCAGTTTTTTTTTTCTGTTTCTTACAGGAAAAAAAAGAAATAAAGACGTGGATGATATAACGACAATCACAACGCATGAATCTTAATTAAAAAAATACAAAATTTTCTTTTTTTTAATTCAATTATTATACCATTGTTCTTTCTTTTCACTCTTTTATAAATATTATTACTTCAATTTTATTTTTAAAAAAAATAACGAGACAAATTCCCGAAATAGTTTGGAAAGGTAGTGTTTTAATTAAACAATAAAAAATAAATTTTTTTTAAAAAAAGATGGGATGATTAATAGAAATGTGTGACGTTTAATTGCGCGTACACGCAATGGAAGATGAGCAGCTATCAGTCAGCTGGGAGCATGTGACACTCGCCGTTCTTTGTGTCGTAGTGGATATATTTTGAGGCGACAGCACAAGACCACTTCTTAACAGTCAAA
Organism: Pontederia crassipes; assembly: GCA_030549335.1. Taxonomy (NCBI): domain Eukaryota; kingdom Viridiplantae; phylum Streptophyta; class Magnoliopsida; order Commelinales; family Pontederiaceae; genus Pontederia; species Pontederia crassipes. Next base: position 47,998,832 of record CM060195.1, read on the forward strand.
CTCAAAACAAAATTCTGAGAACTATCGAAGGTTATTAATGCATGCATGACTCCACAGGCGCATCTCTAGCAACTAACGGGCTGCATCTTCACCCTCCAAACCACCATTCTTCAACCCCCCCTACGTGATCTTTTCGTCGGCCTCCACCCTCTATCCACCTCGTTGCTCATTTTGTCAAACTTCCTATTACTATTTATATATCTCCCATCCTCCTTCCGCTCTCCTCAGCTCTCATCTCTCTCTCTCTCTCTCTCTCTCTCTCTCTCTCTCTCTAATCTAAGGAAGGAAATGAGGAAGCCTTGCTGCAGCCAGTACAGGCAGGACATGAACAAGGGCGCCTGGTCGGAACAGGAGGACCAGAAGCTCGTGGAGTACATCCGGGAGCACGGAGAATGTTGCTGGAGATCACTCCCCAAGGCTGCAGGTTGGTCTCCGCGCAGTAACGTCCGATCCATCGTTGCATCCGCAGCGTTTATCTGAATTGTGCTTGTTTTCTCAGGACTGCTCCGGTGTGGCAAGAGCTGCAGGCTTCGGTGGATCAACTACCTGCGGCCTGATGTTAAGAGGGGCAACTTCGGGGAGGACGAAGAAGACCTCATCGTCAAACTTCACGCTCTCCTTGGTAACAGGTACGCTCTCGCATCTCGTACGCATCGATCATTGGCACCAATTAACAGCGAATGCAATTATCAACTTTTTTTTGTACGAATTACGTAGGTGGTCGCTGATAGCTGGGAGGTTACCAGGGAGGACTGACAACGAGATTAAGAACTACTGGAACTCTCACTTGAAAAGGAAGCTGAAGAGCATGGGCATTGATCCCAATAATCACCGCGCCACCCTCCAATTGTACCAGACGTCCCGGAGGGCATGGAACACTGTAACTCTCCCTACATGTCACAGCAGCAGGGTGAACCAGCGGAACGAACGTAAACATGAAATTTGCTATCAGCAGCTTTACTCCAAGACCGACTGCGACGTCGGGGACGATCAGCTATCTGACGCCGGCAGCTGCCTACAAGACAACGACTCGTACAGGTTGCCGGACTTGAACCTCGATCTTACCATCTCCATGGCTTCTAACTCGGCCGAGCCTGTTGGAAGCAGCAGCGGCTTAATCAGCAATGGCACCCTTATTCTCTTCCAGTAACTTTGCTTAATTCCATGTAATAATAATAACAATAATATACATAAAATCATGCATGGTGCAGTATCCCGTCGTGAAGTGGATCGGTCATATGTGTGCATGTATGGGCAGGTTTAGCTAGGAGAGGTCAGTAATATTGTATACAGAAGAAGGCGAAGTTGTCTTGTTCCATGTACCTAGAACCCTAATTAATCGAATATAATATTCTTTATCTGCGTTCATATATACTTCTCCAAGAAACATGTTTTTTTATTTCTTTGTATTAGATAAATGTCTCGATCTGTAATTGAAAATTGTATAGTGATCTATCAATTGATGAATGACTTAACTTAGAATTATGAAAAGGAAATATTCCACATCAAGAAAGGAATGGATGGCTATTGTGAAATCCCCGAATGGCTGGAGGTGTAAGATCATTTCATTAAGTGCTCAATCAGTTCTATTTCATTTCTGCAAGTTGGATTCAGACGCTGTATATAGCTAGCAAAGCCTACTATATGAGGATACCCATGAGCTCTCTATTAAGCATGATTAATCTTTTACAACAAGAAAATTTCCAAGGCCATGATTAGCAGGAAAGTTGTTGGAAACGTTGGTCAGAGTTCGATTAATTAGACAGCAATGTAGTTAAACAGTACAAACGTAAGATCAAACGAAACAAACATGGGGGTCGAAGATTTATGTGCATGTCTCTCGTTCGAATTGGGTGGAGATTTGCTCACCAGAATATATATGTAATGACTTCACACTATACTACAAGAACCAAACTGGTAGGTCTGCTAAACTAGACAACTTCCTGGAGCACTCAAAGTGGAGATATCTGTATATCTACCTTCAGGACAGAGACCAGAAGTCAGACAACAAGAAGCCTCTTCCGATGATTTGTTGCTTGGAGCTGGACAGTAGGTGCATTGCTCTGTTTGTCATTCCTACTCAGTCGTCTGCTTGACTCACTCTCTCCTCGTACACAGACGCGTGCGATTTGCCGGTCAATCACCATTTTTCCTAGCGAGGACGCGTGACTTTCCAGTCAATCACTCCTCCGAATTAACACTGCGTAAAGTTGTCTTGTCTCCCGGTCTGAAAATAGGACCATGGTGCCAATGTACGTATGCAGAGGTTTAATCTTCTTTCATATAAAGTTTTCTGCACTATACTGCATACGGATAATTCGTATTGCACCTTTATGATAGTAACTTGATCGAGGATATTAAAGTTTCTGAGTTTCTGTCAAATTTCTGTGTCTTGATAGTTCATCAGTAAATTTCTAGGAGACAATCGACAATAACAGGGTTAATAAACATACAGGGAATAAACCAGGAAAAAAGGTCCTGGAAAAAGAAGTTTTTTGATTAATCAGCGTATGAACATGATTCCAGTGTAAAAGAAAGAAAAACAAATATAGAGGACAGAAGTATATATGTGAAAAGAACATAGTTGATGGTAGTACATACTCTTGTAGACAAATAAACTCACATTGCTTATTATTTTTAGGGAATAGGGTAATTGAGAAATGACATACTTTTTAATTGAAAACATATTTGCCGTGTGGGCAAGGATCGAGTAAATTACGAGGACTTTCTGAGAGATTCCTGCTTTGAATCTTATATGGATTAGGTGGATACCCCTCCTCCGCTTTGTGTTAAGCTGAGCACAGACGAGTCTTTTATTAGATCAGAGGATGGGGGTGCAGGTTTTCTATTTAAATCTTTTAATGAAAATGTTATCTTTCCAGGGGCAATCAGCTAAAAAATTCTCTGTCTTAACGGTGAAAGCTTGGGCCCTTAAATGTACACTCGTCAAGTGCAGCAACTTGACTTCAAACATGCATGGATTTAAGTTGACTCGGAAAATCTGATCTCAATCATGCGCAAGACTTCCTCTTGCCGACAACATGATGAACTTCGATTACTTTATTATACGACATATTTATCGAGAAGCCAACATGGCAGCAATTTTTATTTAATTTAGGTAGAATTAGTTCAATTAATATTTTTTGGCAAGAAAATTCTTCTCAAGAGCTCTAAAATATTTTATACCAAGGCATTTCTAATTTTTGTCATAATAGATAACTAGTCTTTCTTTTAAAAAAATTGTACTAATCCAAAACCCTTTTGAGAAGGAAAAAGACTATTGAATGTACAAGTCATTGTATGTCTGCTCGGTCCATTATACGGTATTACACATGCATCCCGAGGCTCTTACAGAGCCTGCAATTGCAGGATAATTCTTTAGTGACTAGCCTCGAAAGTCATACACATTGCATGCAATAGAATTTACAGATCTCAGAGTTTGAAGAGTAGTTCATCTAAATTGTAAAACGATGATTTGGAAGCGAGAAAACAATTATTTAATTATTGCTTCATGCAAAGAAACAACGGATGCCACAAGTGTGCATCCTAAACTTTTAGTATGATCCACCTACTTCTAATCCAACTCCTGCCTACGAAATAAATGAATTATTAGAAATCCATTAGGCGTGACACCATAAAGCAAGATGCATCAAGCACACTCATGGCACACACAACGCGCAGTATAGGGAGGAAGGCAGTGGGGGAAGAAAGAGAGAGAGAGAGAGAGATGCCAGAATACTGCGTGACTGGGGGAACAGGCTTCATAGCCTCTCATCTCATCAGAGAACTACTGAGCAGGGGTCACATTGTCAGAGCTACAGTTAGAGACCCATGTATGTATATGCTTCATTCATTCAACTACGAAGATTTCTAGCTGTAGTACTTTAGCTTCAGTTGTACCAATTGGTTGGTTATGACCAGGGGATATGAACAAAGTTGGCTTCCTGTGGAACATGGACGGAGCCAAGGAGAGGCTCAAGTTGGTGAAAGCTGACCTGCTGGTGGATGGAAGTTTTGACGAGGCCGTCGAAGGTGTAGATGGCGTCTTCCACACTGCATCACCTGTTCTTGTTTCCAACGATGCAGACATCCAGGTCATAATCTCAGGCTGCGTTCTTATCTATTAACGCACGGCCATGAATCCCTTCTTACGGTTTGCAGACAACTCTGTTTTCTTTTCGTTGTGTAAAATGTAAATGCAGGCGAGTTTGGTTGATCCAGCCATAAAGGGCACAGTGAACGTTCTGAAGTCTTGCTCCAAAGCTGCTTCTTCGCGGCGCGTGGTGCTCACGTCGTCCTGCTCCTCCATCAGGTACCGAGACGATGCGACCATGGTCTCGCCACTGAACGAGACGCACTGGAGCGACATCGAATACTGCAAAAGATACAACGTAAAGCTTAGAGCCCTTCATGTTGCATGACACATGCATCTTGACCTTGATGTCCAAATCGTCAAGTACAACATGCAAATTCCTGACTATGCTTGCCGAACTCGGTCGCTTTCTTCTCTGAATGGCAGCTGTGGTACGCGTACGCCAAGACGTTGGCCGAAAAGGAGGCATGGCGACTGGCAGAGGAGTTGGGCATTGATCTCGTAGCGGTGAATCCATCGTTCGCTGTCGGGCCGTTGCTCGCTCCGAGACCTACGAGCACGATCCTTGTCGTGCTCTCCATTTTAAAAGGTCAAGAACACGTTGTTCGCTTTGTTCCTTTCTCGCTTTAAACTCGATTTTTCCTGACAAAAGAGATGAAATTTTGATTTCTATCCTTGGCGTCGGCATCCATGCAAAGGACTCGTTCCAAATTCCAACTTGCTATGCGTACGTGCAGGGAATTTGCCATGGTATCCTAACACGACGGTGGGCTTTGTTCATGTCGAAGACGTCGTCCTCAGCCACGTCATGGCCATGGAGGACAGCAGAGCCGCTGGAAGGTTCATCTGCTCTGGCGCCGTGGCGCACTGGTCCCAGGTGCTGGAGATGATCCGCTCCAAATACCCATCCTTCGCCATTCCCGACCAGTAATTTGAACTAACAGCCTTGCTCATCTTCCCTTCGTCGCTTTATCGTTTTGTAAATAATTTCCGTGCAAAAAGGACAACAAAAAAAAAAACAAGTTATAAATCCATGTGATTCAGGTGCAGTGATCAGGAGGGCGATAGCAACGCGCACAGCATGGACACGACAAAGATAAGAGAGTTGGGCTTTCCATCGTTCAGGACGCTTCCTGAGATGTTTGATGACTGCATCAAGAGCTTCCAGATGAAGGGACTGCTCTGAGATGAGAAAGCTTCAAGTTATCAACCATCTGAGGAAATAACGAGTCTGACACGAAGACCTGCAGTCCAAATAAAAACGGCTCTTTTCACCGAAAAGGACTAAATAAGCCTACTCTGTTTCTTGTTCTTTTTCTATATCTGTACGGTTGAAACTGCAAGGATTAATTATTTATGCGCAACGATAATTACTCGTCTATAATCTATAACTTTGAGAAAAGAAAACTTGGAATTTATTTTTCACAAGTTAATCTTGAGATGAAATTGAGTTAAACTCTTCTGTTTTTTTGAGATCTTTGTCATCAATCAAGCGAAATTATACTGTAAAATTTTATATATAAATAAATTATTTTTTATTAAAATATATTGGCTAAGATTTTTTAATACAAATTTATTAATCAAATCTTCGTAATTATTTTTTCTTAACATTTTCTTTTCATTCGATAAAAATAGTTGTAATATTTCATCTTCTTTTCGAGATTTTAAACTCGACGTGTGCTTAAACAAGGACAAAATGCTGACGGTCGAATAATGAGAAAATATTTGACAATGAATTTTTTATGGGTATTTTTTTAACCATTTATATGGGTATTAATAAAAAGAACATTTACAAAATGTGATTTGTATTAGTGAGAAAATGAAATTTACATTGATTGTGAGTGATTATTGGGTAATGAAATTTTTACTGATTACGAGCCATCATTGGATAATTAATGCCTATGACTGTTATGATTCATGTTTTTTGCAACACATTTACTTGCCTATTTAAATAAGGGGGCTTAATAAAAATAAATAAACAGTGTATTACTTATTGGGGGCCTAAAGTAAGGGCTTAACCCGTTTGGGCCTTGGGCTGGCCCAGTTGGGAAGGCCACTTTGTTCTGTTGGCAACAGGTTGACTGTATACGCATTGATGTCTGATTTGCTTTTCCTTAGATATGTTATGGTTGATGAATTTATCATAGATCTATAAAAAAATCTATTAAGGAGATTTTTTTTTTTAATAAACAGGATGAATAAAAACTCAAGAAGCTGTTGGGGCTCGGTAGTTGTGTCATCTTCCATAAACGTGACATGAGTTGGTGTTCTAATGTGTCATTCAGTTCCAAATTAATGCTGCGGGAAAAATTATCCAATTCCAAAAATAACTTAACTTTATCCGAGATACATTTTGTAACAATAGTTATAAGTACTTCAGACAATTTTACCTTCATATAATTAACCTTTTATCAAATAAAAAATGTGAGAAAACGACTTTCACTTTAGGATGAATATATATATATATATATATATATATATATATTAAATTAGCATTGCGCAATCTTATAATTTTAGATTTTTGGATTAGTAATTGGAATCATTAATGTCAATTAAAGGTCAGAACTATGGGATTGCACTCCTAACTGTATATATATAGAGAGAGAAGAATATTAACGTGCATACATACATGCATACCAGTGCAAATACTTCAACAAATTTTTTTTTATGACGCATGAGATTTAGTATCTATTTAATTCAACAAATAAAACATGGTTAAAAAGAAAACCATATTGCTTGCTGCCGGTTCAACAAATAAATCCGGTTAAAAAAACCCTACTTGTTGTCGACCTCTCATATGCTTTGTTGCCGTGGTCGACCTCTCCTCTCCTCGGATGCTTGTCAACCACCTTGCAGAAGGCGTCGTCGATCGAAGGTGGCGACCGGCATTCCGAGCGCCATCGATTAAAGGCGGAATGTCGGTGTTCCGGACGTCATTAACCGAAAGCGGAACGCCGCTCGATCGAAGGCGGTGATGACATTCCAAGCGCCATCGATCGAAGGTGCCAAGCATCTTTTTTTGCCGGGGCAGAGAAGAGGACCGGACTGCCTTGCAAAGATTGCTTCGTCGATTGAACGCGGCGAGCCGCATTCAAGGCGTCATGGACGATTTTTTGTTCCAGGCATCATCGACATTTTTTTCGACGATGGAAGGTCACCGGTGTCGTAGTGCGGAGATTGCATCGTCGATCGAAGGTGATTGGACCATCCAACGGAGATTGTGCCATCAATCGAAGGTCGCCACAGTCGTAGTGCGGCCATGGTTATTAAAATCGGACCGGACCGGCCGGTTCGACCAGTTCAACCACGAACCGGTGGCCGGTCCGGTCCGATTTCAAGTAAAAACCGAAATTATTGTTTGATCGGACAATTTTTGGTTGAACCGGTGAACCGGAAGAAACCCGGTTCAACTTTAAAAATGTGAAAAGAAATTAAAACTATTAAAATGGAAACAAAAAGATGGAAATGGGAATAAATGGATTGAATTCAAAAAAAGGGATTTAGTTGGAGAATTAATGAGGAGAGAGAGAGGAAGAAAGGTAAAATAAGGAAAAAAAATAAATGAAGAGAGAGGAAGGAATGAAAAAAAAAATGATTAGAAGATTAATGAGGAGAGTGATTTAGGGCAATAATAAATCAATATATCATTAATAGCATTAAATGATAAAACACAAAGAATTAATGAATAGAGAGGATAAAATGAAAAAAGGAAAAGTAAAATTAAAGAAGAGAGAGAAAGAAATGGAAAAAAAGAAAGTTTAATAAAAATGAAACATAAGAGTGATTTATGATAAAAAATTATATATTATTAGCATTTAATGATAAATAAAAATTTAATAATAATTATGAATATTAAGTATTAAAAAATTGGAAGTAATTGTCTTATCAATAATAATATTTTAATATATATGTTAATATTTTAATTTTAGTAGATTACTAAACTTTTTATACATAATATAATATTTGTTATGTATCTATCCTTAATATTATTATGAATAATATTATTTTAATAAAATTCGATTTAATTCGATCGAATTCGATTGAACCGGTTCAACCACGACCCAATTAATCGTCCGATTCAATGACAGGTCCCATAATGAAAACATTAAGTGTGACACACGGTCCGAGAAGTGCCCGCCGCTACAATTGCGGAAGGGGGGGCTGAGGGTGTCGTCCAGCGAAAGTGAGGTTCGCGTTCGTGCTCTAGGTGCAGATTGCGAACTGCGATTTGCGTGCAGACCATGGAAGTAGAGGACGCACGGTTCGTGAGCTGACCGCCTGACGGATCTGCGCGCAAATCCAACGGCGGAGAAGGTGTAATCGCGCCTGTATGCACCTATATGTGCATGCATCCTAATATTTCTCAGGGAAAGGAATGTTGCATGTTTCATAATCAATTGATCATCTCTATTATTATATTTAACTATTTATGATAATATCATTTATATAATATGAACTTCGATGCACCGTTTAATAGCTTGACTGCCTAGACCATCCAATCCAACTAGATTTTTTTAAAATCTTTTTTGATCCTAACCTCAATCCCCAAATAAAAATGATCTGATCAAATGAGGATGCCCCAATTTAATATTAATTAAATAATTTTTAAAAAAATTTATAAATAAATTATAAATTATTATTATTATTATTATTATTATTATTATTATTATTATGTATAAGATATGTAAAAATCTGTTCATTTTTAAATACTAAAAACAAAAATATAATAATCGGGGCCAGGATAACTCCATTGTTTACAATCCAAATTCGGTCCAGCGAAATTTTGAGGGTATAATTCTTGATTCCAACAAAAAGAGTTCAAAATTTTCAATTGGTAAAAATCAGGATTACTAAAAAAACCTTGCGATTTGCTTCGGTCCTAAAATGAGTGAAATCCGTTACTAATGACAATTTGCGATAAAATTTTGGATGGATTATGTCCATTCGAAAAAAATGCTTTCATCACAAATACAATTTTCGCAAGTTATGAAGATGTTGGTTTACAGATTTTGCAACCAAACAATCCGTCTAAAATTACGAAGGAATTTACGACAAAAGTCGTCGTTCACAATTTGAGAGGCATGACTCATCCTTCGTACAAATTTATTCATAAAAAATTGCAAAGGATGTCTAATACGTCACATATATTTAAATATATTAAAAAATATTCAAATTTTATGATCTCTTTAAATATTATTTTTTATAACAATGATTATATTATGTTTTATAATATATTAATTTCGAATAATTACATATTATAAATTAATATATAATGTATTGAATGTTGAGCATCCGAACTTTTTAAATATAAAGAAATATTTAACAAAATATTAATTTTTTTACGGATCTTCCTGTCGCAATATGCAAATTACAAAGGATATATCCATAAAAAAATTAAATTATTATATAATATATTGGATCTAAAAATCAGAATTTTTGAAACAAGAAAATAGTTAATAATATATTTCTTAGATATTTGAATTATTAAATAATGTATTTGACATAAAAATTTTGAACTTCTAAAATAAAAAAATATTTAACAATATATTATTTTCAAATTTTTTATGGATATATTATTCTCAATTTGCAATGAATTTTGATTCCTTGGTAAATTGTGAAAGATATATCCATTGAAATTTTAAATTATTACATAATATATTAGATCTCGAGAATCTAAACTTTTCAAATAAAAATATTTAATATTTTTCAAATTTGTAACGAATTTATAATTCATCAAAAATTGTGAAAGATATATCCATAAAAATTTATTATATGTACAAATTTTCTGTGATTTTGGACTTAGTAATTCATGATTCCAAATTGATCGCAAATGCCAAAAAAAATATGCTGAATATTTAAATTATTGTATAATATATTATTGTTAAAGTTTCAACGAATTTTGCCTTTATAATTTGCCATGGATTTTAAACTTCATCACAAATTTCAAAAAATATGTCGAAAAGTAAATTTATTATTATGTCCCAATAATCGATGGTTTTTTGTGTGATCATAAAATTCTTCACAAATTGAGAAAGAATATGAGTCGTAAAAAATGGTTTATTCCAAATTCGATGGAAAATTTTGATATTTGATCATTCCTACATTATGATTATAATTCTAGAATAATTTGTTTATCATGCTTAAATCGTTACAATAATTTAATTAAAAACTTCCCGAGTTTGGCGTCTTGTCACTATGATGGAGTTTGAGTGTGCCGTCGCTGATATTGCCTGACACATCCATGCGACGCGAAAACACCTTTAGCGCTTTGCTATTCGCAACGGCCTGCCACGGCGATGGAGATGAATTTCGTCGTGGTCCTTTTTCGCATTGCAACATCTCTTAGTTCAAAGGTAGACCATAGAAATGCCAATGCGCCATCGCAAAATCTAATTAAATAGTGCTGGACTTCAACCTAATTCTATTGATGTTGAATCTTCAATTACTTCTTTGAAGTTCAATATGCCTAAAATCAAAGAAGAAATAGGCGTGTGACTTATTTTGATGAATAGATTAAGTTGCAGACAAATGTCCTCAAGCACTATTCCTAATTTTACTTCTATTTGAATACTTGAGGCAATATCCAGCAGTATGAGAAGAAACACATTGAAATTTCTATAAAATAACCTTGCTGAAGTATTTACCTTCATATTGGGAGTCTACATGTCTCGAAACTTGAATTTTTATAATCATATTTCTTATGGCTTATGAGCATATGAATTGGGAGCAAAAGGATAAGCATACGGTGAAGAAGTCATTTCATTATTGTCTAAGAATATTATATTTCTAGGTTGCAACAAACAAGTTCTTACGTTTGTGAATTTGTAATCACCGAATAAAATGCATATACGATTAGTTGTAGAGTCTTATGCCATGTTTTTTTTTGTCTTTTCTATATGTGCATTTTTAGGCATTTTATATTGTTACTAATCTTGTTGTTAAGAGAACTTGTGAGGTTTCTTCTATTTAGAGTAATCTTTCCGGTGTCTGTATTATTTTAGCTCCATAGTCACCTTGATCCACTTGTTCATGAGTTTGCCTTTTTTTTATTGAAGTTATATGATGAGGGAAGACTTAACTTTTAGGAAGAAACATATTAATTAACCTTAAAACCTTAGAATTCATTTTAATTTTCTCACATGCATATAATAGATTGATCATGGAAGCTGCATATTGTTGTATCAATTTGGTGGCACTGGTTTGTTAATTATGTGCAAGACAACTAGTATAATAACCACCTTGTTGTGTGTTTTCACTTCAATTGTTTTTTTTTTTTTTTCTTGAAGGTGCTCTCACTTCAATTTTTTTATTGAAGGTGCTCTTACTTAAGTTTGTTTTACATATCTATTCCTTTATTTAGATTTATGGCAATTAAAGAAATGACTTGTAAAAGAGATATCATTGTTAAAACATTATTTGAATGTTTATGTTCTTAGTTTCTCTCTTGGCATGTTAATAGAGAGAGCAAGTATATTCTCAAAGCATCATGAAACATTCACGTTGTCCTTTGTGGTAATTTAAATAGGACATCAAATTAGGTAATATATGCTAGTATAGGACTCTCGAAATTATTATGCATTAGTTTTTATTTTCATCCAACTCTTCATCAGATGTTCTTTGCAAACGAAGTCTTCTTTCTCTTGACAAAGTGCCATATACAATTATATTAACGGAATTAATTTATCCAACAGACATCATGTTCTGCCCAAATTGAATTCGAGAATAACTATATTGCTCATATAGAAGCTTTCAGAAATTTGTAGTTCGGCTATTTTTTTCTAATAAAAGATGGATTGCATTTTTATGTTTTCATATTTCACGATTGCACTCGCTCAACCTACGGTATGCCTAAGTGCTTGATACACCAAACAACACACCGTTGAAGTGATAAAGAGATACACTTTGCAGTTGGAACAACGAGATTGCTCTCTTCTTAAACTTATCAATGCTTTTGAAGGAGTAAACATGTCTTAGTAGTATTTCAGTTTAAATGTCTTAGATTAAACATGAAATCCAACAGAATAAATATATCTTTCTCAAAGTTTGTATTTATTATCTATGGATCTATTTTGCTAGAAAATAAGTCGGTTATTACATGTTCGATATTTACAAATATTCAATGTACAAATTATTTTCTAGTGCTTTGGGTCAATATTTTTAGAACCGGACCGGCGACCGGACCGAATTTCTTACCGGGTCACAGTTGGACCGGTCAGATCGGGTTCGACCGGATTGAACCGGATTTTATTAAAATAATATTATTTATAATAATTAAAGAGATATAATATAAGTTATATCATGTAGTATATTAATATTGTACTAATAACCTATTAAAAATATTAAAAATTAATATAACATAATTTTAATTTGTTAAAAGTTTTAATAGTGATAAATAAGAATAATTACATTTAAATATAAATAGATTATTATTAATTTAGTATCTATTATTTAATGATATAAATGCTATATTAATAAAGTTTATCTTAAATTATTCTTATTTCTTTTTTCTTTAACACTTTCCTTTTTTATTTCCTTTATTTATGTCTTTTAATAATTTTATATTTTAATGCTAAACAATTTCAAATACTTACCTTTTTTTATTTCCATTCCTATTTAATGTTATATTGTCATATTCATTCCTTCCTTACATTTCTTTTATTTCTTTTTTTTTCCTTTTTAACTTTCCTATTTTTATCATTATTTTAATTCTTTTTTTCAAAATTTGAATTGAACCGGGTGAACCGATTCAATCGGTCCGGTCCAACCAGTCGGTTCAATCAGTTTCTCCCGGTTCAACATCAAAACTGATTTTATATCTTGACCGGACCGGATCACCGGCCGGTTCGTGGTTGAACCAGCCGGTCCGGTCCGATTTTCAAAACATTGCTTTGGGTTGCTAGGAAGATGGTGGATGCCAATTTGATGTTCTTTGTAGACTTGTACCTGATATATATATTTAGTCCGATCTCATGTAGGTTGTTCAACCAGGATGTAATTTGCGTATTGTAGACATAAAAATTATGGATTCCACATTCCATACAACATCTTATGCATTTCAATAACTTACTAAACTATTTGAGGCAATGTTTTGAAACCGGTTCGCACCGGCCGGTTCAAACCGGCCGGTCCAACCGGTTCGGTCGCAAATCGGTCACAAAACCGATCTGGTTCAATCATAAAACTGGAATTGATAAAAAAATCGGATTAACTCGGGAAAAACCAGAAAAATCGGGTTGAACCGGTAAATCGGCTCAACCCGGTTTTATTTTTTTTAATGTTAAAATAAGAAAAGCTTTATTAGGAAATTGAATGTTTAAATGATTTTATAATGAAATTGGAAGGTTATGCACGTGAAAGGATACAAAAAAGGAAACAATTTGAAATTCAAATAAGAAAATGAGAGGAAAGATTTATACATGGAAAGAATTTGATTGGAGGAAAGGAATTCAAATGATAACAAATTATTAATCAAATAAGATAAAGAAAATTATACATGAAAAGATAATAAAATCTGGTAATAATATATTAGCAATAAATTTAGATTGAAATTAAATTTAAATTATTATATTAGTAATAATAAAAAGAAAACTGCTAAAATAGAAATAGAATATTAATCAAATCAAATAAAATACAGTTATATATAGAAGGAATAATATGTTAGTAATAAATTTAGATTGATATTAAATTTAAATTATTATATCACTAGTAATAAAATAAAACTACTATTTAAATATTCAGTAAAAAATAATTATTTAATTGGTTTAATCATTTATATAATAATTTATATATAAAATTACTCATAAAGTTATAAATAATATTATTATATAAAAATTCGGTTCAACCAGTTGACTCTCGGTTGAACCGGTCGAATCTCGACTCGGTCGACACACCGATCCGATCTCCGATTCGATTTTTAAAACATTGATTTAAGGTGTCTCATTCTTATGGTGGCTAATACTTTCTCATCAAGTGAATGTGCATTTTTTTCTTTCCATTAAAGTCAAAGAATAGGGTGATTGTATTTATAGTAAGAAAGGTAGAAATGGAGAAGTTTTGACAACTTCCAACCACTCAATTCATTGATGCTATTACTACAAAAAAAAAAAAAGAATCATGAGTATTGTTAACTATATGTGCTTCAACCTTCTTTTTGGCTTGTGGCATTCACAATATTCATCATAAATATATGAGAAGATATTTAGTCTAGGCATATTTCACTTTTTTTTATAGGAGTTATTAATACATTATCCGTAACTATACTGGAAAGACTGCAATGTCTCTTTAGTAAGGTATGTACAATTATTTATGTACAAAACACAAGGTCTCTGATTCTCTATGTTTTATAAGACAATTTCTTTGGATTATTTTGCTCTTATCTATATTTATTTTAATAGTTGTCGAACCATCAAATCACTAAGGGTGATAGCTAATTCTGAGCAAATTCTTGTCTTAAGGGTCTTTTTTTATTGATTTGTATCATAAATTGCATTGCAAACTTTCTATTTGAGCATGCATGTCATTTTTCCTTTATTTGTATACCTGTTATATTGTTATTTTTGGACCTTAAACCCCTTCAAGTAGTTGATGGATCATATCTTTGTAACTCATTACTCACAAGATTTTCCAAATTCAACTTGCTCGATGATTGAAATGGTGGGAGAGGGTTGATTATCATCTAATTCTACAAAATTGAATAGATCATGGAAGATGGATGTAACTTCTTTTGTCATATGCTAGCATGAAATGGTTTCTTGATTATAGAAAATTCATTAAATCATTGATTTGCATTTTGCTTCGTACATTTTTTATCATATCTCCACAAGTTAGCATATCTGCTTTATTATGTCCAAAGAATATAACTTTGAAGTTGAAGTGTAATTTTGACCGTTGAATATAGGATGTGGTCGTGCCATTAATAAGGAGGAGGTGAAGGTGTTGGAATAATTTTAAACAGTGATATCACATGTCAAAAGTTTCTTTCTTGGTAAGAAAATAGTGGGCACACAAAACCTGGTTTCTGTTGGCTAACCATTCTTCCTTGCTTTTATTTAGAGGAATTGTTGTTGGTTTTTGCATCTTAAATTTTGATATTACCAAGCAATAGTAGAAACATAAATTTAAGGAATTTGGTTTCAAAGTTAGGTGACAGGAAGAAATGATAGTTCACATGCTTAGATTTATGTTCTCTCTCCAATTTTGAAATAAATAAAAGGTATCGTGGATAGTCTACTTCGTATGAGAATTTTGTGACCTTAAAATTTTATTTGTTCTGAATTCTAACTCATACATATTTATTTATTTATTTGTTGAATGATCTTATATTTCTCTTCATCCTTTTCCATGAGGTCTCTTGTCATACCAGCTCAGTGAGTAGCTCTTGATAACTCAATAATGACCAAGGTTAATGTTGGTTACATCTTTTTTTTATATGTGCGAAGATTGCAAACCTCACAATGTTGTTGGTGCATAGTGATGTGCCTTCTTCAACATTTGAGTGACCATGTCAAATGATTGAATTATTAGTTTTGACCAATCGACTTTACAACAATGAATATGAATCACTCAGTGCTAGATAAGAACAATATATTTTGATAAGTTTATACGAACAAATTTGTGAATGATAATAATGTCCTTCTCCCTTATCTAACTCCTAATGCCCCATACCAAAATATAAAGACAAATACCTTCATCATATTGGAGGATATGACAATGAAGTCCCTCTTGATGTGTACAATATCGTCTGCACGCATGAAAATGTGCAAGCTTTGTAAAATCAAAAGGTAACACAAAATTGTATGTGTTCAAGTTGCAACTCATAATTGGATCGTGAATTATCCAATTATATTTTTTGTTTCTTTAAACAAAAACATGTAGTACAATACAATATAACATAATGATAAGAGACACTAAAATGATGTGATGATAAAATGGTAAAAATATATGTTTGGTTGAATCGAATTATTTATTTCTTGGAGATTGGTAAATAGAAATGCTTTTCAAGGGGATGAGAGGATAAAAGTTATCCAATCGGCGACATGACTTTTTTTGTTATTTCACTATTTTTCATTAAATATTTATTATACAAGACTTAACATATGAACAATATTATAACGATCTTTTTACTTATTTTTTTATTAATCAATATTATCTTGTACGAGCATTCGGAATAAAAATTGACTCTGTTCGATTTGACCCATTAATTAATGCGGATGGATGGTTGGATCGGGCCTTAGAAAAATTCTCTCTTATTAACATTTTTATAGGTGTTTCTTATAATATAAACGAAGATATTGCATTTGGAACAAACGGGAAGATTAGGATGCTTTTGATGTTCTTTCCATTAAGAAAAAAGAAGTATCATAACCTACTCTCACTCCCACGTTCTTTCTATAAGTAAAGACCAACTTGCCGTATTGCAGAATATTAAAACTTTTCATTACTAACTTATCCTTAGTATGAAGATTTGAAATTTGAAGCTTATACAAGCATTATGATGCGTTTTTACCCTTTTTTTCACCTATCTATATTCAGAACTATTAGGAATCGCTAATCCGATGTTTGGACGAAAATTCTATTCATAAAATTGAAAATGGTGACTCTAAAATTGAACCTAGAGCTATTAATAATGATGGACATAATCTCACTATTCCGTTGTGCCACACATAATCCCACTATCTCATTGTGCCACCGGTTTGTGTTTTTACTTTTTAGTCAATCTACTAATTGAATTGTTGCAATCCTACTGATCAATTAAGCCACTCAGAATTATCCTACGATTCCGACACGCAAGTGGACGAACAAAAACGTTGGTGCCTGCTTCACTTCGCTCCCACCCCCTTCGACCTTCCTGGGATGCCAACAACAGATGAGTCACGCCTTATCCCTTTTACGTGGCCCTCATCGCCCTCTTGCAAACAACAGACAGAGTTGTTGATATGCCAATGAATGCCTGCATGCATCCATCCAAACAAATAAAATCTCTGCTTGACACTCATGGGCATGGCCAGGGGCATATTCATTGATCCATGCTGTCGTATCGCAGGCTGGAAGATATGGCAGATCGGACGACGACTGCCGTCGAGTGTCCACCACACCATTCTTACCGCCTGGGCAACAAAGTGATCTGCTCCACGCTGCTAAGGCGAAGCCTCAGAACCCTCCATGTCTTTCGTGAGGTTGGCAAAAGGGTCACGTCCCTGATGTGTAGGTCCTCAAGGTGCAGGAGCACAAAACTCCAATCTGTCTGCACTTAGCAGTACTACTGGCAATTTGGCTTTTACCATAATTGGAGAGGAAAATTTGTGCTTACATGTTAGTTTGGAAGCTTTACACGAAGTGTTTGAAGATTCAAGAATTAAGAGTTTCTTAATGGCGTTTCACTTTTCAGAAAAAAGGCTGTTTTTCCTTGGGTGATTGAAGCATGACCTGCCCTGCTCAATGCTTGTGTTGTAGTCAGTCCTTTCCTCGGTTTGCCAATTCCTAGTTTGACCTAAGTTTTTCTTGTACCTCCTCCACTACAAGTGATTGCTACTGATCACTACTGATGCAGTGGAGACATTAGACAACAGGTACAGAACAAGCGATCATGCATCCAGCCAAAGCAATCACAGTAGGCATCTGCTTATCGACAAGAAAGTAATAGTATTTGCACACCCCAGAAAAGAAAAGTTGCAGGCTTACTGCACTGCATTTAGGATAGAGAATTTCCAAAGCACATTTTCTTCATTGTGAAACTGTTTGAGCCTTTGAGGGTATTCATTTTATTTGAAAGTGCGTATTACATGGGATTTTCATACGGGTGGTATTGGCCCTCATAATATTTCACAAACAAAAAGAAATCACGCGTATGATATCATTAGTTGTTGATCTGGCTCGTGAAGCGACAGTCGCATTAAAAAATGTTGGTCATTGTATGACCACCCAGGGCTTCGTGCATCTCGAGAAAATCTCAAACCCCCCAGCAGGAATCTTGAACACAGCAAACAAGTATTTAACAGAACATTCAATGGAGATACTAAGCATTTTATATTCCAGCTTCCAGACTCCTATGGCTAGAAGTGAACGTTAAGATGCAGAAAAGAGCAGCCATGGCTGACTAACCAGTGGGTCAAAGAAAACAGTAATCCATCAAACTCAAATCTCCACTTCCCCATGTCTCTTTCTTCCCTTGCAGAAGTCGCTCCCCACTGGATGCAATAGTGGTTTTCCAAGACACGCCATGCCACAGGAGATGGTGACCTCCATCAGCCACAATTGAAGGAAGGAGCAGTCACTTCCTTTTTTGACCTAAGAACCAAGGCAGGTGAGAGACCTATGCAATAAATTCCATTTGTTTCATGATGCATTAAAATCGACTTTCAAGGATGCGAAGGGGAAAAACAACACAAGATCCACCAAAATACAGAACCAAACATTAATTCCATAAGCACAATGTCGTAGAGAAGATAAACACCTACTGCAACAGGAACATGGGCAGCGGATTCCAGTTTATCCAACAAGGTAAACCAAAAATCGCCACAATTAAAGAGTAACTTCGACACAGAGTTTTATATAAAATTTAAAGAGAAGGAGACAGCCCATGTTTGATGAGAGAGAATACAAAATCATTTCTTGGGGGCGGCTCTAACAGCACTGGAAAAACCCAAGAAATTTTTCTTCCTCTCATCAATGAGACAATAAACCCTGCATAAAACTTTCCAGCTTTCTCCAACATCAGCGCCCCGAAAGAGTGAACGCCACGCCACTATTCCAAACCTTAACAGTTTAAAGACAAGCATAATAGGAATCTAATACTCCAATAGCATTAACAATGGCACTTGGTAGTTGCAGGGATAACTTGGTAAAGTAGAAGAAGACACTAAGCTGCAAAACTTGTCAATTTTCCCCATTATATATCGAAGTCCAGCCAGGCGTCGACGCTTTGGAAATCGTCCATGTTATTGAACTCGTCATCGAAGCAGGGAAGATCTCCAAGCACAATGTGGTCATCGTCGATGAGATGTCTGCCGAAATCACCGTCGGCGAAGGGATCGGATATGAATCCAAAGTCCATGTCTAATGAGCCAGGAGCCATAGGCCCTTGTTCATTGAAGAGCTCAGATATTGACCGCTCGGATTGTTCCAAAGCAGCTGCCGGCTTCGCCGGCAGATCGTGCACGCCGGCAGAAATATCGAGCACGGAGGACGGAGACGGGGGCCCGGTCTCCACCACGGTGTCGGAGCTGCTGGTGGTCGAGTTGGAGGCAGCGACGGCCCTGTTCCTTTCCGTCTCCAGGCGAAGGGCGGCGGCGGCGTAGGCTGCGGCGGCCTCCTCGGCGGTGTCGTAGGTGCCGAGCCAGAGTCGGCAGCCGCGGGACGGGTCGCGGATCTCGGCCGCCCATTTGCCCCAGGGCCGCTGCCTGACGCCCTTGTACCTCTTCGTCGGAGTGGCCGAGGACGTCGGAGAGGTCGACATGGGCCTCGGCTTCGCCTTCTTCGGCGTTTTGACGGCACCGGACAGGACCTTGGCGTTCTTCCTTCCGCTCTCCTGAGACGAAGCCATGGACACTGAGAGAGGGAAGGGCGGCGGCACTGTGAACTGGTGCATCGACCTCTTTTTGGTGCAGGGGTTAGTCGTCCCCTCGTCGTCGCTCGAATCAGTGGCGTCAGGGTCGTCGAACACGACTCGGATGGTTCGGACGATGAGCTTGGGATGGTTCAGGAAGCCGGTGAGGGGCATCTTCTTCCCCTTTCTCTTGAACATCTTGTCCTGCTTGACGAGATGACGCTGAGGACCTGACATTTGCCTTGCTGTTGCACAAGGAAGTCCTAATCGGAAAAATTTTGCCGGAAAAATGGAGCAAAAAGATGGGGCTTTGGGAGTAAATCGTCAAGTGAGAGCCCCTCTCAAGAGAGACGGATTTATGTGCTGGAATCCAAAGTACTTCACCCCAAATCCAACCCTGCAAGCAGAAAAATGGAAGAAATTTTTAAATGCTTTACTCAGAAATCAGTGGAACCAAAGACTATGAACACAAATCCAACAAATCCCCTTGTGTATTCATCAAAAGAAACATGGATTAAAATCATAGATGAAGTACTGTAACAGTCCATGGCATCTTAGCAAGCAATTGCGAGCAAGAACAGTATCTGTGGTACCTTTTTTTTTTTTGCTGAACTTTAAAAACTAAATGGAAGATTACGGCCTTTTATTACAAAATGAATAAAAGAACGAAGAGATCGACTCACAGAAAACAGAAGATTCACTTATATTACGAAGTTAGAAGCTAAGCAAAATCTAAACAAACAACACGCCACCTTTCAGATTTCATCTACAACATATTCAGCAAGGTAGAACAGATCGCAGGCGAAGAAGTGAAACCCCGTACCTTAAATATCGCATCCAATCCGTCTTCTTCGACCCCTGGACTCTCCGTCGCATGCGGAGAGAGGCGGAGGATATGATGCAGCAGGAGGAGAGGAGGAAGAGGGCGAGGAGAGTGAACCTTAAACCTCTGAGAGAACTCACAGCGCCACCAACCAGATCAAAAGATCCAAACTTTACTGCTCCAAATTCTTCGTCTGCGAACAAGAATAGATCGAAGGAACCAGACGACATAAATCCAATCTCTTCTTCCCTTTCTTCTCCTCCCCCTCCTCTCGATCTCCTCTCCTCCCTGCTAAAACCCCCCCACGAAGAAGGCGATGGGCAAAAGGGACGATAACGCAGGCCACCGGCGTGTATTTAATAATCCCCCTGAAACGAGGAAAGCGATGAGAATTCTATGGCACCCGTCGCGGCACGACCCTTAAAGCACGATCAACGGTTCCGATACGATGCCGGGTTAATCGACGGTCGAGATGGCCAAGAGGTGGCGCCGGCCGCTCACAAACGTGGACTCGTGAGGCCCCACGTTTGTTACTTGGGTGTCGTCTACAGGGTAAAGATTTGGGTGAGATAAGTTTTTATTCTCTACACTTGGGAGGACAAAATAAAAAGGGCTAATTAAATAAAATTTATTATTATTTAATCTTTTTGTTGTTGCTGGAGATTTGACGGTTTCGTTAATTTCGTGCCTTTTATTTGCGGTCATAAAATAACGTACGAAATAAAAGGTATTCTTTCATTATGTAATTTTTAGTTGGGTAAAATGTCAAATAAACATTGGCCGTAGGATTCGCGGCAGACGGCGTAGATTGGTTGGAGAGCGTTTTATTTATGGCATAATTATAGTACGCTGGGGGGTTATGATATTTATTGCATGGTCAATTAATCTTGGAGAAGGGAATTTAATATCATTCCTTAAATGTTTCCAAGGTTTAAACATGTAACAACCTAAAGGGATGTGATTCCATGTATATCTCATATATCTTTCAAGATTTGACTTGAACAATTTTGTTGTCACATTGATGTATTATTATTCGTTTAATATGTTTGTTTCCAAAACATAAACATGAAAATTTTACCGTGTACAAATATCTCCTTTGCTAAAGGCAAGTTTTTTTTTTTTTGTTGAATCAGGGGTACACTTTGTGACAAATTTTGAACATAAAAATTTATGTCTCCACCCAACAAGTTGATACGGATCAATTAAAAAGATTTGGAGATATTTGAGACCGTGAATAATAGGAAAACAAAATCACGACACCGTGGCATATGATTCCATACCTGAATTAGTTTTTTTTTTCTTTTTCAAATTTGTCATAGTTACAAATAATACTTTTTTTATTCCAATGAGTGCACGACACGCGTGGGGATCAATAAATAAATGATAATATTAAAATATAATCACTAACTTAAATATATATAATTTACAATAGCATACATAATAAAAGTTTGAGAACACGATTTTTACGCCACTGCCTCTCTATACCCATAAAACCTATAAATTATTTTAACAAAAAAATATGATAATAAAAGCTAAATTACATAGAGGTATGTAACCGAAAAAAGAGAGTGTGGCTCTCTATGTGAAAGAAACAAAAGTGTTTGGTGGCAAAAACGCCACTTTGAAAAAGGCAAATTCTATCTAAAGTTCCACGGAGAAGCTAATAAACATATTTTCGCGAGAGATTTTTTTAATTATAATATTCAAATTGTTTTTAAACGATCCAATTAGGTTAAATGACCTTTGATCGAGTCGTTAAATGTTGAAAGAATGTGATTAACACTATTGGTTAACTGTTAATTATGTTAATAAGATTAATTTTATCTTTTAAATTTAGACTTATTAATTATGTTAATTATTATTATTTGACACGTGCCGTCCTGATATTTCGTCACTTGTTGCGCTAGCGGCTCTCGTGCTTTTACCTCTGAATTATTATTATTTGACATGTGTCGTCGTGATATTTCGTCACTTGTCGCGCTACCGGCTCTCTTGCTTTTACCTTTGCTTATATATATATATATATATATATATATATATATATATATATATATTATCCGACCTTTTAATTGGTAATCATAATTATTTTAATTATTTGCACCACAGAATTTTAAAAATAATGATAATCTATGTTAAGATGCAATTTTTGCATTTGATTTCTAGTGTACTTGTAGACAGAAACAGTCAAAGTTGTTAAGATATCTTAATAATAATTATAAATTGTTGCAATGATTTTAAATACCTTGCAAGGATTTTAAAAATCGACAGAGGATCGATTGTTGTAAAATAGATTTTCAACTCACGAAAGCATGGCATAGCCTTAACATTATCATTTCGATATTATTAATTTAATGTTTTGTTACCATATTATCTTTTTTATAATGTATGCCAAATATCCATTAATATGTATCTGTATTATTGTTTCGATTATGATTAGGTACTTATTTTGTTCAATTTTCTTTTACAGTACTAAATAACTACCTAATTTGTTATATTTTTTGTCTCGAACAATTTTTTTACATTTATTATTCATTAAAACGCATTTAGTTTTGGATGATTAGTTATTGAAAACATACTAATAATAATCTCATGTTTGAGTTCAAATTTTAATCATGGAAGTGAATTACGTATCATTTTTAGGTTTAAGAGTTTGTAAATATCATAAATCTTTTATATTCAATATAATAATTTTCGATATTTTTTTATAAAGCAGTATTATTTTTACATTATTGTTAACAATCTCTTGCATCTTAAAATTTTCAAAATTTCACAAATAAACGTGTCTTTTTGCAATAAGGGCGTCTCACTAATTTTGGTGCTTGAAACCTAATAACTTCGTGTTCGATTTTTTTTGAGATCACCTTGGTCAGATTAGTTATCTACTATCTCAAACACGTAGCAAGGATCCATATGGGTATCTAAAAAATATTTCAGTTTCATATGTTTTTATTTTAGGACTATAATTAGAATATGAGTAGAATTTTATCGCATGTAAAAATATAATTATCGATTAAGATATGGCTAAACAGTCGCAAGTGTGTTTCGAATCTTCTCATCTAATAATATTTTATCATCTTCTCGTGGCGTAGCCTAATAAATAGGTAGATGAGTAGGTAGGTCATAATCCCCTCGTTTGTTTGAAAAAAGAGAAGAAGCTATGACGAACTATACATTTGGATTTTCACCATTTTCTAATTATTCAAATTTGTTACTTTTGTTTGAAGGTACAAATTTATGCACTATGCTTACGGTTCCATCTCCACCAGATTTAAATTAAATGATTATTAAAGTTATCGATTTGATTGTAATTTATTATTTTCTGGTCGGAGAGAAAATAAATAAACTCAACAATAAGATCAAAGTCGAGAAGTTTAAGCATGTATGTTTGGGTACATGTTTTCGAATAAAATTTAATTATTGTTTATTTAAATAGTTAACTAACAATGTTTACTATATCTCTTGATTTTTTTATTACTATTTGTAATAAAAATCATGATCTTTGTGAGTTTTATATTTTATCAATTTTGAATTGGACTACTTAAACTATTTATTAAAGTGCATCTACTAGGATTGTTTGGATGAACTTATAACTAGCTTTGAAGTTTTCTCCATATTTGGTAATTGAAATAAAGAGTTGATAAATACTTATTTTATCTATTTATATCTTTTGTGTAAGAAAAAAAAAGCTGATCAGTTTGATCAATAAATGTACTATTTTGTCTTTAGAATATACATATCTTTTCTTCACATGTTTGATATATTGTAAAACTTTGTGATCATTTGACTAAAATAGTAACTTATAATTTTTTTATTATTAAGCGTGTAACTGCTTATTTTTAAAATCAACTTCAGTCATTTTATATCAGCTAAGTCAAACGGGCCCTAAATCGATGGTTCAATCTTATTTCTGCGGAATCTTGACGGGTCGTTCATTGGGTCAGGGTAGCTGGAGGAGCTAGTTACATTTTAATTTTTTATTCTCACTTTATTTTGTAAGACCTCTTCACGTTATGTTTCAGTTTGTCATGGAGAGTGAAGCTTGAGTCTTCGTGCCAGTCTGCTCGCCTCCCGTCGTCGTGGGATTCACAACATTGTTATCAAATCAAAATTGTGTTGTCCTCACTCAACTCGTTAGCCTAATACTATTGTAACGTGTCTCTGGCGCTCTCGCTACCTTATTGATGACATCAACAATCTTATTTTTGAGTTCAATAATATAATTTGTAATGTGCTTGCTCGACTAATAGTATAGTCAATTTTTGATCCTACAAAGTCGGCAATCGTCTTGCGATTCTTTTTTAGAGAATGATTCTTTTTGTGATTCTTAGTAGTATAGTACATTGGTTGAGATAATCAGGCAAATGAAACTATTTGTAACTTATTGATAAATCTCCATACTTTAGTAATAAATATCGATCAGTAATTAGTTTGATACACGAATAGTTTCCTTCGAGATTAAATACTTAGTAATTAGTATTTTGATTCATCAAATTAACACTTGATCTCACTCTCGCATTTACATTTTTTTGTTTCCTTCCCGTATCGAAACGATGAGAAAATATTAACCAAGAACACGTGGCGGAAGAAGGCATGACAAAAGTAGTCTAGGAGCATTTTGTTGTGGCGTGGTGGTGGTGGTGGTGATTAATAATGGTGTAGGCGAAGGATCTAGTGAGCATTTGACTAATAGCGCCCCCCAAATCTTTATTAGATGCGGATGTGACGAGAAGTTAAAAGAAAATACAAAGGAAAAAAAAAAGGTCCGGTGCCGGACGTGCACAGTGAAGGGGCACGAGGACCAAGGACGACTCCACGAGGGGGACCTCCCCTCCTGCCCCCAAACCCACGTTTGTCCCATTAACTTAGCGCTAATTAAAAAAATTTAATGTGCCATTATGGACGCATTAGTAATTAGTTTTTTAATATAATACATATAACATGATATAAAGATCCCCATTCATGCATGCATAGGATAAAAATATCAAATTACTTGAGAAAAGGACAGCAACCGTTTTTGTTTGATTCCATATTCTAATGAATTAATTAATTAAATAATTAATGCTACGTGCATAAATTAGTAAAGGCAGTCGCCAGCCGTCCTCGTGATCGTGTACTCCACGTGTCCCACACGAGATCTAGTCGTACAATGACAAGTGTTTTTTTTTTGTATTTTTTTTTATTAATGGAGGTTGTAACACTCATTAAGTTCTTAAGGTAAAAAATTAATCCACTATTAGCTTAATATATAGCAGCCGGCGGCCTTCTCCTCGTGGGAGTTCCTTTTTTTTCCTCAAACTCTCGTGCGTTGTGTGTTAAGAGATGGTTATAAGTGAGATTGTGATAAGTAATTTATTTTAATTTAGGCAGAGTTGGGAGCTCCAATTGTACAATATACTGTGAAATAAAATTTTATTTGAGTAGTCTTTAATAATGTTATGACAGAAAAAAATAGTATTTAACTTATTTTTTTATTACAGAAAGATATTAATTTAGTACTAACAAAGTTAAACATTGAATGGTCTCATATGGAATTTGAACGTTTTACCCCTAGAAGATCTAGAAACCAATATAGTGAGTTTCGATGTTTTTGTAATATTTCGTGGGGAAGACTTTGAGCTTATTAATAATTGTGATATTAATTATTTTAAAAAATGAAGAAGTAGAGTATCCCCAGACTTTTTTTCTTGATCCATAAACTATTTAGTTTGTTCAACTAAATTACTTATTTATGCCCATTACTTCATTTCGTTTTTAACATTGTCACAGTATATTTCTTTGTTCCTTTCTCATTTTTCACTTTATTTTTATCTCTCTCCTAATCTTCTATTATTTATAAAACATTAATAGAAAAACTAAAGTTAAAATGCCCATTTAAAAAAGTACGAGATTAATCACAATATTAGGTAGTTTACTTTTAAGGTGACATCGATTAAAACTTCGAATGATAAATTTATTAATATATGTTTTCAATTGAGTTGCATGAAAATCAGCGGGGACTAATTCGATCTTGAAAATTAATATAGGAAAGGTGTGACAATTTTGTGAATTGATTATGAAATTATTAGAGTAAATTTCAAGTTAATTGTCCTTCAACTTCATCCTATTTTCTAATTATGTCATAAATTTTTACATGTAACTTTGTAATTAGATCAACTTTCAACTTTTAATTTATTTCACCCTCTCTTTTTGATCGACTATAATAGGTTTATAGATAAATTTGTATATATGACACTACTAAAAATAAAAAAAATACAAAATACAAAATACAAAAGTAATAATTAAAATAGTATTAAAATTAATAAAAAAAATATGTGTCTGCATCTCCTAGGTGGTCCTGACCACCTGTTGAGCCACGTCCTCAAGACCTTGATCTTGGTCTCTTGATCACTAGCTCCAACGACATTAACAAGTCATTAAGGTTGTATAGGGCAAGGAAAAGAAACTCTTTGCAATCCCTCGCACCCCTGCTCGAGCCTTTTGTCTCCCAAACATATTGTGGAGAAGACCTTCGAAATCGCTCCCATGGCAACTTCAAAAGAGAGCTTGAAGAGCTCCTCATGGGAATGTTCGTGTGGTTAGTGCCCTTGGCACCGGAGATGTTAGAGAAGTAGGAGTTGTGACACATTCTGTAACACCCTTACACTTGCGTAGGATATTGTCCGCTTTGGATCTCATCCCGCACGATTTTACCAAAACGCGTCTTACCAAGTCAATGTCATACTTGCATATATACTCAGCATCTCTTCCGTGACTTATGCATGTGGGACTAATCCAAGGCATGCCTTTTGAACCCTTCCCCCCTTACCTTTATGACAATGCCCATATCTTCCTCCCCATCGGCTGACTTCTTTGTCATGTTGTCGTTCTCCTACTCTCAAACTCACCCTCAATTTCAACCTCGCCCTTTTCCCTAATCCAAATCCTTTGACGTTCACTATCACCCTGTTTGAACCCTTCTATGTCGATCCCTCAACCTGACATCGTCACATAGCATTACGATAACTTGATTGTGGATTACGTCCACACCCTCCTTAATGAACCTCTTTCTTCTCTATTTCCCCCTTCTTCAAAGTTCTATTTTTGTTCAAAAATCTTTATAAGATACAAGACCAAGGGAGGAATAATCTCACAGGAGCAAAAAATAGTTAGCTACCACATTCATATATCAAAATGCTTTTTAAATCCATGTGGATCAAGAGTACAAAGCGAATAATATCTTGATTGGGTTGGAGGTATTACATATTATATTTCCTCTTTCATCATAAAGTCAATTCACAATAGCACAAGTTCGATGAGGAAGATGACGATAGGGTGGAGGTGACGGTGAGGTCGATGAAGATTTTGATGATATTTTCTAATTGCGCTCTTCATCACCATCGATGAAAACGATGGAGAAGTAGTGATTGCGACATTGAGGCGTCCACACATGGGCGAGTCTTTGTTGGCTTCGAGATGCCACTGAGGAGTTCGGAAAGCTAGTTGGCATCAAGAGGGGCGTCAAAGGAGTTCAGCGAGCTGGTTAATGTCTTCGAATTGGTCAATTAAGACACTGAACAACTTGTCCAACAACTACGTCTCTGTCGGAAGAGCACCGGTAACGATCATTATCATGAGCTTCTAAAAGCTTGAAGTCGGCTAGGGGAGAAATCATCGTGTTGGAGGACGATGCTCCATCAAGCGAGATGGTCAATGAGGTTGGAGATCACCTGCGTGAATTTGGGAGTCGTTCGTTCATTCATGTGGAAGCTTTAACATATTTTTCTGACTTCTTTATTTTTTTTAATATGACATGGAAGAAAGTGAAAATAAGTATGTGGATCGTGTAAAAGGGAAACTTGCGATAGTTCATCATAAGAATTACAAGTAGAATAAGTTAATAATTAGAAAACGATCTTGTTACGAAATAGAATTTAATGATAAAATTAAGAAAACGAATAAAATTTAAAAGTAATTGGTGAAATTTATCCAACGTTATTAATACTCGCAACCGCCGTACACCAAAGCATCGCCATTTATATTTATTCGAATATATATGATATGAGTGTGTGAAAAATGCAAGACTCGAACGTTGTCACAGGTCGAGCAGAAGAGAGCATTGGATCCACAGCTCCACCACGGGCCTAAACTTCCAAACATGTTAAAGCAAAATTTTACTACAATCGCGTCACGACGAGGAGCAGTGTCCGTAGCTTCCCGCCAAAAGGAGCAGGAGGAGGTAGTGGGGCGGCGGTTGGCTCGGTCCAGCGCGAGGAAAGCGCGGGAACTGAGCTCCTCCCGCCAAAAACCAACTGGGGAGCGGTGCGGACTGTTGGACGGGTCCCGTCACCGTGCGGACAAGTTTGAACTCGACTACTTCTGCGATTCGATTTATTTTTTTCTTTTACTTTTTGAAATAATTATCCGGTCATAATCTAAATGTAACTGTAAACAAATTCCCTCGATATTACGATCACCACTAAAAAAATGTTAACGTATCAGAGGGCACAACGAATTTTTTTTCTTTCTCAAATTCGATCCGCGTCGTACGTCAAACTATCAAGAAGGAAAAGTTGTAAAAAAAAGTTCTTATTATATTTACAATAATAATAATATTTTTAAAAAATATTTTATCTTCAATTTTTACAAGATGAAACTACTACTATAATAGAAGGTTCATTTTTTATTTAATTAAAAGTAATTAATAATGATGATGATGCTTTTAAATTTTTATAATCGCCTTTTGGCACATGACATACACAAATAAAGTTATCTTTTTGTGCTCGTAAAATCAAATTTGAAATTACGAGCTTTTGCAAGTTTCTTTCTTTTTTTCGTTAATTCTGTGTTCGATCGATTTTTTTAAAAAATAATTAAATTGATTTGGTTGGAGGATGGTGAACCCAGCCAAATCCAAATGTGCGACATGCAAACACGTAGCGGGAAAAGCTGCCGCCGTTCATTTGGCCGTTTGGTTCTGCTGCTGCTGCGCCTCCTACTGAAAGCAGGCAGCAGGGTGACAGTACGAAGACTATTGCAGGCATTGATCGGATACAATGGAGACTGAGATTCCATGCTGTCGGATGATCTCTCGTATATATATCTTTAGTAAATTTTTTACGGACTGCTTTCACTTGATCGGAATGAAGTGGGCTGCCTTCGTCAATCTATCGACCACGACCCATATGGCGTCGTGACCTTTTTGT
Organism: Pontederia crassipes; assembly: GCA_030549335.1. Taxonomy (NCBI): domain Eukaryota; kingdom Viridiplantae; phylum Streptophyta; class Magnoliopsida; order Commelinales; family Pontederiaceae; genus Pontederia; species Pontederia crassipes. Next base: position 48,028,474 of record CM060195.1, read on the forward strand.
GTCCTGAAAAGTCCTGATATGAAATTCATGGTGATATTCTTCCACTTCCATTACGGTATTCCTAGCGGCTTCATGAGCCCATAAGGTCGCTGGTGCTTGGTCTTTACCTGTTGGCATACCAGACATCTGGACACATAGTCGGCGATCTCCCTCTTCGTGTCATTTCACCAGAAACCGCGCTTGATGTCCTTGTACATCTTCGTACTACCTGGGTGGATGGCGAACTCAGACTTGTGCCCTTCGTCGAGCACCTCTCGTCGAACCACAACATCACTCGAAACCCAGAAGCGATTCCGATATCTGATTCCTCCGTCATTGCCGATCTTAAAGTCTTTTGGCTCATTCTAACTCCTCTGGATCATCTTCGTGTACTCTTCGTCTGTCATTTGTGCCGTCACAATCCTGTTAATGAGACTCGGTTGTAACTGGTGTGTCATCAGGATTGCTCTGTGTCCTGCAGCTCGAGGGTTCCACTGGTTTAGTTCATCAATCATCTCATATCTGCGCAACTGGAGGAACGCCAGGGAAGCCTCCCATTTCCGACTAAGAGCGTCGACTACTGAGTTTGCTTTACCAGGATGATAATTGATCGCAAACTCGTAGTCTTTGAGGAACTCCATCCATCTTCGTTATCGCATGTTGAGTTCCTTCTGGGTGAAGACGTATTTCAGGCTCTTATGGTCAGTGAACACTTGAAAATTCTTCACCGTGTAAGTAGTGCCTCCAAATCTTAAGTGCGAATACAATCGCTGCCAACTCTCAAATCATGACCTCCGCTCCGATTCTCACCTTGCCATCGGAAAGCGGAGGATACACTGTTTATAGCGATGCTTGTGGCACTAGTCTAGGATGTGTTTTAATGCAACATGGGAAGGTAGTCACCTATACCTCGAGACAACTGAAGAAGCACGAGGTGAATTATCCGACGCATGATTTGGAGTTGGCAACGATTGTATTCGCACTTAAGATTTGGAGACACTACCTATACGGTGAAGAATTTCAGGTGTTTACTGACCATAAGAGCCTGCAATACGTCTTCACCCAGAAGGAACTCAACATGCGACAACGAAGATGGATGGAGTTTCTCAAAGACTACGAGTTTACGATCAATTATCATCCCGGCAAAGCAAACTCGATAGCCGACGCTCTTAGTCGGAAATGGGATGAAATATATAGCGCCCCGAGAGACGCCACATATGCGATGAAGTACCTTTACTTTGACTGTTTGACATCTTTTCTTTGAACAATTCATTGACTAGGCGGTCAAACACGAAAGCAATGCGGAGCGAAAGAATAAATTAATATAATAGAATAAATGAATATAATATTACAGCGGAAGGCTTCTTGAATATAATAAAGAATAACTTAGCGAAAGAATCAACAGACATATATATGAATAACGGAAGACTATACGATAAGAGGAAGTTGACAAAATAAAAGTAAATGCGGAAGCTTAACACATCAAAGGTTTAACTAACCTATATAAGAAACGACAATACATGAGCCACATACGTTCAAAAAGTGACCAAAATACATCTAAAAAAGGTACCTTAGTATGAGTAAACAATCTCATTACTAAGCACAATGCGAAAAGCAAAAAGGTGTACTCGTCCGCCCAAAAAGGTAGTGGCTCATGAATGCGAGACTAGTCTAAATAAAGAAACGACTTCGGTCCATAAGGACACGGTAAGACCTATCACCATACACGATCCAATACATAAAATGGTAATACAAATAACTACGACTCCTCTCCATGAGGACCATATGCAGTAACACACCACCCCGCTGAGACCTCCGAACACGCACCACCACCTCACATCTAATCATCATGCACCTGTGGGGATCACACAGGGGAGCAAGCTCAACCATTAACATAAAGCTAAGTGCGGATTCATATAAATCATAAATCAGTTCTGTCCAAACATAGCACGAGAACAATAGATTAATCAACGAAAAAAGAGAAATCAAGTTATCATGGATAGAACTCATCAATCATGGCATGGATAGAGATTATAATAACAATATCATGCAAGAAGATCATAATCATAAAAGAGAGCACATCTTCATATTCCTTTGCCATGCTTGACTTTTATACATTCATACTTGCTTACTTTCATACTTTTCATTTCGTTCATCTTTCATGCATTCATAACTTTACATCTTTCATTCATCTTTACTTTTCATCTTTTGAAGAGCTCTTCATCTTTAGGGGAATATCATTGCCTAAAACTGATAATACAGCTATCTAGACATCATATGCACGTGGGGGATCAGTGCCACAACGAACCCCGTCGGGTTAGGATGACCTCACCACCGACGAAAGGAACCACCGTGGGAGAAACTTCCGTCTAGATAGAGCAAATGATAACCCATGAGGGGGCCTGTTATGAGGCAAGAACATCATCCCTCATCGTACATGTGCATGTCTTTCGATTTATCGATCAAGGCAAATGCATGTCTTCATCTTTCGACGGATCTTAATTTGTTTAGAAAATGTAGTGGATGGAAGTTCAATTAGAAAATCATATTTAAGATCATAAAGTCATGACTTCCAATCCACACGATGAATGCCCAAAAGTCACGAGTCATCTGTCGAGAATATTTCGATCGACCGAAGGAGTGCGGTCGCTGCTTTTATTCTTATTCATCATGTCATAGTTCATAATATCTTATCATCATGTTCATATAAGTCATCATTTACTTTAGAATCATACTCATAATCATAAATCAAAAAGTTCGAGGAAAATCATTATCATTCTTAGCGTAATTAGCATAATCATACTTAGTTTATTTCGTGAAGAGATATCGATAATCATAATCAGGTGAAAGACATGGTTTCATATAAAATTAGGGAACAATATTCATAGGATTAACGTGGAAATAGATTTGAGGGTGTCTCATTAGTTCAAAAATCGTAAATATAGAAATCAGGTTCCGAACTCGGACCGAGTAAAGGAAAACTCGAGCCGAGTTGGTCGAAGTCGGGCTCGATTTGTCGAGATGAAAATCGAGAGAAAATTCGGGCCGAGTTTGGGTTACACTCGGGCCGTGTTGGAAAGATGATTGTGTCGGGAGAGACAACTCTCCCGATCGTCTTCTCCGCGGCATACTCGGATCGAGTCGTGAAAAAAATAACTTGTTTTCTGTTTAAATAATTTGTGAGTTTTATTTCTTCTGTTCCCAAATTTTTCGTAAATTGTACGCATCCGATGCAAGGTGATTGAACAAAACTTTAATTCAAATCAGTGCACATAATTATTAATATCACATAAATATAATGCTTTTTTTCCGAATGTTAAGAGTGAAAACTGATTTAAAAAAAGAACACATTTTCAAAACTAATAAGGTTTAATTGAATACCAAGCGATTTATCTTACATATGTTTTTTTTTTAATTTAGACTCTAACGATACTATATAAATTGGTCCAACGAAAAATCACATATCAAATCTTCCTCTCTTTTTTTTCTTCCGCCCCACTCGGAACTTTCCGCAAAGTGATCAATCCCACATTCATATTCCAACAAAAATACGTCACCATTTATTTACTTCTAAGAAGTGGGCGTTGATTAGGGTAAGTTAAAATGGATGGTCGAGCAAAAAAGTAAAAAGTTGCGGCCAAAATTAAAACAATTGTGAAAATGGTTTTGGGTCGGCGTTAGTTTTTCGTTTTCAAAAACATTCCCTTACTTTTTTTAGTCTTTTTTTAATTTTAAAAAGAAAATTCATAAGCAATTTTTTTGAACCCTCATTTCAATAAAATAATACTTTAAGAATATATAATAAATTATAATTAATACAAATACGTTTCATTTTGTAACTAAATATAGGATAATACTTTAGAGTTTCTATAGGAACAATTAAATTATATTAAAAAATAGTATACTACTAATAAAAGAATTACTTATGAATTAATTGGATGCGCACGTTTAAAAATTTCAGACTCTGGAGTGATCCCCCAACCGTTCAATTTTCCGTATATGATCAGGTTTTGGCATGCGGCCCCTTGTTTTGTCGTATTAATTAATAAAAATATAAATTGCAGATCTAAAACCGGGTCGAATTAATTTCTTGTTTTCCCCTTTTTCGTCGGCATGAATCGACCTGCATGGTGTTAAATAGCAAATGGATGCCAATCACGTGATCCCGACGAAGTCATATTGTATTATATATATATATATATACTTTTTTTAAACCATGCGTAATTTAAAATTATAAATTTTGATCACATTAAGGACTAATGTAATAGCCAACCAAATTTTGTTTGCGCAAATAATAATAGACTTGAAATATGATTTATGTGCTTCTTTGCAAATGACTCTTGTCAATTTTGTTAGGCCAATCACAGAGGTGGTGTGGTACCAACGGACCTTACGGTTTTTTTTTTAAAAACAAAAGATATTATATATTGATTTGATCAATGATCCAAATACAAAATATGAAAAAATTCTTGAGAAAGATCACTATAATCTTCTTAAAAGTAGTTGTCATGTGACTGTCTCACAAAACCAATAAAAAAATGTGTTGTTAGGCATTCAAAATTCTCAAACGCAGAAATAATATTTTTAATATCCTCTACAATAGCTCTGATACGCTAAGGTGCATTGCAATTTGTGGACGGCGACCAGCTCGGTGGACTTCGATTTCAGTTGAATGTTTCGAACGCACATCTATGAAGATCTTCGAGCACTGCAAAAGCTTCAGCCACAAAATATATTTCGAAGTTGATCATGCAAAAATGAAAGTAGCATTAGTAGACTTAAGAATAAAACATGCACTCCCATGTTACCCTGATGGACAAATGAACCATGTGTTCATTTTGTACCAAAGGTCACATAAATGCTCTCATCAACACAAGTTATGATTTGTATTTCATAATAGTCATAACTCACGACAATCACAAGAAGTAAAGCGGACGTTATTTCTAGCTCTCCAGATCCCTTACAAACACAAAAGCCAAAAGGATAAGATTTCTATCGCCAAAGGAAGATACAAGATTATCGCCTTCCTTCGTCCAGTCTCCATTTGCCTATAAGAGAAAGTAAAATCAGATGTGACTTGAAGGATGTTCCTCAACTGGACAGTAAAAGAGCATTCGAGAAATTGTGTTTTAAAAATTTCTGAGCAGAATTACAGAGGAACAGCAAGATGAATTTAAGCTGAGATTAAATCTATCTAACATAAACCACTAGGCAACTGAGAGAATTTTTGCTAGAAGTTTCGTATTTCAGGAGAAATCTTAACGGACCTTTCTTTTATTATCATGCTCAATTATCTCACAATGTTTTTTTTCGCAGGTAAGTGTCATACACTACGTCAGCATGACATGCTGTGGGGATGATAAATTCCTTAAGTTTTGGAGATATCTTTCTGTTTCGGAATGATATATATATATATATATATATATATATATATATATATATATATATAACATGAGAAAAAAATAATATGCTGCTTCATGGCAAGTAACAAGTATAATTGTATAAATCACAAGATGTGCAGATACGTCGGTAACAAATATTTGTAATTCGTTTTTTGTTCTTTCTTTTACCGCCCGCTTAACTAATATACAGTTAAGTGCTTTAAAAATTTGTTAATTTGTTTTTGAATAATTATGAAATATCACTTTGGACCTTACTTTTTATATTGCAACAACATTAATTTGATTATGTAAAATATCAGATAGTTTCAATTTTTGGATCATATAAGAAATCGGGCTTATATTCTATTGGTTTATAACTGGATCAAACTATCGAGTTTTGGTTGTTGTTTCTATGATTGCACGCTAAAATAAATAAACTATAACAGTAAAAGGGTTAGCAATAAGCACTGAAATCTGAAAAAAAAACACGTAAAATGAATAGCAATAAATAACAAATTATTTCAAATTATATATATATATATAATATCTCATTATTTTGAATAAAATATATGAAAATGCTCTATGGCAATTACTAATCTCGCTAAACTTTATACCAATTTCCAACATAAAATTTTCAAGTGGAGAAAAAATTATGAAAGTTTGGGCTTTTTGGACTCCACGTTCCGTGGCGTTTGGGCCTTTATAGTATCGCACCCGAGCTGACATGGGTCACATTGTATCAGGTTTTAACTTTTAAGTAAAGGTTTATTAAATAATAATAATAATAATAATAATAATAATAATAATAATAATAATAATAATAATAATAATAATAATAATAATATCGCTTCTTCGGATTGGAAAGATATTTTGAAACTTGATTAGCGCCCAAGACAAAAATTTTGGATGGAGTGATCATCGAGTTAGATTTATGCATATCTTTAATATTTTGAAATGAAATATTGCAAGGACTTGAAAGAAAAATGGAATTTAGAAATTTGTTAAGGGTAATTTATTCTTTAGATGAAAAATCGTGGAATTGAAGGGGCTGAGAGAGACTCTATCTCCCTATCTCTTGCGTGCGAGGCATGGGACGTCCCCGCGACTTGCTTCGCCGCCTTGAAACGACTTGGGGTTTTATGGGTTAAATTGCATCCGATCGAATCCAACCAAATTTGATCAATTTTTAGTTGAATCATGTTGAATATTTTTTGACATTAAATTTGACTTGACTCGATCCGGCCTAATTCAGATCGAGTCGGGTGGTTGGGTTACAAATTAAACAAAAAAAAAAAGAGTTGATAGATCGGATAGTCGGATTATAAATTAAAAAAAAAATAGCAATGAATTATTCGATCACTTTTTTTTATTTTAAATGTTAGACTTTTAATATTAAATCTTTTTTATTTTAAATTATGAAATTAATTATTTAATATTTTTATATTTCAAGTATTTTATTTTGAATTTTTTTTAGAATTTTGATGTGATTTTTTTATGAGGCAAAAAAGACGACAAATGTGCTAGTCGCACAAGTAATAAGAGTGAAAGTTGTTGATTCCACAGAGACTTTTTATCTTATTCTTATTAGACGAGAATTCTAAATAAATGATTTTTAGGAGTTAAAATGGCAAAGAATTAACAAGTGAATCGAATGAAAGAAAATGTAAAATATCAAATAAGATAACACTAAGAATTACTAAGTATTCTTTCATTATTATTTGAAACGAGCAATCAAATCATATTTGATGGAATGATTAAAATATGATATAGGACTTCAACCATATGTGCTGTGTGTTTTATTAATAAAATATTTGAAAGAAGTTCAACTGCAACATTCTTCAAATAATTATGAGTAAAATGTAATACAATTCAATTCATCTCAAAAACTCCTCAACTTAGTGAGTCTCAGTGCACACCCCCCTAGATTTTATTGAGTAGATAAGAGAGATACGAGAAGTTGAAAACGATTAGATTCTTAAGAAAATCACAACATTCTTATTTAGAAAAAACACTTGTTTCGAGTGACAATAGAGTTCAACAAAGTAAAAAAAAAAAACCCTAATGAAAGTACTACTCCATAGATGGATGATTAAACATGAAAAGAAGAATTATAGTACAAATGATGTGTGAAAAAATAAAAGTCTAAAACTTCAAAAGTGAATATGGACTGAGTAGATACTAAGTAACTAAATGACTCTTGATTTGAGAATTGGATATAGTTAGGGGTTGTCCAACAATCAAGAAATCAATATGGACTAGGTTATTAATGACATAGTTTTTGATGATCACTGGATCCTCTAGGCAATTTCAATGAGACAGTTGGGGAGTTACGAGGACACTCCACATTCTATTTGATCATCAACATGACTTGGAACAACACGATACTGTCAGAAGACACGAGCCATTTTGATCTCACAAAATCCATTGAGTAGCATATAGCTCTAAAAACAAAAATTCTACCTAAAAATAAGGTGCAAAAAAGTATGTACAATTGTGCATGCATCAATTTTAATCACATAAAAACTATAACTAAATACAAATTTATTTATTTTAAAATAAAAATAAAAAAGGTGAAGTCATCATGTTTGGTTGATAGAGTGAGCATCCCTAGAATTGGTCCACCATGGAGATCGCCTCTACCATTGGCAGCTATATGAGAGCAAGATTGGTTAAAGGACATATCTTCATAACAACGCCTATCGTAATGCATAATTATAATTAAATTATTATTTTAATCTTACTAATAACTGAGGTCTAACTACAAATAAAATAAAAAACAAAATAAGCAAAATAATAATTTGATAATTAAAAACATAGTTTACACTGCATAAAATAATGGATCTTTTAAAATTATATTTTTTGAATCAATAAGAAAATTTATATGTTTTAATTTTAATTACTTTAATTTTATTTATCAGATTAATCAAAATAAGCATTCTCTTGGAATTATAATTAAGATGTTTCTCAAATCAACTTAATGACCGCACAAATAAAGTCACCTTCATTTTTCTAAGTGCAACGAGCATGAAATAAAGTCAATTAGAGAAAAATTGTGAAACCAATAACTTCTTCTTAAATAATCAATTAAGTTAGCAATAAACACAAACACACATTACTATTAATGGTTTAAAATATACTAATAATAAGAAATACTCCAATATATAAATATAGTTACCTAAGATGGCCCCATTAAAAAATGAATCAACACGATTAACATCAAATTTAATAAGAAGATTAAAAAAAGAAAAGGAAAAGGAAGACTACTGCAGAGTCCCAATATTTTTTCTCTAGAGTTTTAGATGGAGATTCTCAAATTCTTCCTCTATTTTGACTCTCGAAATAAAACTCTAAGTTTCAATATTCTTGTATTTTAAAATATGTACTAGAGATACTTTTTTCAAATAGATTTTGATATTTTTTTTTGAAAAAAAAGAGAACAACAAGTAACTCGTTTGCAGCTTCTATCATTGTCAAGACAAATTACACGAATTGTCCCTCCAATTTGAAGCCAATATTTTAACGATTTACAAACTTCAACTTGTAACTAGCTTATCTTCGAACTTTATTTTTTTGCATGTATCATCCCCTTAACTATTTTACGGTCGAAAAAGATGCCTGATGATTGGAGATTAAGTACATTAGTTCCTATTTACAAAAATAAAGGGGATATTCAGAATTGTGCAAATTATAGAGGGATTAAACTTATGATTCACACTATGAAATTATGGGAGAAAGTGATTGAGCATAGATTGAGAATGGAGACTAGTATTTCTGAGAGACAATTTTGGTTCATGCCAGGAAGATCCACTACAGAGGCGATTTATTTACTAAGGGGGATGATGGAGAAGTATCGAAGTAGGAGAAGAGACTTACATATGACTTTCATTGACTTAGAGAAGGCGTATGATCGGGTACCAAGGGATGTACTTTGGAAAGCCTTGCAAAAGAAGAGGGTGAATGTTGCCTACATTAAGGTAATACAAGATATGTACGATGGGGCATTGACTAGGGTTAGGACACCCGGAGGTGAGACAAATGAATTTCCTATAGGAATTGGCCTACATCAATGATCAGCTTTAAGCCCGTATCTATTTAACTTAGTTATCGATGCTATAACCGAGAGTATTACAGAGGAGGTACCTAAGTGCATGCTATTTGCGGATGATATAGTACTTTTAGCGGATTCAAGAGAAGATATTAATACAAAATTAGAAATATGGAGAAATACGTTGGAGTCAAAGGGTTTTCGTTTAAGTAGGAATAAAACAGAATATATGCATAGCAATTTCACAAATAAATAACTTAGAGACGATTTGAAAGTTAGGTTAGGGGAGGATATAATTCCTCAAGTGACAAAGTTTAAATATTTAGGATCAATTGTAAGACAAGATGGTGAGATTGATGACGATGTTAATAATTCAAGCTGGTTGGTGTAAGTGGAGGAAAGCCACTGGAGTTCTTTGTGATAGAAAAGTACCCAATAAAGTTAAAGAAAAATTCTATCGTACTGCTATAAGGCCAGCAGTGTTATATGGTAGTGAATGTTGGGCTATGAAGGGACAATATGAACGTAAAGTGGGGGTAGCCGAAATGAGGATGTTGAGATGGATGTGTGGTCATACAAGATTAGATAAGATTAGGAATGACCATATACGTGAACGAGTCGGAGTGGCTCCTATTAGTGAGAAAATGGTAGAGAATCGTTTGAGATGGTTTGATCATGTTCAGAGAAGACCATTAGATGCGCCAGTAAGAAGAGTAGATCAAATAATATGGAGTCCGATTAAAAGAGGGAGAGGGAGGCCAAGGCGGACACTTGGCGAACTAATAGAGCAAGATCTATTGATGAATAATATACCGAAAGGTTTGGTTACTAATAGAGCGGAATGGCGTCGTATGATCCATGTAGCCGACCCCACCTAGTGGGATAAGGCTTTGTTGTTGTTGTATCATTCCCTTAACTATCAATAGCTAGTTCTCTGATTGCACTATCGAGATGGCGAGCAAAAAGTAATAATAAAATAATATATGAAATAAAATAATAATAAAGAGGCGAAGGCTATCGTCTCTCTTCGCAGTGGTGTAAGGGACGTGACACCCCCTCTCCTCCTCTCCAGCATTGGAGAGGAGAGGGGAAGGGGCATCGCCCCCAATGCGAGCTCTCATAGGGGGGTTGGTGCCACCCCTTTTCCTCCCTCGCTCGCCCAACGAGGGAGAAAAGGAGAGTGTTGACCACCCTCCCATGCGAGCTCGTCGGGGTCTGACACCCTCCTTTTCTCCCTTACTAGCCATGCGCATTGCCTCCACTCCACTCCTCTTCTGTTTCCTCTTCCTCGCACTTGACCCCCCCTCGCTGCCTCCCAAATCTCGTCGCCAGCCCTTCCCACTCCCTGCCGGCACTTCCCTCCTTGATGTCCTCTTCTCCCACTCCATTGTCGTCGCTTGTTTCCCCGTGGTCGTCAGGTTCGCGGGGTCTGTCCTTTGCCCCGAGCACAGAGCATAGGGGCGATGACAGTTGTCATCGCCTCCGCCAACATCATCCTCGCACAAAGGGAGACTGACGCCCCTTTTTTTCACGTGCGCAAGAGGACAAGGGAAGGGACCAATGCCGGATAGGAGAGGGGAAGGAGAGTTGAACCCCCTTACTTTTGCTTCAGCGAGTCTTTTTTAAATTAATTTTTATATTATTTTATCATTTTTTATGCTTCAACAAGTAATCGGGAAATTGATTATTGGCTACAAGAGGATCAAGCGTAGAAGAAAAAAAATTGAGAGTTACAAATTGAAATCGGATCCGTTTAGTTACCACATCTAAAGTTGAAGAAGGATTCATATAATTTATTGATATCATGATTGTGATAGACTTTTCGTACCATCATAAATTTCACATCCAAAATACAGTTTTCAACACAAAACTCCATGACATTTGTAACGTCCCCTGCCCAACCAAGCTATTATTCATTTTGTGTCTTGGCCCGCAAGAAATCAAATCATCAATGTCCGTAAGCATGATCTCATTACAATCTTTTCCCCTTAGTGCCTCACATCTTCTCGTTGAGTGATCCGTGTAGACATATGGCCCATGTTTTCTGCATGTCTAATAGAGATGATGCTCGGGCCGGTCAAATCGGGTTTGACTATGCCTCGGGCCGAGTCGTACCGGCACGACCCAAAGTCATGCTGTGGCGGATCGTGCTGTGCAGCACATTGGCTAACCCGGCCTGGTTTTGGCCCGACCGGGCCAGTCGGGCCGCCCATTTTTTTATTGTGTGTATTTATTGAGTTAAAAAAAGAAAAATAAAAATTTTAAAAATAAAAATATTGACATTATTTTTACCAAAAATATTTAGAGTACTAGAAAATAACAAAATAACAAAAAAATATTATAATATATGATATTATGATTATTAGATATATAATATGATATTTTTATATATGATAGAGTTATAAAAAATATCATATACGATTAAATAAATGTATAATATAGTTATAAAACTTATAATATATCACTGAATATTTGACTGTGTAATAAAAAAATTAAAAATTAAAAATTCGTGCTTGTCGGGCCGGGCCCGAGTTGGGCCATGCTCATTGGGCCCGTGACGGGCTGTGCCTAGTTTCATGCTGGGCAGCCTGACACAGTCTGGCCCGAGCCCGTCCAGATGGTCACGCCTGGGCAGGGCCAGTCTAGCGAAAAATTATGTGAGTCGCGTGCCGACCTGTGCGACCCACACGGTTGTCCACCTCTAATGGCTCAAGTGAGCATGCCGGATTGACTCTTGAAATCGTTGTGTCTTGGCCCGTACGAATTTAAAATATGTCTTGATAGATGAAGAAGGTAATTATCTTTGTGTTTTTATTTTTGCACCTCAAACTCAGTCTCTTTGTGTTTTTAGCATCAAGTTAAAATAAAGTTGTGAAAATTAATTTTTAAAATAACCATTAAATTTTAATTAAATATATTAAAATTTTAAGCCAAATTAATTTTATCAAGGTACCAAATACTAATAAAATAATGCATGATTTTTTATGTATCAAAATTTCTAAACTTATTAATTTTTTGTCCTTAAGTAAAAATTAGATAACACAAATGATCTATGCAAAATCAATATTTTTCTTTCACTATTCTTTACGAGATCATTTTTCACATCAAAATCAAACTTCACAAGACCTCTAACTCTCAAGCATGGTAAATGCTGAGTAATCTTTTAAAATAAAATATATGTCTATCAAATTGTAACATCAATATTGAAAAATGTGGTGATCATAATGCTGTGTGTTGTCCTTATGGCAAGTTTTCAAGCCGACAGATTCGAAACGATTTGGTCTTAAGATTTACTTGTCCATATGAGGGTCCGAAAGCATACAGTTAACTTATTTTACACATCCTTCAACAACTTCATTAATTTTTTTCTCCTTCTTCTTTTGCCGATTAAAATTTTAAATTAGAGGTATTCATTGAGATTAAATTTAAGATTAGACTTGGCACGATGAACACATAGTTCAATGTCACCCCATACACTGACATAAATTTATTGCAACCGACAAAATTATTAATTATCATTATAGAAAAAGGAGGACAGAGTAATAGATTTAAAAATATTTCTTTATTATCACGCGGCTCAAATTTTTTTTTTCGTTCGGTAAATGGCGACGTAGGGACTTATAAATATGTTAATAGTAAATATGCCCTCTCACCTAATCTTGCATGTTACGCCTGTAAAATGTGCTCCACGATTTGCGGCAAATGCTACATATTCTCGTTGACATGTACCAATATTGATCTTGACGAGGAGAGAGAAAGTGGTGGGTAAAGTTTCATGCCCCATAAAAGATGTCATGATGTTTAACTTGGATAATCTTTCTTTCGTTGAATATGAACAATATATATTGAATTTCCCGTCATCAACTATACTTTTTCCACGTATAATATTAAATTATAAAATATAATTTTTGAACTTGTCCAAATTTTATTATTAAATAACTTCGCTAAATCTAATCCAATTATGTTAGTTTTTTAATAACTGTAAAATAATATTTTTGTCCTTACTTTTTCATTACAATAACAATATTTTAAAATTAAAAAGGTTACTAGTTCATAATAATATTTTATGTTATGTTAGTATTTTATTATGCTATGTTTTTTTCATATAAGAAAGTAAGGATAAAAATGTTATTTCACCATTATAATTAGAATTACATTTAATGGAAGTACCTAAGTGTTAAATTCGGACATGGTTAAGAAATTATTTTTTATAAATTTAGATTTACGCTTGAAAAGAATTTATAGTAAGAGTGTTGAAAAAACTAGTCCTTGACTTGTTGATGCTGACACCGTATGAAATATAAAAAAAATATCTTAAATGGGGCTTATATTATTTCTTTTCCTTTTATCCACGAGTGTACTACGAACGCAATTTACAGCATTTTTAATTCTTTTAATGTAATTAGCGTCGTACACAAGTGAAATGAGCCTCCAATATTAACTGTTGCACATCTCTTTGTTACGGGATTCAAACAATTGGCAATTGAATCTATACAACATGCTAGCAATGCTTCCAGATCTATCTCTTCGTACAAAAGATAAATAAATAAAAAAAGTCGGTGCCAAACCTCTTTCTTTCATCATGTGTAGCACCGGCAAGTGACAAATTAATCGTTCATATAAAAGACAACATGAACCGGCCTCACCCCTCAAATGTCAGCACCATAATGGAGTCATAACCCATAATCACACTACGAGTCATGCAACAAGTTTGTCGCGTCTCCTCGGCAAAATTAAGTAACTTTTCTCATAGATTATTAAGATCATCATACACAACAATTAATGATCCTTTTCTTTAACCAACATGCATGATGTTTTAACACTCCAACTAAACAACCATAAAAGTTCCCAACTTTGTCAATGAAATAATTAAGCATTACTTTGTAGTTTACCCCTCTTATTATATACTTTAAAGCTAACTTTTAATTATCAATGAAGTTGATAAAGATTATAAGTAATTTTTTTTCATCCGGCTAAAATATCAAGCTTACTTTGTGTGCAGCAAAAAAGTTGCATGATAATTTCTTTGTATTTTGAAATTAAATATCTACTCCAAAAGACTTACTCCCTTTGCTAATTGAGTCAAACTTTACTTTTTTTTATAATATTCTTGCTCTTGTTTAATGATGATAGTATGACATTTCTTTTTTTTTTTTAAAAAAAAGTTGTAGTGCAGGTACACAGAATGTAGATCTTATGTGCCTTCAAACAACCATACTTGTTTTAAAGTGTACTTTGGGATGTGATGACCTGAGATGCCTTTATTCTCACCCACCGGAGTCTTGCTTAGAGTTGCCCCTCGGATGCGCTCTTCGCGGAGGCAAAAGCACCAACGGATCCGATGCCATCCGACCCGCCACCCGCATTTCCGTCTTCTCGCGAGAAGCATCGTCTCGCACGAGAAGCCACGAGACAAACGACCTCGTCACGCTTCACGCATCGACAACCAAATTTATCTCCGGGTCCCACCTGCGATTGCGGACCACGACATTATCTTGCCAGAGGCGACACGCATCTCACGCCTCGGCACATAAAAAGCAGCGGCAGCCGTCCGTCACGTGGTCCCATCAATAATGTCAAACTTTAACGGTCACAATTCGAGTTCGCGCGATGCAGCACAGCGTCACTTCCGAGGACGTTTCTTTAGTGGCCGTCAGATCTTTAGCAGACGGTGGATAAATTATACCGTTTGATAAATGATAATAATAATTAATTGTGAGACAAGAAAAAGGAGGTTTCTTTTGGTTTTAGTTCTTTTCAACCATCACTTCTTCTTTTTGTTTAATTTAATTCTTCTTCCTCCTATTTCCATTCTTTTTTCTTCCCGTAGAAGCTTTACAACCTCCATTTTTAAAACAAGAAAAAGCTAAAAGAACTAAGCGGTGTGGATCCACCGATGAGTCCATCAGACGGCGGGCAGCGACTCTGACCGCCAGGAGAACTCCGCAAAATCGGAGGAACCACAGAGCACGTCGCCGAAATCGAACAGCCCGCCGTCGAACGCGACGACGTCCTCGCCGGCACCGGCGTCGACCACTTCCGGTCTGTCCTCCGGCCGGATGCCCAGGTCGAAAGCGTCGTAGCCACTGATCTCGTCGTCGAAGGCCCAGATCTGACCGAACCCAACCCCTTGGTCGGCGGCGACCTCGGGGTTGCCGGCGGCGGCCGTCTCGGCGTTCTCGCCGCTTTCGTCCGAGGACGAGAGCACCGTCGGGGGCAGGCCGAGCTCGTCGTCGGACGCCTCGAAGAGATACCCGAGGTCCGGCTGCTCCGCCGGCGCCGCCGACGGCGGCGGGGGAGGAGAAACCGAAGGCAGCGCTATTTCTTCCTCGAGGCTTTTCATGACGGAGGCGATGTCGTACTGGTCGCCGGCGTCGGCGTCGGCGTCGATGTCGTCGTCGAGTATCTCGTAGAAGAAGTCCTCTCGCAGGCGCTTGGGCGCCGGCGAGGCCTCAAGCTCGACCTCTTCGGCGGGGAACTCGTCCTCCCGGCGGCGCTTGAGCTCGACGGAATCCGCCATTGCCTTTCTTTTCTTTTAAGAGAAGTGCTTTGGGAGTGCAGAGAATAAATACGTGGGGGTGTTTTGGGCACGGTGGTGGACTGGGCGGAGGGCGTTTATATAGTAGCGGAATGTGGTGTTTGCGAAGAAGACGTCTTTATAAGGGCCATTTGGGAAAAATAAAACATTAAAAAAAAGTGTGGGTACAAGTTTAAATCGGGGACCGCAAAACTACGATTTTTTTTTTTTTGAGGGGGTTGAAAGGTAAAAAAGAAAAGGGAGAAAGTAGAAGGCGTGGATTTTGGGGTCATCCATCACGGGCAAGGTTGTTAAAACCGAACCGGACATCGACCCGGCGACTCCTCCGGGTCAGGTCGAACCGGTTGAACCGGTTAAACCGGAGGGTCGAACCGGATATAATAAAATAATATTAAACAATAAAGTAATAGCATTTCAAATTTAAAAACATCACATATATATTCAGAATTTCAGATTATAATATCACACACATATTTCAAATTTCAAACTTGCAATAGATAAACTTGTTTATAGTTTAACAAGATTTATAAGCAATAAAATAGTAGCACTTCAAATTTCAAAACATCACATATATATATTCAGACTTTCATATTGTAATATCACACACATATTTCAAACTTCAAAGTTCAAACTTGCAATAGATAAACTTGTTTATAGTTTAACAAGATCCATAAGTTGTGTCTTGCAAATGATAACAAGGTTTTAATGCCTTCCAAAATAAAGTTATAAATAAACACACCAATGTTTATAAGTTTAAACGTTCACAACTTCATGCTTCCAAAATCACAATTTCATTCTCTTCTCCAATATTCTTCATCATCACGAGGAAAAGAATCTAAATTAAAATCCAATGCTTCAACATTATCTTCTTGCACATCACCTAAACAAAACATATAAAAAAGTTACAATCAAATTCATAATAATTAATCATTCAAAAGCTTTAAAATGATAATTAAATTTTACCTTCATGATTGATATTCTTTGGAACTTCCAAATCTGTATAAAGCATTTTCTCTATTTCATCATAATCAAGTAATGGAGTGTCATCTTCCTCTGCAATCCATGATTCAATTTTCTCCATGCTCTCATAGTCAATAGGATCTAAAAGTGCTTTCTCTTTGTTAAGAGCCCTATAAATATAACAGAATAAATAAGCATGTTTTTAAAAAAGAGTAGATAAGCATACTTTTTTGTAACTTGTAACAAAGTAAACAAACCTATTTTTCAATCCCAAATTATAATGAACATATACAAGATCATTTAATCTTTTGTGCTCTAATTTGTTTCTTCTTTTTGAATGTATTCTTTCAAATACACTCCAATTTCTTTCACAACCAGAAGAAGACGCCGTTTGACTTAACAATCGAATTGCCAATTGTGACACTAATGGAGCACTAAATCCAAAGCTACGCCACCATTGATCTATCATACAAACAATATAAAGAAAGTTAAAAAATATCATAAATCTAAGAAAATTATTAACAAAAATTAAGAAATTTAGAAACTTACCGGGTCTCAATTCCTTAGCCGTCTCAATAGCCAAGTGATTACTAAAACTTTGTAGTCGATCATGATACAACCAACTTTGTTTTAAAAATTCAGTCTTGTGATTTGTAATAAGAGCATCCAACACCTCAAGCCATCCTTGTTGAACCTCAGGTTTTATACAAAAGGTGTCTTTATCATAATAGAATGCGGGATTCAAAAAATATGCAGCACAATGAATCTTTTTTCGAAGTTGATTATCCCATCTTTGCTTGATGATTCTTGTATAAGGCTTGTACAAAGATTTTCTATTCATCAGTATTCTTTTAATTGTTTTCTTTGCTCTATAAATGCCATCATACACATATCCAAGAGAAGGTCTATCATCACCATCAACAATTCTTAATAGACGAACCAAAGGTGATACAATTTGCACAATAATACCACAATCATTCCAAAATTTACTATCCAAAACAACATCCATAACAATCTTAGCTTTCTTATCACGATAATATCTTGAGCTTGTAAAATCCACACTTGTCACCAAAGCTTGCAAGTCAAGTTTATGATCACTGATACTCTTTAATGCAATAAATGTTGTTGCAAAACGAGTTGGTCCAGGACGTAAAATTTCAGCCCACTGTGGTCTTTTTCTTAACCATGCAAGCAAAAAAGGATGATTATAAATAAATTGTGTTACCTTAGATGCTTTTTCTGTTAAGCTCTTCACAAACTCCATTTTGCCAATATCTGCTAAGATCAAATTCAGACAATGGGCAGCACAAGGAGACCAAAAAATGGAAGGAAACTTTTCATTCAATAACCTACCAGCAGCTTTATAATTTGCAGCATTATCAGTAACTAAGTGCACAACATTAGAAGCTCCAGCAAATTCAACCAAGTCCACAAATAAATTGCAAAGAGTTGCAGCATCCTTAACAACATCAGAAGCATCAACTGATCTGACAAAGCAAATTCCTTTTGGAGAGTAAATAAGAAAATTTATTAGCTGTCTATTTTTTTGATCTTGCCAACCATCGCCCATAATAGTGCAACCAGTTTCTTTCCAAGCACTTCTAAATGTTTCAACCAACATTCCAACTTCCTTCTTAATGTCATACAATAATTTGGTTCTAATGGAATGATAAGAAGGTCCTATATATCCTGGACCAATAGCTGCAATAGCATCTATCATAGGTTGATAATAAATAGAATTGGCGCAATTAAATGAGATACAACAATCATAAAAAAATCTAGCGACAGCCAAATCAGCTCGATGTATAGCTTCTTTACCTGCCAATGCACTTTTAATAGAAGGTTGTGCACCTGGAGTGGTTCTTGGAGCAAAGAAACTATTTATTATCTCTTTGCCCTTCCCCTTAGCTTGACTTGGAATAATTGGAGTTTCTTGACTTTGCAAAATATGTGTATTCATATCTGATTGCTCACTAGAATTATCTGCTCCTCTTTGATCAAGTGCTCTTTTTTTGGATGCAGACGTAGATTTTAGAAGTTCTCCAAGTTGATATCGCACGTCATAGCTAACTTTTGTACAAGCCAATGCATCACCTTTTTGTCCTGCAAGATGCATTTTCATCCTATGTATTCCTCCACCTTTGAAAATCTTTGCACAATATAAGCATTTCAAAACTTTCTTTCCTTCTGTGTCATAACAAATTTGACAATGCTCCCATGTAGGATCAGACTTTAATCTAACTGACTGAGTGCTTGCAACTACCGATTGAGTGCTTGTCGCAATTGATTGTGATTCACCAGCACTACTTCCACCCGAAGCCATTTTCTTACAAAAGAAATATAAAAGACTAATCAATGCCTCTAATAAAAGTTACTTCAATAGCAATGAAATTTACAAACATTTGAATCATGAATTGAAGAAAAAATGAGACAACATGGCGCGGACCACTCTGTCATGGCGGTCGTGCTGCCCCTGCAAAGGCAACGATGAGTTTCGAGTTGCGACCATGGCGTAGCTCCGACGCATGCCGTCAAATGGCGCGGCGGTTGGACGCGGTCGTCATGGCGGCCGTGCTGCCCCTGCAAGGTCATCGTCAAGCTGCGGCCATGGCGTAGCTTCGACGCACGACGTCGGATGGCGCAACGGTTGGACGAGGGTCGTCATGGCCGCCGTGCTGCCCCTGCAAGGTCACCGACGAGCTCCGACCACGGCACAGCTCCGACGCATGGCGTCGGATGGCGCAGCCCGTCCGACGCCATGCGTCGGAGCTGTGCCGTGGTCGGAGCTCGTCGGTGACCTTGCAGGGGCAGCACGGCGGCCATGACGACCCTCGTCCAACCGTTGCGCCATCCGACGTCGTGCGTCGAAGCTACGCCATGGCCGCAGCTTGACGAGCAGCCGCAGCACGGCCGCCATGACGACCGTCGTCTGGTGATCCAAGCGAAGCTTTGTTCGCCGTGGCCGACCGTGAAGATAACGATTTGGGAAGCGATTCGAAAATCGGAAAACATACAATACAAGTACTACTTACTTGAGTTGATGGCCGTTGACACGCGAGATGCACTGCCGGCGAGCAACCACCGGCCGTCAATGAGATCAAAATCGGCGAGGGCGGAGCGACTTCGAAATCCAATCGGCGAGGGCGAACTTGCGAAGTGGCGAACGCGAAATCAAAATCAGAAAATTAGGGCCGGCTTCACATTTTAAAATTTTTTCCCAATTTTGAACCGGCCGGTCGACGTAAAACCGCCGGTTCGACGGTTTTATCCGGTTTTAGCCGGGTTTTGACCGGTCTTGACCGGTTCGAAGCGGTCTAAATTCGAATCCGGTTTTGGGGTCGAACCAAACCCGCTTTTAGTGCCGGGCGACGGTTGGACCGGTCGGACCGGCCGGTCCGGTCCGGTCCAAACAACCTTGATCACGGGAGCGTCTGCTTTTATAGAAGTAGAAAACAATAATTTAATTAAATAAGAGTTATATTTTACAAGAAAAATAAAATAGTATAATTTATGAAATGGAGTTGAAGTCCGGATCTGGAGTCCGCAGCGGGTGGGGCCCACAGAGAAGTAACTGTGGGTGGGGACCGCGTCATCGGCGTGGCTCGGTCGTCGTCCGGCTCGGCTTCAGCGCCATAAAACCTATTTCGTTTGCGGTAGGAACCCCTTTATTTTCTTTTATTAAAAAAACGTTTTTTTTTGTGTATGCTGTTATTTCATCATAATCATATTTGACGGAGTTGTCCAAAAAATATATATTTGACAGAGTTTTGGCAAAATGCCCAGTCAATTTATTTTCTATTTTATTTTTTTTCGAACCCCCTTTTTTTTGGGGCGGCTATTTTTTATTTTGAAAAAACAAAATGGAAGTGGATGGATGCGGAGTGCGTTCCGACTTTCTATTTATTACGGATTGGAACAGTTGGTGGTTATTAATGGACGATGAGGTGAGGACGTGGTAGGATTTTATTTTACTATTGCTTCAATTTAAGATTTTTGAGTACTATAAATAAGTGATGTCAAATAAAATATGCCGAATTCAATTAACCAATGATAAGTTAGAAGATGGATTAGGCTGTTAAGGACTAATTACGTTCTTTTGACAAAAAAAAAAAACTTGTAGGACGAATATATGATTTAAAATTAGCTAATAAACATAAAATGGACGAATAGTAGGTTGATAATTTATTCAAATACTATATATTTAATTAAATATTTGCGTGAACGAAGTTTTTTATTGACGAAGTATAGAATCCATGTTTAAATTTATGACCTATAAAATATAGTTAAAATAATTTGGTATATTCGTCATATAGAATATTTTAAGTATAAATTACCATCATCCATTTATATTGATAGTTGAATTCACGATGTCAACAAAATTAATTCACATAAAAACCAAACATCACAATAACAAATAATTTGTCCTAATCAAATATTTTAGTATATTAGAATTAAATTTTATACCTAAGTATTTGCTCTACTAGTAGGTTAAAGCAAGTATTTACTCTACTAGTAAGTTAAATTAAATTATATCTAAGTATTTACTTAGGATTGAAGAACTCTAAAACTCAAAGTGAGCCTACATTTTTTTTAATAATTGGAGTAATCGAAGTGTAATAGCAAAAAGAGAAGGGAAAAAAATGCTTTCCCCACGTTTTTTATCATAATGATTTCACCATCCTTGCTTCCTAATTAAGAAAGTTAATCCATTAATATTAACCATAAAACTAACTATAAATATAGGATACCGAAGATACTTCTTCCACAATGCAATATAGGAGATCTCAAATTACATTATTTAGTTATCATATTTCTTATTGTAAAATTTTAATCTTCTCATTTTGGAAAGTGTCAATTCTCCTCAAGGTTATATCTTTATATTTAATTTATCTCATCAGAAATATTACCCTCTTTAAGTTTCTTATTTAATATTTCTATTATTTTAATTTTTTAAAAATATAAACAATTTGTGTATAGTTTTTAAAGATGAAATCCATTTTATAAAAGGAAAATTATGAGTAGATACATAATACATTGATACCAAATCATTTGTATTATGTATTTGTTCAAAGAAGATAAATTATTTTGATTCTTTTAATATATATGACATGTTGCTACTTTATCTTTGTAATATTATTCTCAGTTCTAGAAAAATAGGAAGTAGATTTATAATATTTCATTGAAAATTATGTTAATTAGTCTTAAAATAAGATTAAATTCCTCCATGCAAGCCACGTGCATTACACTATCTATATTATATCATTATATGTATCATGAAATTCATATAGATATCAAATATACTAATAAATTAATACCTCAAACTTAAATAAAAATATTATTTTCTAAAAAGGAAGAAAAATAAAATACCAAGAGAATTAAATAGACTATTAAATTATTTCTTTAAGTTATAATTATCATATTCCTTACGTAATATTAAAAATATATTAAACTAATATTTTACATATTTTATAATATCTCATTTATCTAATTTTGCATCGACGGCATATCACGCTGAGTCATCACAATGGTATCCATTGACGGTTCGAATTACCTTTCTAACGCTCAACATAAATTTTTGTGATAAAAAAATCTTAATTATTTCTACACAATTTCCTACAATAACTTATGTGAGTTCAAAAAAAAAAAAAATATATATTTTATTTGTGTTTAATGACGTCAACTTTATTAGGTTACATTAAGTAATTTTCATGGCTGATCTCACTTTGTTTTTTTTTCTCAATTTTATTTTACTGATGCATTGGGTTCATTAATATATAAAAAAATGAACAAATAATAATAATAATAAAGTCTTATCCTACTAGATGGGGTCGGCTACATGGATCATACGACGTCATTCCGTTCTATTAGTAACTAAATCTTTCGGTATATTATTCATCAATAGATCTTTCTCTATTAGTTCGCCAAGTGTCCGCCTTGGTCTCCCTCTCCTTCTTTTAGTCGGATTTCAAATTATTTGATCTACTCTTCTTACTGGCGCATCTAATGATCTTCTCTGAACATGACCAAATTATCTCAAATGATTCTCTATCATTTTTTCACGAATAAGAGTCACTCTGACTTATTCACGTATATGGTCATTCATAATCTTATCTAATCTTGTATGACCACACATCCATCTCAACATTCTCATTTCGGCTACCCCCATTTTACGTTCATATTGTCCCTTCATAGTCCAACATTCACTATCATATAATACTGTTGATCTTATAGCAGTACGATAGAATTTTCTTTTAACTTTATTGGGTACTTTTCTATCACAAAAAACTCAAGTGACTTTTCTCCACTTACACCAACCAACTTGAATTCTATGATGAACATCGTCATCAATCTCACAATCTTATCTTACAATTAATCCTAAATATTTAAACTTTGTCACTTGAGGAATTATATTCTTCTCTAGCCTAACTTTCAAATCCTATCTAAGTTGTTTATTTGTGAAATTGCTATGCATATATTCTGTTTTATTTCTACTTAAACGAAAATCCTTTGACTCTAACGTATTTTTTCATATTTCTAATTTTGTATTAATCTCTTTTATTGAATCCGCTAAAAGTACTATATCATCCGTAAATAGCATGCACATAGGTACCTCCTCTGTGATACTTTCGGTTATAGCATCGATAACTAAGTTAAATAGATACGGACTTAAAGTTAATCCTTGATGTATGCCAATTCCTATAGGAAATTCATTTGTCTCACACCCGAATGTTCTAACCCTAGTCAATGTCCCATCGTACATATCTTGTATTACCTTAATGTAGTCAACACTCACCCTCTTCTTTTGCAAAGCTTTTCAAAGTACATCCCTTGGTACCGATCATACGTCTTTTCTAAGTCAATGAAAGCCATATGTAAATCTCTTCTCCTACTTCGATACTTCTCCATCATCCCTCTTAGTAAATAAATCGTCTCTGTAGTGAATCTTCCTGGCATGAACTCAAATTGTCTCTCAGAAATACTAGTATACATTATCAATTTATGCTCAATCACTTTTTCCTATAATTTCATTGTGTGACTCATAAGTTTAATCCCTCTATAATTTGCACAATTCTGAATATCTTCTTTATTTTTGTAAATAGGAACTAATGTACTTAATCTCCAATCATCAGGCATCCTTTTCGACCGTAAAATCTCATTAAATAGTTTACATAATCACAACACACATTTTTCTCCTAAACATTTTCAAACTTCAATCGGTATACCATTCGGTCCAACGACTTTACCATTCTCCATTTTCTTAAGAGCTTTGCTAACCTCCGAGACTCTAATTCTACGATAAAATGACCTATTAAGCTCACATTCACTAACTGTCAAGTCCTCCAAATCACAACGGGAACCTTTACATCCATCATTAATTAGCTTATAGAAATACTCTTCCCATCTGTTCTTAATATCTCATTCAGTAACTAAAACCTTGCCAACTTCATTTTTTATGCATCTTACTTGATCCAAATCTCTCGACTTCTTCTCTTTATTCCTTGCAATCTTGTAAATCCTTTGTTCATCAACTTTTGTCCCTAACTCCTTATAAAATTCCTCATATGCTTTAGCACGAGCATCACTAATTGCTTTATTAGTCTCCCTTTTCGTCAAACGATATTTTTTTCAATTGTCAAAGTGTATCGCCTTGAAACAATTCTTCTTATTACGCACCTTTTCTTGGACCTCCTCATTCCACAACCAAATCTCTTTATCTCGTGGTTCAAAATCTTTTGATTCTCCTAAAACGACTTTAGCAATCATTTCAATCTTTTTTGCCATATTCTCCCACATGATACTAACATCTCCTTCTAACTCACACACACTTTTCTTTAATAACTTACTTCTAAAAGTCTCTTGCTTCTCCTCCTTTAATTATCACAATTTGATCTTTCGATTAAAAACTGTTCGAGATTTTGGTTTTATACATTTCATTTGCATATCAAGAATTAATAATTTATGTTGTGTAGTCACCTCATGCTCAGGAATTACTTTGCAATTATTACATCGTCTTTTATCAGTATTTTTTGTCAAGAAAAAATCGATTTGAGACCTATGAGTTCCACTTTTGTATGTGATTAAATATTCATCTCTCTTCCTAAAATAAGTGTTGATAATCTTAAGATCGTATGTTAAAGAAAAATCAATAATAGTTTGTCCTTCCTCATCCAACTTTCCAAAACTAAAATCACCATGAACCCTTGCATGTGTTCTGCATCTTTACCAACATGTCCATTAAGGTCTCCCCCAATATAAACTTTCTCGGTTGTTGGTATACTTTCAATCAAACCCTCCATATTCGCTCAAAACTTCTCATTGAGATGTGATTCTGCTTCTACTTGGGGTGCGTATGCACTAATAATGTTCATAGTCTCCTTTCCAATAATTATTTTCACGGATATGATTCGATACTCAATTCTTTTAACTTTCACAACATTCTTCCTCAATTCTGCATCCGCGATAATACCAACACCATTCTTTCTATTTATCTTACCTGTGTACTAAAGTTTGGAACCATTTAACATAATCTCTGTACTTCCCTCTCCTACCCATCTAGTTTATTGCAAGCATAAGATACTAATCTTACGCTGGTCCATTACTTGTGCCACCTCGATGCGCTTCCCATTCAACGTCCCAATGTTTCAAGAACCTAATTTGACCTTAGTCTCATGAACTAGTTTCTTTAACCGTCTCCGTCCATTAGAGTGTGGTAGCCCTTACTCATTTAACACTGCATTCAGGCGATGATGCAACGACTCTTGCTCTTTTATCACTGTACCCGAGCTGTACAGTGCGTTACTTATGGGTAACGATGTAGCATTAACATAATATAATCGTTGATCCATGTTCATAAGATTCGATAAGTTTTTATGTTGGTTGTCGGGGTCTAACACAATCCTCCTCCTTTATTCGGATTTGTAACCGACTATAAAATATAGATGGAGTTTATAAAAAAAAATGAACCATTTTACTTATTTTAGAAAGCTATTAGCTAATACGCAGTCACATCATCTGATTTCATCCGTTATCGTTGTGGCATCTACCTGTTGATGTGACAATTACATCAGATGGTTTCCACCACATTATAATGAATAATGGTGATCCGTCTAAGTCGAAAATATTTCGTTATCATAAATATATAAATATCGAAACTATAATTGTAAATGAAAAATAAATATAAGACCTCTCACGTTTTTCAAGTCATATTTTAAATTTAAAAATATGAGCTGTCGTTTATTAGTCCATGATTCAAACTTGACAAATTTATTTCAGGGACTCAATTTCTATTTTCTTAGAAAATATTTGCACGAAGTATTAGACTTGAACATTTATTGTGATATGAGATTCATTTCTTTATTATTACCAACTGTATCTAAATGTTAATATGCTTTATGTTTTATCGAAAAATTATGAAGTAACGGATGGGAAATGTTTTTTGTCTATTAAAAAATATTTTTTACTTAATATTGGTCGACACAATTAATTAATGATATGTGCTCGGACAATAGCTAATAGTCTCGAAATCAACTTTTGAATTCACAGGATATATTATTTTTCTCCTTCCTCAATATCAAATTAGTCGAATACTAATAAAAATTTATTTTGCTTGTTTAATTCAATTTCACTTCTCCTCTTAACGCTAACTTGTACTTGGATACGGAACAGGGAACAAGACTTTTAATTGCCCTCGTTTGACTGAATCTTAAGCTATCATTTAAGTCGTGGGTCGATGTCAAATGAGAAATGCATGCTTAATTGCTAGAACAGTTTTGTTGTAGGAAGAACATTTTTGTTGAATTGAAATAAACGATACGAATCTCATAATAAGACCAACAATAATTCAAATAAAGAAATGAACACGTTATCACTTAGAATGGTATAAAAATTATAAAACCGGTCAGCAATCGCAATCTTTGCAACGCGTAAGAAAATCTTCTTATGAGAAACAAATGTTGGTCCCTAATTTTTTTATTAAAAAAATTATTATGTTTAATTGATCACGTTTTCTAAAAAAATCGAAATTTTGAGATAGTTAAAGTCGAGCATGATTCTTTTTTTTTTAAATACAAGGAAGACCGTGTGCGAAGAAATTATCAAACTAAAAATAAGATAATATATAAATCAATGTTGCGGTTGGAAATCAAACTCAAGATCTAATGAAGTGCGTGTTATTCTTTTTATATTATGACTGCATTCAACGTGTGGTTTGTAAATATATATTAATAAAAATGACGACTCATAGATAGTGTGACATTATATTAAATATAGCTTGCGAGGTGATACTAATTTTACAACTTTTCTAGTACTATCATATATATATATATATATATATATATAACATAAAAAATATATAGATTTCACTTTGACATTTTTCTAAAAATATATATAATATTTTTTCATCTCCTACATGCAGGTGAAGGACAATGCTTTCGAGATTGACGTGTTCTACATGTTTCAATGTTATATCTATGACTGCAGTTGTTTGATTTAAGCTTCCTTCTATTCCACGCCTTGTATATATGCAGGTGGAATACAAATATTGCCTTCTTCTTGTGTGTTATTACTCTACGTATGTTCCAATATATTGGCTTCCAGAGCTGGAATAAGACGATGAATTCTATCATTAAGAATAGGAGTGGTCCAACTAATCTCAACATGTACATAGAAGCTGCAGGTGCATGCAGGTACAGAACTTGAAGCTTCTTCATATAACACAACAACCATAATATATAGCCTGGCCAATCGAAATGGAAGCTTCTAATTGTTTGGTGCAACATCACGAAACAAATTAATGGGGAAAAAAGGAACGAAAACAAAAATTTCAGAGAAGCAACTTGGAATTTGCCAGACACAAACAACAACAACACAGAATAAGAAAAAAAGAAAGAAAGGAGGAAACATCAAACATCAATCAACTAGAATAAGATGGTTGCAACTTTCATATTGATGTACACGAAGTGTAAAGTTCCACGCTTTGTATACATATTTTATTGGAATTATATGGTTGCAACTAACTAAATTCCATGCAAGAGTCAAGTAATTCTTCGTAGTGTAGCGAAGTTTGAGTCCTACAAGTTACAAGTACCTAATTAAAACGACAGTCGACAGTATAACCAAATAATTAATGCGTAGTTGCAACTAATGGTCAGTCTTAAACATTATTAGTCACGCATCCGGCACTCAATCGATGGATCAAGGAAAAAGTTTTGTCTAAATATATTTAATATGAGACGCAGTAGGGTGCAATCACAATTTACGATTACACCGTGCAATCTCATACTTTTAGATAATTAAATTTAGATCACTTATATTTTAGATTATCATATCAAAATAATGTCAATTCGATGATTCAAAATTATGAGATTGTGCGGTGCAATCATATATTCCTAATATAACTCATTTAATATTTGATAGTTTTAACAAAATAAATATTATAGGATGTGACCAAAATATTTATTTTTATAAAATTTGGCCGCCAAAATATAATATTTATAATACGCATGAGTTGATTGAGAAATTTAAACACATCTACACTCATATCAAAACCAAAGACTGATTTGATCAACGAATTATATTCAATAAAAAAAACACAAAGAAATGGACTCGGAAGATGTCATAGTAAATTAGTAATTACTAGCTTTTCTAAGATCAAAATAAACATACGTCTTCTTAAATTTCTCATCATAAAGTAATAACATTAAAAAAATAATTAATTATATATTTTTTCAAAAGAAATTATTTAATGGCGGTAAGTGAGCGAAATAAAATTATTAATTTTTTTTTCTTGTTGTAAACCTTTCTTTTTTGCTTTTATTAACTCTTTTATCGTCTGGTCCGGGTTCAGCTAACGAGGCCGAGCCGATAAGATGAGCCGCGAAGCGGGAACACGTGGTGCGATCGGAGGCGTCGTCTTTACCGCTCACTCGTCCGCTTCTTCCGAATCCGTCCGCCTCGTGCTGCGCGCCGAAACGCCACCGCCACAAAGAGCGCCGTGGCGCGGAGGAGCGGCGCAAAGCCCGCGACGAGGACACGTACGCGCGGCGGCAGACCGGCACGTGGAGAGGTCTGTCGAGAGGACGTCGGCATGCAAGGAGGTGCATAGCAGCAGGTCCCCCCCGCGTACGGAGGGACCGACACGTGGAGGTGCAGCGGTTCCGCTGTCACGAGAAGTCACGAGAAGAAGGATAGAGGATTAGGTGACGAAAGTTGTGCTTGCCCAACTCCTGTTACATGTGCGAATACTTATAATATGAGCTTATGCATTTATAAGATTTTAACTTTTTACATTTGACTTAAATTATAACTTTACAAATTGTAATCTCTACGTCTATTTCAATTTAACGTTTAAGGTTAACGTTTCTAATAGTTATAAAAATATCAAAACTTCCTTTACTTCTTCAACACAATAAAAAATAACAAACATGCGAGTAAGATTTTTGTAATTATTTAAAAATAAATTCACTTGTGTTGGTTTTGTCAATATTTAATATTTTTTATGTCATAACTATTAAAAAAACAGATTCATAAATATTTTACTTAAAATATTCTAAATATACTTTATTCAACAATTACAACAACAACAAAGTCTTATCCCACTAGGTGGGATCGGCTACATGGAAATATATTCGTTGATTCATGTTCATAAGATTCGACATGATTTTATGTTGGCTGTCGGGGCCTAACACAACCCTCTTTCTTTATCCGGACTTGGGACCGACTATAAAATATAGGCGGAGTTTTATTCAACAATTAAAACTTATAATTTTGTACTTTAGGAGTTTGAAATTTTTCCTTTTTATAATTTTTTTAAAGAAATAATTTTAGAATTTGTTCAATTGTTCATGCTGAAAAAATATATGTTAAAATAAAAAGGGCCACCCTTTTGAGGTGGGTTCCAATTTCATTTCCCTGGGACCCATAAGAGTGACGTGACCGACAAGCGTAAATTCAGCTGAAAAGGGACATACGACTCGGTGGGTCCCGCAAAAGCCCCCACCACCCGAAGCAGCTGTTGCCATTTAATTGTTTCGTACCAAAATCTCTCTCTCTTTTTTTTTTCCAATTTTTCTTTCAAAAAAGCTCTCTTTTTCCTGTTACAAAAGAAAGGTCCACGGATCTCATACAAAGAAAATAAAAATTTAAAAATACAGAAGCACATAAATTACTGGTAAAATTTCGAATTGATGACCTTTTTGAATTACGAATTAATATTTGAACTACTACTCATGCTCATCTTTTTTTTATTGAAATCTAAAATTAGATAGGCCGAATTACGAATTAATACGAGCTCTCTATTTATAATACAAAAAAAAAATAAACGAAAATTTTACTAATTAAGATAAATTATTTTAATATCATTTCCTGTGTTTAATAATAATAATAATAACATGAGAACATTTTGTTTTGATTTACAATATCTGTTGGCATAAAGATTGATTAATTTTCACTCCATCCATCACGAGATTATATAAATTATATTTTGCTAGCGTTTTTTTAACTATAATAATTCTTATTGAAGTGGTAATATATTTAGATAATACATATCCAAATAATCACATTATCATTTAATGGCTTTGATTACCTCTGTTTGAAATATTAATGTTCAAAGAATTATCTGATGGACAAGGAAAAAACAATCAGATAGAAATAAATATAAAATTAGAATTGTATTAGCCTATTTATAAGTTTTAATAGATATTCGTAGAAAAACCTATAATTTGAAACTCTTAAAATATGCCAAATGGATCTGCCACATCAATAATTGGATGTATCTTTGACTAACTGCGAAATAAAGTCCTTAGTTAACGGACTCATAACATAAGAAAAAAATAATTAAATTCTAAAATGATTATTGAACATTTGACTTAGCTGATTATTTAAGTTAAAGTGTTAATAAATATTTTATTAACTGAAATTTATTTTTTAAAATAAACAGATACATATTTGAATAAAATTACTTATATTAATAATAATTAGTTAGTTATCATATTACTAATTGACTTATTACTTTTAAAAAAATAAGCAACTATCCACTTATTTTTTGGCTTATTAATAAATTTAACATCTATTTACCAATTATTTTTTAAAGTTACCGACACTAAGATTTTACAAATTAATTTATAAGTTACTTATAAACTTAGTCAAACGGATCTATGTTTACAAATTAAGTTCTTTTTAAACTAGACCTCAGTGTTGGAAAGCAAAATCGACGGTCTAATACTTGTGATGTTAACGATTATGCATATTGTCCTCATACTGAAGGTCATCGTGTACAATTAATTCGATAAAGTCATCTTCCGTCATATGTCTAACAACGTTAGATAACATTCGCATTCTCACAACTTCATACTTAAAGACCTCCCATTCTTGGGTACAAAATTATATTACTCCATATAAATGCAGAAGAAAATGAACTTGTCTAGCAAGGAATAAGTCCGGAGGGAAGTTTAGCCAATTCATCAATTAAAATTAACCAATATTTATGATGTTTAAAAATTAGAAAATTTATTTGTCATCTTTTTGTTAAACTAATTTTGTTTGGCAAGTATAATTTAAATTTGTGATAAATAATTAATTTTACTGATTGATTTTGAATGTGTTTGAATAAAATAAAATATAATGAAAAATTTGATAAAAAAGAAAAAGGTGATTTGATAGGGTAATTTAAACGTAGGATTAGTCCCACATGCATAAGTCATGGGAGAGATGCTGGGGTATATATGTGAATATGTCCTTCATTAGGTGTGACGCATTTTGAGAAAACCGTGCAGGCTTAGGCCTAAAGCGGATAATATCACACGCTAATGGAGAATATTACATATGGTATCAGAGCCACTCCGCGTGAGCCTCTGTGCATGGTGGGGTGCGATCACTCAACGAGAGCGTTGAGTCCCCTAAGGGAGGGAATGGTGCATGAGGTATGCCTTGAATTAGTCCACATGTATAAGTCACGGGAGAGATGTTGGGGTATATTTATGTTGCCTTTTGGCAGTGTTCGGATAGGTGAATTATGCTTCCACAATATTCTCGGAATTTATTGACAAGATCGTGAAGTTCTCGTCGATTGTTTGGATGAAGTTCCCCATCATTTAGAAACTTCTGATGTTGATTTGACGATTGAATTCCGTAAAGTTATGCTCCTTGTTTGGATGAAGTTCCATCATTCTCGAACTAAATTTAGGTGAAAGAAACATCTTGTCCAACTTTGAACTGCCAACCAAGGCCGACGTCGGGCTTCGACCACAGCAGGTCACACAATAGGATAGCATTAGGGTGATGCCGCCGTGGACCCAGAACACTTGCGAAGGCGCACCTCGCTGATGTCGACGTCTTGCGCGTGGTCACCCCTTGGAGTGCACCTTAGTCTGGATTGACGGTTAGAAGCCATCCCTCTCCTTTCGCCTCCTCGAAAACTATGACCGCAACAACCAGAAGCCCTCCGACTCCTTCCTCCTTCCAATGACCTGATGATGATTGGAAGTCCTTCCCCTCCTTCCTCATTCTGGTGGCCTGACAACACAACGAACAACGATGGAGCGGCTGAAGAGGGTTATGATGACGGCGGAGCAACGACCCTTCGAGAGGATGGCATGGACTCATCGTCCTCCACCCAACCGGGGTGTAGAAGATGGGGGAGCTCCGGTTGGCAGTGCGCTTTACCCGCCTCTCACTGGCCACCGTGCATCCACCTTTGTCGTCGTCTTTACTGGGAAGCACCCGAAGTGCCACTTGGGCTCTTCGCAACCTACCATGGAGGAGTCACTGAACGAGATGTCAGGCTCAGAGGAGGGATTCGCTTCTTTGGAACTCGATCCATGAGGGGATACTTCTCCTCTCGCAACGACAAACCAGGTAGCGCTAACAAGAGCCCCGAGAGATGCGTCTGCGGTGTTGTGGGGTTCGGATGTCCTACTAGCGCTGAGAGGGTGGTTGTCGAAAAGGAGATGCAAAAGGAAAAGGTTAAGAACAAGAAGAAGCCTCCCCCGAGGAGAAACACCGAGGGAGCACTCACTGGGAACTCCGCCATCGTTGTTGCAGTGCAAGCACTGCCTCATCATTTCTTTCAGCAACAAAATAGTGAGACTCGGAGAGGAAAGAGGGAGAGAGAGAATGCGAGAGAGAATCTCGAGTGGAAAGTTGGACGCCACGTGAAGTTCTCGCATTGATTGATAAGTTTTTTAACTGAACTTTTGTCCAAAATATTCTGCCCTTCGTCATGTGACGAAAATTTTGAAAGTTCCCATCGCATGTCATGTTTGGTAAAACTTAAGTAAGTTGTACCCAAGTTCAACCATCCAAACAAGGGTTTAGCTACTTTCTATTGCCAAACAATTCCCCTCTCAAACGCCAAACGATCGAGACAAAATATTAGGTATTAAGATACTAAAATTAAAATGTTATCTCAAGTAGCTTCATGCGAATCAGTAATTTTTCACATTTCAATTTATCAAAAAGTATTTATTAGTCATTCCAAAATAATTTAGGGAAAATAGTGTACCTTTACTGTAATAAACATGATAAAATTTAAATAATCACATAAAAGTTTAAATAGATATGAGTAATCTATCTTACATTTCAAAATTAAACAAAATATTAGAAAGGATATATTTTCTGTATATATTTAAAAATAATGATAGTGAAACATACAAAAGGCATATCAATTAACAAATTAGCTATGTTGTTGTGAAATAATTGATCATGTAAGATCGTACTATTCGATCATTCTCAACCTATGAAATAAAAAACAACATAATCTTATAGATAGTGTTTGGATGGGAACTTTAAATTCTCATTTAGTTCTCGACAATTAATCGATTAAATGAAAAAAATTTAGATGGTGTTTGGATGAAAAATATAATTATAAAAATTTAAAAGTTGATTTGATAGATAATTTTTAGTAGGCGTTTGAATAAAAAATAAGAATTAATAATATAACTTGTTATTTTATAAAGTATAAATTATAGTAAATAAAAAATTATATGTATTTATTTGTTTAAAATTTATGTAAATCTTAAGATTCAAATATAATATAAATTATTTTAGAAATAATTGAACAATTTAATTAAAATTTTCTATAATAAATATAATATTATACATAAGAATTTACATTCATTTTATTTAATTAGGGTTATTTCCATAAGTCTCACCTAAATTATCGTGATTTTTCACATCTAACATCAAAGTATGTACTTATATTTTTTTATCCCTAAACTATCATGATTTTATTAAATAATAAAAATAAAATAATATATACAAAATAATGGGACATTTTTTATTTAAAATATATTATCTAAATATAAAAAAATTAGTAAAATATTATTTTAATGAAATGATATGTAATAAAGTATATTATATTAATAATTTATTATAAATATTAAATAAATATATTAGAGAAATGTGCATGAGAGAGAAAATAAGAAAATGAAAGAAAAAAGAAAAAAGAAATAACAAAAAGAATTTGTCGCGTCAGAAAAAAGAGAAGAGTTATATCGTTACGATTTAAAAAAAAAAAGAATTAAAGCTACTTTGATTCCATGCACTTATTATGGTTTAGTTCCACTTTGAGAATTAAGTCACAATGATGTTTGAAGAACCATAGTTCTTCTTGAATTGTTTATAATAGTAGAATTGAAAGATTAATTCGGAGTATATTTAGATAGAGTGTAATGATGATGAGTCAAAGGGTTGATGTGATAAAAATTTTGATAAGTGTTTGAATAAATAGATATTGTAAATATAAATATAATCTTATAAAATAATAAAAATAAAAGTATAAATTAAATTGTTATGTCAAAAATTTATTTAAAACTATACTATTTAAATATAATGTATTATTTAAACAAATTATATTTAATAAAATATTTAATTTTTATAAAAATGATAAATAATAGTAAAACTATATTGGCCTGTTATTATAAAAAATTATAATAAATAAATTATTTTATAAAAGAAATGTGAGATAGAAAAAATGAAAAGAAAAGAAAATTGATGTTGAAGAAAATAGCGCTATCGTGTAAAAAAAAAGTGGAACTTAGACTACAGTGTCTTCATTCCACAAATCCACTAAAATTAGGAGACCCCTAATTTGATGTTCTCATTTCGCTTTAGAAATTAGACTATAACCTTGTGTTTGAAAAACTAACATGAAATCAAGGTATGATTCCAACTTAATTATCCAACCAAATACAATCTTAATGTAATGGTGATTTTTATTTTTATGAGATAAGATAAAATTATAATAATATTTTTTTAGAGTGCGATGTCCATTCTAAAAATGTATCGTGAGCAAAACATCCTATGGAACTAAATTAATTATAAAACAAAATAATAATTTTCAACTATTAAATTACGAAAAGAAAAGAAAACGGTAGTTGAATAGAAAACACAAATTAATATAAAGTACCTATAAATGCACTGGAGAGGAGTGGTGTACGATGCGCGGTCCACGTGAAGGGATATATATATATATGTATATAAAATAAAGGTGAACATGTGGACACGCAAGTATTTTTTTAATGCGAAGCGCTCCGATAGCATTTGTTATTATTATTATTTTAATAAGTATTATATAAAAAACCTGCATCGGATAAAAGTCCAATAAAAATATAAACAAGGGAACGGGTCGACGACCACCAGGGGCAATTTGGTCATTTAGTTGACGGAATGCAATTAATCGTACTGGGTCCTCACGTGATGTCCGTTGGTGGGGCCCGTCGGAATTAACCACCGACGGTCAACAGACGTGAAACGGGGATGGCAGTGAGGTTGGGAAACGGTTGGTGCCGCCTCATATCGTTTCTCAGTCACATGGAAAGGCCATATTTTCCTCTCCAACTTTATTATGAGTTTTATGTACCATATTAGTTAATAAAACCACTGGATCAAATAAAACTATAGGAATTCTAGTTCTTTTTTTTTTTGAATTATATATCATATTTTTTAAACGAATAATATTTTGAATTGTTCAATTTTTGGTCATACGATCATGTAAAATAAAATGGATGTGTACAGACTTACAGCAGAGTCATTTCATACAAGATACAATACGTCGCACATAATTCTGCTTACAAGATCGTATTCAAATGTTTTTTGTTTCTCCACTTTAAGTTTGAATATCTAATTAAAAATTACGGTGTTTTTTTGTCGAGTTGAGATTTCAAAAATAAAATACCAGATTACTAATTCTCATTAATATTAAATAATGTAACACTTTTAGTCACTCATGATAACTAAATTCTACTATTATAAATATTTTTACGGCATATTATGTTTTTTTTTTATATTTTTATCGCCCGAAACCGGAAGGTTTCCACAAACCACACCTTTTCTTTTTGGTACAATAAAAATTCAAAGAGCAAAAGGTAGGTCAATAATAACACATATATATATTATTTATTTATTTTTTTAAAATAACGATATTTACATATATTTTTTAATGTCTCAAATGGTTATAGACCCAATCATGCATGCATGTGGGGCAAACAGATTCGAAACGTCCCTTTCTCAGGTATTGCAGGTTTGCACACTCCTAATTCTTGTCTGGATGACAATAATTAACACGAATATATATATATATATAATATTAGTCTAATTAAAATATATATGTTATATACTGGCACGTAGAATTATTAGCCCTCTGGAAACCCTTTGAAACAAGTAGTGCAAATCCAAGTTGATGTTCCAACATGCACACAAAATTAATGGATGACAGATGTGTCGGAAAAAGTTGTGTGACTTGTTATAGTGTTATACATCCAAAACCCTGTAAATAAGAAAACCTAAAAGAGGGATGCAATAAACAAAAAAAAAACATTGGTGTAAGTAATAAAGTATTTTATTTCATTGAACAAAGACCAAGACGATGTCTATATTAATTAAGGGTGCCAATTAAAAACGACATGATCCTTAATCTTAGATGGGATGGGATCGTAAACTAATCTTATTATAGTAAGATTCTTGCATCGAGTGGCACACTAATCAAGGGTTTAGTACGAATGCTATGTGCTTTGGTTATGGCTGGTCAAAAGGACCCGGTGGGCATTTTAAAAACAACAATTTTCACGTCTTAATTTTATTTACTGTCTGGTTTTTATTATTTTATTAAGTGCAATGAGGTATCGGTCCGAACACGTAGAAGTACGGTACGTCGTTTCGTTTGCCACGTATATCATCGACCCCCTTGAACATTATTTATATTTATATTTTCCATCTTATGCATATTATAATATTAACACTAAGGTATAATACACTAACATCTCCATCATTTCATTAATAAAAAAATGATGCAATTATCCTTTTTCACTTAAAAAAAAACATTATTGCCATTTTATTATGAACATTTTTATCTTTCGTCGTTTCGTTTGCCACGTATATCATCGACTCCCTTGAACATTATTTATATTTATATTTTCCATCTTATGCATATTATAATATTAACACTAAGGTATAATACACTAACATCTCCATCATTTCATTAATAAAAAAATGATGCAATTATCCTTTTTCACTTAAAAAAAAACATTATTGCCATTTTATTATGAACATTTTTATCTTTCGTCGTTTCGTTTGCCACGTATATCATCGACCCCCTTGAACATTATTTATATTTATATTTTCCATCTTATGCATATTATAATATTAACACTAAGGTATGATACACTAACATCTCCATCATTTCATTAATAAAAAAATGATGCAATTATCCTTTTTCACTTCAAAAAAAACATTATTGCCATTTTATTATGAACATTTTTATCTTTATAAAATAAAATAAATGATAATAATATATTTTAACGTGATAATAGTGCCGCCCTATTTTGATATCTACTTGATCGTTCAAGTCGTAGGGTTAATAATATATTTTTAAAATAGTAATAGTTGTCACCCTATTTTAAGTTTTGATATCTGCTTGGTCGTTCAACTCGTAGGGGTTAGAGTTCAATTAATTCGAAATTTGTCTCTGACTTCAGGTAAATTTTTGTACAATCATAAAAAAATTGAATATGAAATATTGCTTAAGTGATGAAAAGATTTTTTTTTACCAATGCACTCTAATATTTTAAATTGCAATTGTCCTTTTTATATATTGTTACTATATATGCAATCCACCATATCTTGATTAAAGTACGTAGTAGCTATCTAAAGATATAGCCAGAGGTGTAAGCAAAGGTAGCATTAGAACACACTAGTGGCCACAAAAAAATAATGATAATATTCTTTTACAATACAAGACAACTTTTATAGTGGAGGAGGAGATTTCGTGTTGCGTTTGATTAGGGCTAGTAATTGATAATGAAATATAACTTTGATTAGATTGCTTCCCGGTTTCATGATCGTGGGGTTATATATCACATGGTTCTGGATACAATTGTTAAGTCAAGGATCATGCCGAGACAAGGTGTATAGGGCCATTATTGAGACAGCACAAGCTACCCTATTTTTTTATAATTCAGACATACATGCATGCATAAATAATTCAATGAAATGAGATGTGGTGATTAAACTTCTAATACAGTTGGATTAACCAGTCAAGAATATACATATTAATATGCTAATATAGATATTAAATGCTTGAACTGTTTGGTGTACATAGATGATAATTAACTCGTATTCACACATATATAAATTCAAGTTTCTTGTACTAAACAATGGGTTCCCTCTTAATAGACCTTATAATGTATATTATTATAAGTTTTTCATGTGCACTGATTAATAGATATTTCATTATTATTTTAATAACGAAGATGAATAAATTGAAATTAGGCGTGAACATAATTGAAGACCGGGACGGTCTTATTCGGATCCATGGGGTAAAAAAAAAATCGGTCGAGTTCGATCTTAATTTGAATTAAGACCTAAATTAGTACTGACAGGCTGAGACCTAATTCCAACGGAGAAAAAAAAACTAAAACTCGTGGTTATTGTCCAATCTGTTTTAGTTTTACTCTCTGTATGAAAATATAGTATTACAAATTATGTAATGTGTATAATAACATTTTATCCTACTGCTATAAGGTCAGTAGTATTATATGATAGTGAATGTTGGGCTATGAAAGGACAATATGAACGTAAAGTGGGGGTAGCCGAAATGAGGATGTTGAGATGGATGTGTGGTCATACAAGATTATATAAGATTAGGAATGACCATATACGTGAACGAGTCGGAGTGACTCCTATTAGTGAGAAAATGGTAAAGAATCGTTTGAGATGGTTTTGTCATGTTCAGAGAAGACCATTAGATGCGTCAATAAGATGAGTATATCAAATAATCTGGAGTCCGATTAAAAGAGGGAGAGGGAGGCCAAGGCGGACGCTTGGCGAACTAATAGAGCAAGATCTATTGGTGAATAATATACCGAAAGATTTGGTTACTAATAGAGCGGAATAGCGTCGTATGATCTATGTAGCCGACCCCACATAGTGGGATAAGGCTTTGTTATTGTTGTTGTGTATAATAACATTAAAAAGTGACTAAATATTATCTTAATATCATTAATTTTTTTAATAAGATAAACGGAGAGCATTATAGTGTAAAATATATCTTCAATCTTATATCATGTATTAATTAACAATTTGGGATGTAGGTCGAGATGAAATCCGGATCTTTAAAGCCTAGACTTTGACCCTCCACAAAAACAAAGACAAAGACATACTTTTGGACCAAATACTTGATTTAATCGGATTGAATATATTATTTTGTCTAAGTAAATCTTATAAACACAAAGTTATTCAACGATAAACATAATTAGGCAAAAACAAAACTTGGCTCAACAAGGATGGTCGATTCCTGATCAATTGTTTTGAAATGAAAAAAAAAAAATCTTGATGTGGAATTATGTGTGCTGTCATGACCAACGTATCCCACCGTGTCGTGCATCAAGGTCTGAATGGAACCAAACCATTGATGCTAACAACGATCGATACATATACGTTGATGTATAGTTCCACCCCTTGACATGGATCAGAAGTCAAGTCGATCTATTGCACTTGGCCCCTTCATAAAGTTATTAGCATCGTGGATTCCTACCAATGATTCATTATTCTATGTAAGATGGCCAAAGGAAACACGTTCAACCAAACTTTTCCACTACATAAAAAAAAAACAGTATAAAGAGAAGAAGAAAAGGTGGATTCGTTATGCTTGTAATTTTCATGTATGAATGAATTCTCTTGAGGGAGATATGTTATTAGATATTGGGGGGACGGGGTGCAAAAGGCATGATGCATGATGCATGATGTGAGTTGTTGAAGGGGACGGATGGAAACATTGTGCCGTGCACTAATCCATTTGGGAATATGTTGTATAGTTACCGGGCAATAATTGAAGGATGAAATCTAAAGATGAGAAGTTCTAATCGTATAACGTGTGTCATCCATTTGCGGTAAGTGATAATATATATATATATATATATATATATATATATATATATATATATATATATATATATATATATATATATATATATATATATATAAAGACATCATGTTTAATGCAATGAGTTCATGACATAAACTGTTCACGTCTATCCATATCTTGAAGGAGCCTTTGGGGGGATTTTGACGTAAACAATTAAAAAGCCGATAACTTTTTTTTTTTTGAGTCAACAGAAAAATCAGAAGGGCATTGATCTAAAACAGTGATGTCCAAATTTTAGTTGATAATCGAAGATTCTACCACCGGAGTGGTGGGCCATCTTGAATTTAATCCTAAACTCAACTATTATATTCGTCAAAATTTCGAATTCTATTTAGGCTTTAGTTTGCAAATAATTTAAATTTATAAAATATAGTTCGTGATAGCCAAGAAGTCGTCCTATTAATAAGACACATTCATATTATATCCTCAAATAAATTCCTTGAGAGTTCAAACACTGTCTTTTATAAAGAAATTCTCCTACCAATCGACGATATAGTAAGATTGATAGAATAATGAATACTTTTGTTTTGCATGTTTTTTCTTATATATAAATCCACCCGTATTTTATTTGAATTTACTGTGAGATTTATAAGCTATTTGGTTAGGTCTCCTATCCATTTTTCCAATTTTGATTGTATTTTTTTATTATTACAATTAAACATGCATCTTTAAGTGTTAGATGTAGCATTTCCAGAGATCATTCCTGCACGGAGGAAGGTAATATTCAAATTTTGAATAAAACTCTACGTTGCCCTAAAAATGAATAAAACTCCACGGACTATATCTTATGTCTTTTATTCTTAAAATTTGATCTAATGTCTTTATTAGCAATTGAATTAAATAGGGTAATTTGCATAAAGAAGCATCAACTTTCGATTTATTTACAAATCTAGTATGGAGTTTTATTTTTTGCATAAAGTTTGATTTTGTTCTAAAATCTAGCCTAAACTTTTATTATAGGATTACTTATTTTTTTATTTTGATATTCAAATATGGTGAAAAAATTGTGACTTTAATAACAATAAAATAAAAAAGGTACATAATTTTATTTGGTTAATATTTATAGTTTTTTAATAATAATACAATAATAGGCTACAATTATAACTAATTTTAAAATTTGAAAAACAAAAGTTTCGGTTACATTTAAGACTTAAATTAAAGTTAATGACATTTTATGCGAAAATATAAGTTTAGACTAGATTTGAGAATAAAATCAAAGTTCGTGACTTTTTACGTAAAAAATAAATTTCAGACTAGATTTGAGAATAAATAAAAACTTGAGACTTTTTTATGTAGTTTACCCAATTAAATACATATGTATTATATTTAAACAAAGTATATACAATATTGTTCAACGCTTTCAAATTAATTCGTGTGTTATTAAGTCAACAATTCAAAATCTAAAATGTTTCTTCATGGGAACGAGGCTTCGTTCTCCCAAATTGGTGGGGATTCGTTTCTGATTTTTGTCAATGTAAACGTTTTCAAAGGATGTGCCACGCATACATATATATCTTTGTCCCATTGAGCATCGAAGTTGTCCAATGCTTTTTCAACCAATCAGATCGGAACCATCTCTCACCAATAATGTTTTGCGAGAATTCAAACAAAATTATGGAATTATCCCACTTATACATCCAAAATCAACATCACATTTTTCTAATTTTTATATACCCCACAAGTTTTAAGAGCCTTTTCTATATCCAAATCCCTCTTCTTCTAACGCTATTAGCAATGAAACAAGAGGAATACTAAAACAATAATGAAACGATATTCT
Source organism: Pontederia crassipes (assembly GCA_030549335.1). NCBI lineage: Eukaryota > Viridiplantae > Streptophyta > Magnoliopsida > Commelinales > Pontederiaceae > Pontederia > Pontederia crassipes. The sequence goes on from CM060195.1 coordinate 48,070,570, forward strand.
CATGTCTACATTTGGGAGTCCGGTGACTTTTGAAGACATTTTTTTTATGAGGACTAAGAAGATGCTTCCCTTCTGCTTCATTACCACCACACCAAAGGCCACCATTCGTTGACAAAAAAGCAAGCAATATAAAGGAAAATGTTGCCTTGGATTCCTTCAATCTTCTTTATTCCTTTCTCACTCCTCCTAATTCCCCACCCCCCATGCAAAACTCAAAGTGCAAGTCATGGCCCATTTGCCCTTCTTTTTGCTTTCTTTATGTTGCATCTTTTTGTTATGCTCTCATCCTTGGTGGTGTTGTCTCTTGCTTTTACTTGATTGACTCGCTACTCGCCTCCCTACTTGATCGACTACCACATAGAAGCTAGAAAGTGGGTGACATCTCTGCATTTTTTGCCTATGAGTTTTCTTTGTTAATATTTTTTAAGGATTTTTCTCCGAATTATAATTTTTTTTCGCGTCTATCCACGACTTTCATATTTTTCACAAACCTATAAACTATGCCATTTTTTTTACTTAAATCCATCCGTTAATTTTTTTTAATTTTCCATCAATTTTTATTATTTTAATTTATGAAATGACCAAATTACCCTTACACAGTTCAAATAAGTGATCTCCCCTTTTCTTTGCTGACCTAGTTGCAGGAGGGCAATTAGGCTATTTCATAAATTAAAATAATAAAAATTAACGAAAAAATTATCAGAGACTCACAAATGGGTCTAAGTAGAAAAAGCAGTATAGTTCAAAAGAAATTTGCGAAAAATACGAAAGTCATGAGTAGACACGAAAAAAGTTCATAATTCGGGGAAGTAAGAGGAAAAAACCTTATTTTGTAACTCGAGTAAAGAATCATTAACATGTGATTGATTTAAAATTGATGCCAAAGAACAAAATAAATGACCAAAGATTAGTTAATGAAATTTAAACTCAATACATCAATTAGATAAATTTTCACACTTTTCCAATTGCAAAGGGAAATATAAGACCTAATATAAAAACAATTAAAAATAAGGGGCACATAATTTTTCACAATAGCATTTTTACTCAAACATCTCTAGTTATAAACATCTCTCATTATATGAGTCAAGATGTGCATCATACCCTCGTTTCCTATTTGCATCCCTCTTGTCTCTATAATTGGAGAGTAATCGTAAAAAGATGAGCCACTTAACATCATAAACAACTCCAAATATTGCAAGGAAAATGCAATTATGAGATAAGATTCATATCATGCCGGGTGAGAACATTTGTGCATATTACTTTTTGACCTATCGTTTTCCAATAAGGAAATACGTCGCTAGACTCATCCGATTTGCTTTTTGTTCCTTCCACAAATAAAATATCCCGGACGGAGCTTCGCTTAATAATTGATTTGTAACGAAGACACGATAAATGTATAAAAATTAACATTTTCAAAATATATGGACTAGCTCGATGTGTACCAATGCGTGAGTTTAATTTGATTGATTTAATTTAAAGCTAAATCTATTATATTTTGTAAAAAAAATCATTTTGCAACTTCTCCTACTTCAATATCCAATTAAGTTGAACGATGAAGCAACCGGGACCTAGTTACATTAAATGTAGACTATGTAATGAAGATAATTCAACTGCCTATGTAATGAAGATAATTCAACTGCCGATGTGTTGTCTCTCTCACTGTGTTCCAACATGTGCAAGAAATAAAACACATTTATTCATTTCCTAATAGGATTTAATGGAGCTCTAAGAAGCTCCCAACATACATAGCGTCCTAGCTGTCCAACCTGATCGGTGGGCTAAGATAGTGAGGCGTTGTTAAAAAAAAATCGGACAATTTAATCGGTTCACATGTTAAAAAAATCGGACAACTCAGTCCGGCCCTTCTGCTCATCGAACGTTTGATTCGAAGGATGACCTGCCTGTCTCAACTTCTCAGGATCAGCGACCAAGTCAGATCGGCAACAGAATCGGATTTTTTCTTTTAATCTCCATTCAATCGTGATTAAAAGAATCGGATTTTTTCTTTTAATCTCCATTCGATAGTGATTAATGTCCTAGCCATCAAATTTGCTAGATAGGAGGTTTCTACCTATTTTAAGTAGGTAGGAGCTCTAAGTAGTGGCGGCTATCTCAAGTTGTCAATGAGTTTTGGATAACTTGAATGAGACACCAATGATGCCACACATAAATTACATACACATATATTTTTCTTTCCTTTGCTTAATTCATGGACCAAGAGAAGGCATGTCAATAAGGATTTTATTCTCTCCATTTTGAAGTAAAATATCCACAAGGACGTTTATGAATTAGAGGTTAGAGATAGCCTAAGGGCAGCAACTCGATTGCTGCATTGCATAAATATCCACAAGAAGTATATATATTGTAAGTAATGGATAATAAATGTGTAGTGCGCCTTTACGCACGGAAGATATCTTATTGTTCAACTTGTGTCTCATATCTTGTCCCTATTTTGTATACCAAGATTCAAATGTATGTGTAACACACTATAATACAGTAGGCGTCTTAACTCTCATAGTTATCCATCAAAGAATTTAGGTTATTTGCTTTATAAGTGATGTCATACGATTTTCCAAATTACATAGCTAAGTGACATTATATGAATAATTTGACAAAAAAACAAATAACCTTCAATATGGACAGAATCGTTTTCCAACGAAAGCACTAAATTAAGAATTTATTAAATTACTATCTGAAATATTTCTTTTGTATCATTTTGAAATAGAACTTAGAGAACAAAATAATATGAATTGCTTTCACTAGTTTATATAGAATTTAAAGGTGAATATTTCATTATTAATCAGCACTCCATTTTATCTGAAAAGCATTTACTTAAAGTTCTAAACACCTTGTAGGACATTTGGTTTCATGTTTCATATATCTAATTTATGTTATCAATAGAAGAAGTTATTATCACTATAAATTAATTAATATATATTCTTTATTTTATGATAAAATAAATTTCAGGAAAATAAAATACTATTATTGAAAAATTTAAGTTATGTTAGTGCGAAAATATTTGTGCATGAAAGAATGTAAACTATAATTATTGATTAATCCAATAGATATATACTGGTTTTTTTATTACATTTATAATTAATTATTCTCTACTTAAAATACTAACTTTATCTACAAGACTCAGTTGTAACAATAATAAAAAATACCAAGAATTCTCTGATATAAGAGAAACCTTTTATGCTTCCGAGTTGAAACTCCTACTAACAAAAAGGAAGGAGAAAAAATTGCATCCGCTAGTGGAGCTCATTTCCTGAGAAAAGCCCACAGTAATGATAAAAGATGTGCTTCTAAAATATGACTAACATATAGTCACTGGGCCGATGGGCCTTATTGAAAATTGAAGCAATTGTGCTTGAACAGATCACTAAGTAATAGAAGCCCAACAAGAAGAAAATGGAGGGGGTAAACTATAAGAAGGGAAGTCTTCAAATTTTTTTCTTCGTATTTAAATTGTTAAATTTAAACTTAACTATACCTAATTTCAACTGTTAACGTATTGTCCCTAAAATCACCCAAGTTATCCTTAAAACTAGTTAGAGGATGAATTTTGTTTTAGTGGCAAAAATTAGGAACTGTGAAATAATGGATGCAACTGAAATGTTTCCTCACGTGAGGGAAAGAGAAATTCTTAATATCTCAATTGGTTCCTCATGTTTTTATTGCATTGAATGGAATTTGAAATGACTTCAACATTTCATTAAAAATGTGCAATATCTATCGTTCATCTTCATCTAACAGAAATCAGAATTTTGCATTTCCTATCTCGATTGTTCGAGCAAAATAAATTGTCTAGCTTTGCTCATTCCACCTTACAAGTTATTGAAATAATTCTATCTCCAATAGAACTCAGTATAATCTGTAACTTATCATACAATCGAGATTTGACTATTCCATAGTGTAATATATACATATAAAACAGTGTTTTTGTGTTACATAACAGAGTGAACTTGGCCTCATAGCTATTAATTAATTATATATATGAACGGTTGTGGGAAAGCTTCCACACCGAAACTGTTGTTGTTGCAGCGATTTAAAAGCGACCGGACTCCATCGCACGTGATGCTCGCAGGGGTGGTTGCCAGTTGCAGTGCCCAAAATTGAATTAACTGCCAACGCTCAGCATCCCTTAGTAGTATCTTTGCATTGCCATGTACATCCTCCAAATAGTGTTCGAGATATCAACAACTCTGTAGCCTAAAACTTCACGAAAAAAAGTACTCCACGTAAAGAACATTTATGGTTGGAGCAACCAACTGCTGGAGTTATAGATTCCAAAATAAAGTACTATTATCGTCAAATACTGAAGGGATTCCATATTACATAAAAAATGACTATGTCGAGGAAAGATGAGATCACTATTCAATTCAAATTTCAACAAAGATAATGCGATAACTTTTCTCTCTACAATAACAAGTTTTCATCCAAATCAAAAGTATAAAAGAGATCTGACAAACCATGGAAGGCACTTGTGTGATTCAATCAACAAGGGAACTCACTATTATAAAAAAAAAGAACCATCTATTTTTTCTAATTCCATTCTGATATTATGTATTCTTCCAACTACTTGCCAACATTTTGTACATAAAAAAGAGGGGGAAAAAAGTACCAATGAGCAAAAGAAATAAGAAGAGAAATCTGACAAAATTAGCATTGTAAACTTCTCGTCTCGATTGGTAAAAGAGTGATCTCTTTTGTTTACCAAAAGTTTCTCTGTTTCACTGTCGCTCACGTCTCGTTCGTCGCCCAAATCTGGGTCACTTCGCCCTGTTTGGGATCTCATGGATGTGCTGCAGCTGCCAGATATCGCGATCCTCTTCTTCCTCCTCCTCTTCCCAAAAGAGGCCTCCGCCACCGCCACCGGCGACTCCGTTTCCACGGCCGAGGAAATGCTCCGCCGCGAACGGGAACCACCCGAGGAGCTTCTCCTCCTCCGCGCCCCACCACCCCCACCCGCCGAACTCCGCCGACCCGACGTCCCACATGGCGTCCCCCGCCGCCTCCATCGCGGCTACTTCCGGCAGGGACGAGCATTCCGCGCCCGCCGCCGCCGCGGCCGGTGGCCTACTCTCCTCCTCCTCCCTTAGGCCCTTCCGGAGCTTCTCCGTGGTCGTCGCCGCCGGAGTTGCCGGCGCCCTCGATCTCGCCGTGGCCCTGGGCGACGCCTCTTTCTGGGGGCGCCTCGTTTTCGCGGATGCCTCTGTTGAGACCCGGGAAACTGGGTACTCTGCTCTGTTCCGCTTCATCTCTCTCGTACTGCGCTCTCTCCCCGTCCCTCCCTTAAAAAGGTGCGATGTGAGCTGTGAACAGAACAGAGCATGGTGGGGGATGTGGTTTTGCTTTATGAGGTCTTTTATATTGCCCCGTTCCGCTTCCGGTGTCCCTCCGGAACATTTTTTCTGAAAACAGCGCGCCGCACATTAAAAGAGTACATTTTATTACGGTATTTTTGTTGCCCTTTTCTATTAATATTTATTTAATTATTTCGTCAAATAGGTGTAACATATTTCAAAACTGTCCATTGATATAAAAATGTAAACATGAGAATAATATTATTTATAGTTATTTATGTGGAAGCCAACTTGGAATTTGATGCACTATTATAATAATAATAATTTATAATAACCAAGACCGAAAGCATGCAATTGATATGCCAAATTTGGAAAAATGATGTTGCCAACGCCATTTATTTAAAACTCTGAGAGTGGAAAAGGATAATGACCAAAACTATTTTTTTTCTGACAAGAAGATATTATGTATTAAATGTAGGGGGTGGATTATTTTTTTAGCAGCTCTTATCTGTTAGAAACCTTTTGCAAATTAAGAAACTTTTGTGACATTTGTCCCTTCAAAAATAAATTTCCAATTAAAAAAATTTATTGGGTCGTAATATGAAGAAATTATTCGAACAATTAAACAGTGAATTAACTGCAACGCCCTACACACGAGCACAAAATTCCTGACCGAATCAAATTAATGATAAATAAAACGATCCATGTGCAAAGAATGCTAGTTAATTTCATATATGGATATAATGATTTATTGGATGAATTCTACAAGCTGTTGCATCATAAAACATTGAAAGGTGTCTTATTTTATCTCAATTCAACTCTTAGCTTAAATTCATAATCGATCTTTGTTGATACCTCGAGTATAGGAAGGTTTTCAAATTCAAATATAATGTTTAAAAAAACCCTTCATGATTTTAAAAGATTATTATTTAAATATCAATTGAGAATTCAAAGTTTATATCTTATTATTATATTATTATTATAAGCAAACAATTGCGTAACTCACGAAAAAATAGGCTGCCGTGGCTGCAGCCGCCGCCATCTGGTCCACGAAAATGATCCGGTCCGTGGTCGTCCTCCTAATCCTTGGGGCATTATTATATACGAAATTTTAAGTAAAATGTGAATATTTTTTATTATATACGAAATTTTAAGTAAAATGTGAACATTTTTTATTATATAAATACATAAATATGAATATTGTTAAAGTTAAATTCGATAAAAAAATAATTTTCAATTTAATATTGGTTGAATTCAATTTAAACTGTTCGATATATATTGATTGTAACAAATTTAGTTATATAATGCTTAAACTTTATTATAAACTTAAGGTTTGTTATAATAATACTAAAGAAATACCGATCGACATACGATACGATTCAATTCATGGTATTGAGGCCCCTGGTTGATGGGCTCCAAATCCAACGGTGGCAACCGAAACCACCGTGCCTCCGATGGGGCCCCTCGTATCGACCGCCTGATATCGGTCAATGCCGACATCTGTTGCTCATGCCGCCACACGACCACATGCACTCTCTCCCCCACCCTCTCTTTATCACCTACTTCCACACCCACGCTCCTTATCCTATTCCCATCTCTCTCTCTCTCTCTCCCTCCTCCTCCTCCTTCCAAACAAAAAAAACATATTATCCGGTTAGTTTTGTTGTTTTGTCTACTTCACATATATAATACACATCTTGTAATAAATCTTTTGGTGCTAAATTTGCAGGGTAAAAAAATAATGGCAAAAAGGAGATATATATTCCATTAATATAATTACACGTGTAATGATCCGACAGAGTCGCATATTATAAGGCAATCGACAATGGAAAATAATATTTCGGGAGTTTTTAATTTGATCGTCGGATGAACAAATCTGATGAATAGTTTTCAACTGTGAAAAATAAACCGCGATATCAAATTTTCTCGTGCATAGGGGATCGTGATATAATCTGGCGTTACATGCATGGGGGTGGGTCGCTGTCTCAGCCAAGTCATCGCCTTCATAAATCATATGGTTACGTGTTGGATTAAATTGGCAACTCGACCTGCCAAGTTAAGTGATGGATTAAATTGGACACGTACATGTCGGCAGCAGCCACCAAAGAATTGGAGTAATATAATATGATATATTTATTCTTGATATCTAGAGCCCTATTAGTCTATATATATAGTCGAAATTAAAGAAATACGATCTGATTAAATTATCACGTTTCAAAATGGAATTTTAAATTTTTTAAAATACCGTCTAAGTAATTAATTATGCGAATTAAATTTAATTAGGAGTTTTTGGTATGTATACGTGTTTTTCATTAAAAAAATATTTTGACTAACTAACGAAGAGGAAGCAGACATTTTTCTTTGAATCGATCTAATCTATCACCAATCGTTTGGATTATTAATGGTCTATCATCTATCATGCATGGTGAGCTGCAGGCTACTTACAGGAGGCAAACATCTGGATCGAATGGATCGATCAATCATATGATACAGCCATCCATTCATCTCCCGGTGGGGGTCTACCTTGTTCTTGCTTTGTTGCCCAATTGGAAGCATGCGGCCGACTTATATATAAGTGGAAAACAACGTTTCTGTGGGCCCGATTCGTTGGGTTTAACGATAAGAACATTAAATCCCCTTATTTTTATAAAATAGTATGTATTTAGGTCGTAACACTATAATCTTTAGGTCATTCAGTTGTGTTAACCTTTTCTTCATCACATAATCATAATAAAATATAATTTTTATTAATATAGAGGAATCATAAAAGCATTAAATAAAATAAAATAATTTTTTAATTAATACGTAAGACTTTGATAAAATATCAAAATAACGTAATAGAATTGTCACATTACTAATAGCAATTAAAATATCTTAAAATCATAGTTAAATAGACTTTAAGACTCCTAGATCACTGTACAATTTATCTCGTCATGAGCTGAGCCACAATCCATTCATTCATTGATTACTTGCACGGATCCAGGGTGCATGATTTTCTAATCAGTATATAAAGGTCATGTATTACGATGTTATGATCCTAAATAAGATAATATATGATATGCATCTATAAGCTTCAAGAAGGAACAATATGTATGTCATGCACTTAACATATGCATCAATGATAATCTATCATCATGTATTTATAAACTATAGCATGAAAGACATATAACCATATCATCATATCAGAAAGTATGAACATATATGACACTCATATAATTCTATAGGCATATAAGTGATGTACACTTATCATAGCCGTTGCCTTTATAACTCATTGGACTTTCACTTTCGTGGGACATTATTCAATTTGATAGATTAGTGGTCCTTTCATTATAGTTATATCTTTTGATATTTAGAATTTACGTCGTTGCCCTTTCAATAGGCTAGCTAGGCTTTGAAGACGATGCTCCACTCTTGCCCTAAGGCGACATCAAAATGCACACATCATTGCCAATTTATATAACAATCATTATGGAGTCTTGTCTAAGGGAGTCATCGGAATGACACACCGTTATCGATGTGTGTAACGACCATTCCGAGTAAAATTCGATAAAGGGCCATAGAGGATCGACATATAACATCATCCACAACCGGATTCATTGTATTCAATCAACAAACAATTACATCACTCAATCTTCCTGTTTTAGCCTACTTACGTGAGAGACATGCATATATGTGTATCTAAATTCTTATACAATCAACAAACATCAATAACATAATCACGATCGTGCTAGGACATAATCACGACAAAAGTTCTCAAAATCGTGAGTTTAACTCGTCGAATCGTATCATTCCAAGACTCTACACCAAAAAATGAGTGAACTCGGTGTAGACTCGGATGAGAAGGTAAACTTGACTGGACCCGCGAGTAGACTCGTTAAACTTGGTAAACTCGGTTAAACTTGGTTGAACTCGTGAGTAGAATTGATGCTGAAAAATTTTGGGTATTGTGTTGACATTTAAAGGTATAATTAGAATGAAAACCTGTATAAAACCTATTTTTTACTCTTCATTTTCAATTATTCAAATTTATAATATGATTTTTTGTTTTTAGTTAGTGTAGTTAATTGACTTCATTTGGCTTAATTATTTTTATCATTATGATATTTTATGTGATTTAGTTGAATTTGAATTGAATAAACCTTGTTTCTTTATTATAATGTGAATTAATCTTTTGTTTGAATTTTTGTTACAACGTAATGTGCAATAGTTTATTTGACATTATGTTGTAATGCAATGTTCTAGTCCACATTGAATTATGAGTTACTTGTTATTTTAGGATGAATATGTGTATACATGTATGAATTAGGTACCTTTTAAGCTTAATAATGGTGTATCAAAATAATTATGACTAAAATTACTTAGGGTATAATATATTATGTATAGTTATCTTTAACTTGTACGTAAACTCTACGAATTTTTGTATCGAGTTTATCTAATGTAAAATGAGTCTACGTCCGTGCCTGAGTGTTGTCACAATCGTGACATTGTCTGTCATTGGCGTGTCAGATTGTGTACGACTGTGATAGAGCTCTAGAAATCCATCGCCTAACTCGATTTTACATGATTTTTGAAATTACGAAAAATGATACATAACATTTAAAATGAAAACATATATATTTCATAGGTATTCTAGGATCAAAAGAACATTTGAAAACATAATAATTCATGAATTTTTAAAATATAGGGTTCTTCCTTAAATCATAAATCATATGAGAAACATGAACCCTAATTATTAGATCTAATCATGAAAACCTATACATGCATAGATTTGGAAATTTCAATGAACAAGAATCCTCAACCACAATTCAATAAGAGTTTGATGTGTTCTCTTGCTTTCAATCCATTACAGGAAGAAGAGAGGAGAGAGGGGTTTTAGATCCTCTTTACATACTTTTCTTTTAGATCTTCCTCCTTCTTCTTCATTATCTTCCTCCTTGTTCCTCTTGCTCCTCTTCCTCAAGCCTTGGTTGTCAAGTGTAAACTAAAATAAAAGAGATCAACAAGAGAATTTGAAATCTTTATATATGAGAGATTACGAGGGTTTGATTAAAAGTTCAAACTCACTTAAAAATATGGGATATTACATTCTTATTGTATATAGATGTAATGTAAAATCGTTCATTTTGATGATTTATGTTTTTCAAAAATTAATTAGCATATTAATTTTAATACGATATTAGAATTAAAGATCTTGAGTTCAAAATTTATTAAGTTTTTATTAAAAATATTTTTTTCCTTAATTATTATCAACGTGATGCATTACGTATGAAGGAGTGTTATATTATTTTTTAAAATATTTTAAAATTTTAAGAATATTAATTAGTACATCAATTTTAACATAATTTGAGTGAGAATTGATTCATGGACGAGTTGGAACTTTTTATCACTAATTGGGGATTGCAGAAAAAATATCGTTGTAAGGGAACATTGAAACAGACATGCAATAGTTTGAATACATATATTTGGACACTTTATTTGTCCTAATCAACCGACATATAACTTGCGTGATCAATGTATAGTCTATGCACGCACACAAACACTGATCAATATATATATATATATATATATATATAGAGAGAGAGAGAGAGAGAGAGAGGATTGGGAAAAAAATTATATCCTCATGTAGTTTGAGAGAGGCAATACTTATCCACTTCATGGCCAGCATGGTCGAATCCCAGAAAGAAAAAAAACTGACACAAGGTCACTGAATCTGATTTTAATCAGTTCGCAGACATGAATTCTGCCTAAATAAAAAAACCAGTAATTTGTCAATGTTAATAAGAATTCGACACATATAACTGCATAGGGACATTGCATGTCATAATTTACAAGCCACTAGATTCCATAAGTTAATACGTACTGTAATATCATATCTTATGTTGTTCATACTATTTTCAGGCTGACGAATCATGTTGCTGAAGACGGGCATTGGACGATGATGATGAGGCAGAAATAAAAAATCAACAGACAATTTTTTGAAAAAAAAAATCATTTTGGAATTCATCAAATGTTTTTCGGAATCCATCAAAGACACAAGTTCAATTTGGGACAAAAAATTTAATTTTTATTTTATTCATATTAAAGAATTCTTATATAGAAATAAAAAATGACTTAATTTAATTTCATTAATATTTATGTATTGTATATCCTAAATTTATTTATAATTCATATTTTATATATGTAAATATATTAAAAAGGAAATGAGTAAAAAGATAAATATGAAAGACAATTATGAGAAAATAAAAAATAATGAGAACTTATTTACTATATTATTGTCTTAATGCATCGAGAAAAGAATATAAGTATAAGTAGAAAAAATATCTATTATATTATATTATAAACATTAATGATAAAATATTAAATTTAATTACCAATGAGTTTAACTTATAAATTTAATTAACTTTCGGTATTATATACTTATATTATATCACATATATATTATTATAAATTTAATTACCGGCAGTCCTATCCTTGAGAATTACATACATTTAAATTTGTCGATAATTTTGAATATTAGATTCATCGATAATTTACTGATGTGAATTTATCGTCTGTAATACTGAAAGATTTTTTATCCGTTGCAAATGATGTAAAAAATATGAAGATTTTTTGTCTGTCGAAAATTGTTCAGATTTTCTTATAGTGAGCATATTTCTGTGTATTTAATGTAGCATTTAACAACTAAAATATAAGTTAATATATTATTTTTGAAATTAGACGAACTAACCATCCATTCAAAATAAAAGTTATTGAGAAAAGTATTTATATATTTTCTGAGCGATGTAAACACTGATAAAGATCCAGCGAAAGCGTACTTTTTCTCATGTAAATATGAAAGCTGTGCAATTTTTTATACGTTATTAATATCAATGCATTGATCGGGTGCCAGAGATGTACTTTGAAAAGCCTTGCAAAAGAAGATGATGAGTGTTGCCTACATTAAGGTAATACAAGATATGTACGATGGGGCATTGACTAGGGTTAGGACACCCGGAGGTGAGACAAATGAATTTTCTATAGGAATTGGCCTACATCAAGTATCAACTTTAAGTCCGTATCTATTTAACTTAGTTATCGATGCTATAAACGAGAGTATCACAGAGGAGGTACCTAAGTGCATGCTATTTGCGGATGATATAGTACTTTTAGCGAATTCAAGAGAAGAGATTAATACAAAATTAGAAATATGGAGAAATACGTTGGAGTCAAACGGTTTTCGTTTAAGTAGGAATAAAACAGAATATATGCATAGCAATTTCACAAATAAACAACTTAGAGACGATTTGAAAGTTAGGCTAGGGGAGGATATAATTCCTCAAGTGACAGTTTAAATATTTAGGATCAATTGTAAGACAAGATGGTGAGATTGATGACGATGTTAATCATAGAATTCAAGCTGGTTGGTGTAAGTGGAGGAAAGTCACTAGAGTTCTTTGTGATAGAAAAGTACACAATAAAGTTAAAGGAAAATTCTATCGTACTGCTATAAGGCCAGCAGTGTTATATGGTAGTGAATGTTGGACTATGAAGGGACAACATGAACGTAAAGTGGGGATAGTCGAAATGAGGATGTTGAGATGGATGTGTGGTCATACAAGATTAGATAAGATTAGGAATGATCACGTGAACGAGTCGGAGTGGCTCCTATTAGTGAGAAAATGCTAGAGAATCGTTTGAGATGGTTTGATCATGTTCAGAGAAGACCATTAGATGCGCCAATAAGAAGAGTAGATCAAATAATTTGGAGTCCGATTAAAAGAAGGAGAGGGAGGTCAAGACGGACACTTGACGAACTAATAGAGCAAGATCTATTGGTGAATAATATACCGAAAGGTTTGGTTACTAATAGAGCGAAATGGTGCCGTATGATCCATGTAGCCGACCCTATCTAGTGGGATAAGGTTTTGTTGTTGTTGTTGTTCTATTAATATCAATGCAATTTTCTATATAAACGTGAAAAACAATTTAGGAAAAAAAGTATTAAAAAAATAAGAGAATTGAAAAAATAATTTAGAATTCTTTAATGTCCACATGTTTACTAATACTTGAGGAATCACGGATGACAGAATAAAAATTATAGTAATTTGAAAATAGTAACATTTATAACTTTTTTCACTCGATCGAGACGCAAAAATATTATGCAACGTTATCGTCTCTTTTTTAAATAAATGAAAGATTTATATCATAAAATAAATAATAGTTAAAAATTCAGGTAAAGAACTTTAAAGAGATAACGAAGGAAAGATTGACTCAGTCATAGCACGTCCCAAGTGATTAATAGATTAATAGTTTGAAATTAATTCTTGAAATTATTGTGTTGGCGAGAGAAATTATTTTTACCGTTAAATCTTGACATCGGATTAGTCGAGTCTAATAACTCTAAAGATATCGTGTGATCGAAATAAAAAAATAAAAGTAAAGAGATAGACACCACCATTTTCCAGAAAATGATAACCATGAGAAAAGCGGCAAGCGGCGATGGGCAGCCTTGACCGGTAGGGCCCACGGATTAAAGTGTGGGGCGTGGGTTTGATGGGTCCCACAGTTCTCAAAATATTATATTTATTTTATCTTTTTAAGAAATATAAAATCATTTTTCTCTATAATTGTTGATAGGTGGAGGATTTTAGGGCCCACAAGCGTGCGCCACGCCGCCGGCATCTGTCGGTGGACAGCGGCCTCCCTTGTACTTTGCCGGTTTCGTTTTCTTCTTCTTATATAATCCGACTATAACGTCATTTTTTATTCGGGTTTACATGAATGCTAAATATAAAATTTAATCCGATTCTATTAAATATTTGTATTAAATTAAATAAAATTAAAGATAACTGCTACATATTCAAAAGTTAAGAAAAAAATCATGACTTTCAATTTTCTTAGTGCTATTTTTTTTTTCTTCGACGCCCTCTAACACTAGTAACATTTGCGATGATAATAAGAAAAAAAAAGTATAAAATGCATGAGAAGAATTTGATGCCTTTTTCTTTTTCTAGAATGAGAAGGTCGGTCTCACACTTTTCTTATTTTCATATAATGAGAGTTTGACATTTTCATTTTGTATTTGATATCTTCTCAAATAATTAACATATAGGACGAAAAGTTCATAAAGACTACTATTAAATATTTTTTTTTGGTACCGTGTTATCACATTTTTTCCTTGCGTGTGGGCAGGAGGATTTAATGGCAGTTCCTTTCAGCAACTTTGTTTTTCCAAGCAAGACCTAATACTGTATATAAATTTATCCACATTTTTCCAGCTACCACAGTTAATGGCGTTGACTCGACGTCTTGCATTTTTCTTGGAAAAAAAATGCACCATGATTGATGACAGGAATTCATAGATTTTTGGGGTCAACTTGTTTTCTTTTTTCTCTTTTAAACTAGGAAGCATCGGCATGTATAATGCACTTATGCCCGACAAAATTGCTAGACATTGATATATATAATAAAGTACGTTTGAACCTTAATTTCTCACATTGACTAATAAGGTCGGAAAGGTATCTTCTAAGTTCAAATACATTAAATTGATTGGGAGATCTATTTCCGTCCACAATTAAGTCAAACTCTCATTGATAAATTTTGGCCTTTTCTTGTTGTAAATATTATGTCGAAGATTTCGTATTTAATATTGTAGATGTGCCTCATTTGATACAAGGATACAACGAAAAAAATGGCCTTGTTCTACTTAGAAGATATTATTCTTTTAGAAATGAACCAGAATGATATTAAAAATATATTTACTCTGAAATATTTGTTTTGCATCCAAACATGTTCTATCTTATTTTTAATATATCCCGAAATGCTAACGCATTGATTTTTCTATATATCTAACTCACCGATTTTTATTAGGGCAATGTTATTGTAATTTCATCAATTGTTTAGGATGTTTTGCAAGAAAAAATTTTAGGAGGATGAAACATTTTTCTTCTTTATTATCATACTCTTTGTGACGTTACGATCTACGTGATGCTATAATGGTCACATTGAACCTGTCAAATGTCATGTCCAATTGGTGCTCGAATAGAAGCTGTGAACCAAGTAAAAAAATATTTGATTAATCATTTAATGCACAAGTCAAAGTGGTGTGTCTCACGTTGAGGGATCTGTGGTTGGAAAGTTCTAAAAGATAATCAACCAGGAACAAAAATATTCAATGTTTTAATCAATCTTTATAAATGTTTTTACTTATTGATGTAGACTCGTTACGGTGTTTGCTGATGGAAAAATACGAAAATAAGAGAGAAGATCGCTAGAAAAATAAAGGAGACACACAAATTTACTCACGTTCACTTTTGAGATGAGGGCTACGTTCTGCAAAGAGGTTTCATTATATCATTTAAGTTTACAGCCGCCACACAGATTACACCAGAAATTAGGTTATTAATAGCCTCTTCAAACCGGGTTTAAAATCCAAACAAACAGAGAAAAAACTTAATCCGAACCACACGGACCAACTAAACAAAAGTCCAAAATCCGTTTAGATTTCGGGGGAGCTGCCCCCGAACCCCTGCCCGCTCACCGGCGAGCGGGGCCGCCATCGGGGGGCGGGCCTCTCGAACCTCCCCTTTCGTTCGTACGTCAGCTGCACTGCTAATTGGGTAATACTCAGATTCCCCTAAGCTCACGTGGACGAATCCGGTGTGAGAAACAAGGGACCTTAAAGTATTCACCAACTCCAACATTCTCCCACTTGGTGGATACTTCACACCAATGAGAGTCTTGCCAGCAACATTCTTCTTCAATCCGACAGCAGTAGAGCACCACTCAAATTTTGCACCTGTAACTGCTTTAGTCAGAAAATCAGAACTATTCTCTGTTGTATCAACCTTTTCAAGCTGAACCTTTTTCTTTTCCACATTTTCCCGAATAAAATGTTATTTAATGTCAATATGCTTTGTGCGTGAGTGAAATGCAGGATTCTTAGCTAACTGAATAGCACCTTGATTATCACATCTCACCTCTATAGCACCTTGCTCAAATTCGAGTTCCAAGCACAACCGTCGTAGCCATATGACATCTTTTGCAGCATGAGTAAGAGTCATATATTCTGCTTCTGTAGAAGAAAGTGCTACCACGCTTTGTCTCTTGCTCATTCAACTTAGTGCAGCTCCAAATAATGTAAAAACATATACGTTAGTAGATCGTCTACTATCAATGTCTCCACCCCAATCAGCATCTATATGGCCCATAATATCAAGCATCTTTCCTTTTCTTGTACCTTCAAAACACAACGAAAAATCTGAAGTTCCACGAAGGTACCTGAAAACTCTCTTGATAGCATTCCAATGTTCCCTGCCTGGGTTAGACATATATCGACTCAAGACTCCCACTACTTGGGCTATATCTGGACGCGTGCACACCATGACATACATTAAGCTGCCCACTGCACTTGCATATGGCACGCGGTCCATCTCTTCGGATTCTTCATCCGTCTTCGGGCATTGCTTTGCAGAAAGTTTGATTCCTAGAGACATAGGAGTACCCACTGGCTTGCAGTCCGACATGTTAAATTTCTTCAACACTTCTTTTATGTACTTCTCCTGTCCTAACCACAACTTTCACTTCTGACGATCTCTTCTAATCTACATAACCAAAATAAAATTCGCTGGCCCCAAGTCTTTCATCTCAAACTTCTTGGCCAACAAGCCCTTCATTGAATTCACCATCTTCATACTGTTTCCAATCAGCAACATGTCATTCACATACAGTGTAAGAATGATAAACTGATCTCCAACTCTCTTCACATAAACACAATGATCTGAATCTGAACGTACAAACTTGAGTTCGAGCATGTACGTATCAAACTTCTGGTCCCACATCCTTGGCGACTGCTTCAATCAATACAGAGACTTCTTCAATTTGCACACCAGCTTATCTTTACCTTGAACCTCAAAGCCTTCTGGTTGTCTCATATATATCTCTTCCTCCAAGTCCACATGAAGGAATGCCGTCTTCACATTCATCTGCTCTACCTCAAAATTATATGCTGTTGCCAGAGATAGAACAAATCTGATTGAAGTCATTTTCGTCACGGGAGAAAAAATCTCATCATAGTCGACTCCCTCAACCTGAGAGTACCCTTTAGCTACCAGCCTCGCCTTGTACTTCTCTACAGACCCATCCGGTTTCAGCTTTCGCTTGAACACCCATTTGCAACCAATTGTCTTTCTATCCTTAGGCAATTTACACAAGCTCCATGTTTCATTCTTAACCAGTGACTGCATCTCATCTGTCACAGCAAGCTCTCACTGATTTGCATCATACATAGACCTTGCATCTTTTAGAGAACTAGATTCATCTCCGATGATGCTCAAAGCATGAAACGAACTCAGAGCACTAAGAGAGTATCTCAAAGGTGTTCTTCTTTCTCGTGTCGATCTCCTGAGAACTGGTATGGTAGTACCAATATTTGGGTCTTCATCTGAATCTACATCTTCAACTTCATTAATCGAGTCCTCTTGATCCGGTTATGTAACAGACTCAACTGAAGTATCTTATGCATCCACCTCTGAAGTTTCAGAATTAGAATCTTCTTCAAGCACTACCACTTTCTTAGGTTCATCACTTTTTTGAACTTCAACTTGGGAACGTGATTCACGGAAAACAACATCCCTGCTGTAAACACTAGTCCTTAACTTTGGAATCCACAGTTTGTAGCCATTGACCCCTTCCTTGTATCCGACAAATATGTTCTTCTCATATTTACTGTCAAGCTTACCTCGCTTTTTCTTGTGTATATGAACGTATGCGTCACATCCGAACACCTGAACATGAGACAAATTTGACTTCTTCCCAAACATTGCCTCATAAGGCGTCTGATCCTTCACTGATGAGGTCGGTGAACGGTTCTTCAGGTAGTTTGCTGTGGCTACAGCTTCTGCTCAGAATTCTTGCCCCAATTCAGCCCAATTCAGCATACATCTGGCCTTATCTATGAGTGACCAATTTAACCTTTCAGCTACTCCATTCTGCTCAGGTGTATATGGAGTTGTCTTCTGCCTTGCAATACTATTGTCCACGCAGAACTGTTCAAACTTATCTGAACAAAATTCACCTCCATTATCTGTACGAAAAACCTTGATCTTGCAGCTCAATTGGTTTTCTATCAAAACTTTAAATTCTCGAAACTTATCGAATACATCTGATTTATTCTTGATAAAATAGATCCAACTGTATCTCGAAAAATTATCTATAAAAGAAACATAGTACCTGGACCCTCCAATAAATGGAGTCGGAGTTGGTCCAAAGACATCACTATGGATTAGTTCGAGAATCTTCGTTGCTTTTAAACCTGTGTGTTAAAAACTGACTCGATTCAATTTTTCATGGAGGCAATGTTCACAGAATCCGAAGCCCACAGAACAATCCAGAACTCCTTATACCATCTGACTTGATGCTATGGTAGAAAGTCCTTTCTCACTGATATGACCTAATCTCTGATGCCACAATATAGATGTGATGTCTTCATCTTCTTTGGCCTCTTCAAAAATAAATCCGCAGCTCATATATAGTCTCTCCGAGCAACTTGTACAATGTGCCATAGCGAATCCCTCGCACAATCACAATAGACCCTCTGACCATCTTGCACGAATCCTTGTCGCAACTGAATATAACATCCGAATCTGCCATTGTACAAATAGATAATAAACTCCTGCTCATAAGTGGTATATGCATCACATTTGGTAGAGTCTTCATCATGCCATCATTCATCCTCAACTTCATCCTGCCACGTCCAATAATCTAAACCGTAGTGTCATCTCCGAGCATGACATCCCCACCATTATACTCCTCATATTCACAAAATCAGTGTGTATGAGGTGTCATGTGGTATGAAGCACCAATATCGATGAGCTAGACATCCATATCTGACTGTACCATACATGTAGAAGCCACATACATATCTCCTGCCTCAACCTCCTTTTTGTCCGAGGTTGACTCAGCTTCTTTCTTATGAACCGGCTTATTTTTGCAATTTCGCTTCAGATGACCCCACTCTTGACATCTCCAACATTCCACCTTCTTCTCTTTACTCTTCGAATGTCCACTAGATTTGGATCTCCCTCTCTGATTTTGATTTCTTTCTGGTTGCCTTCCTCTGACCGCCAGCGCCTTTTTACTAGAACTTACTGATCCCTTTCTCCGTACTTTCTCTGATAACAAAGCAGCACATACACTTTCATACGAAAGTTCTTTATCCCCGCCACCAATCTCGACAATCAGATTGTCCCATGAATCTGGCAGCGAACAGAGTAATGTTATTGCCTTATCATCATCTTGAAACTTAACACCGATTGATACAAGTTGACTGATCACCGTGTTAAAGTTATAAAGATGAGTAGAAAATGAGTCACCCTCCTGCATCCGAAGATTGTATAATTTCTTACTCAGAAATAATTTGTTAACCAATGACTTACTTTGATATAGGGATTCCAACTTTCTCCACAGATCTCTGGCTATAGGTTCGCTCATCACATTCGTAAGAATTGAATCCGCGAGACAAAGCCGGATCAAACCTTTCGTCTTTCTATCAATCCGATCCCACTCTTCAATCGCCTTTGGTTCTGCCTGACTGGAGGAAGCCGTATCTGAAGCCTTCGTCGCATCTGCAGTCGTCGTCGCTTCTTTGCTTGACCTCTCCTTCTCGATTGTCGTCCAAAGATCTCGATCACAGAGGAGATCCTCTATCTTCATCTTTCAGAGATCAAATTGTGTTCCATCAAATTTTTCTATCTCAATTTCACGATCCTCCTGACATTTCGAATAAACCCTAATTCCTCGAACAACATGTGCTCTGATACCAATTGATGGGAAAATTCGAGAACAAGGAGAGGAGATTGCAGAAAAATAGAGGAGACACACAAATTTACCCAGGTTCACCATTGAGATGAGGGCTACGTCATGCAAAGAGGTTCCACTATATCGTTTAGGTTTACAGCCGCCACACAGATTACACCAGAAATTAGGCTATTAATAGCCTCTTCAAACCGGATTTAAAACCCAAACAAACAGAGAAAAAATCTAATTCGAACTACACGGGCCGGCTAAACAAAAGTCCAAAACCCGTCTATTAATAGCCTCTCCAAAGCGGGACCGTCGTCGGGGGGCGGGGCCCTCCGAACCCCTTCTTTTGTTCGTACGTCAGCAGCACTGTTAATTGGGTAATACTCAAATTCTTCTAAATTCACGTGGACGAATCCGATGTGAGAAACAAGGAGGCCTGAAATATTCACCAACTCTAACATTTGCTAAGTACAGTTAGAGTATTACGAAGACGTGCACGTAATGTGTCATCACAATTATACATGATGATTCTATATTAACTTGTTAGTGACTTTTTCTCATTAATGCTGATTTTTTCTGTCTTTGTGAGCAATCAATACCTTAGATCTGCATCATCTAATCAGGTCATTTCAAATCAAACATGACAACCAGCTCTGATGCTTCCATCAATTGCAAATTCTCATATAATGGCCTTATATTAAAAAAATAAAAAATATAATGGTCTTATATTCTTCTTTTGGCAACTAATTATTCTAGTTTTGTTTCTTTTTTTGTTCAAATGCTGATCTAATATGACACCTCCAAATGACTAATCACACCACCTTTGTAAATTAAACAACCAAGGCACTGGACTTATCTTTGGCTTTATACATTTTCCACGTTAATAAAGAAGATTTTAAGCAGTGAATTTGTTAATATCAAAATCTTGGTTAGGAACGAAATCATAGGACGAAAATTTAAAGAGGAATAATTATTACAAAATCTAAGATGGATCTTAAAAAGTTAATAATAAATACGTATTAAAAGAGATGACCTTAGACAAGTTCGTCAAGCATCACAGACCAGCAATTTCCTCATGCTACTAACAGTTCCTTGCCTGCTTGGATCAACAGTTGGAACGCATTGGCGGCCATTAATGCACACTCAAAGTACGAGTTCGCTCAAATTGTCGCATCTTCTAACTACCCAACCAACCAGCTAACAGGAGATGCGCCACAGCAAGTGAAGATCACCATCCTCTTTGCATTTAAAGTTCTGTTCAGCATTTGATACAACAATGGAGATTGTGAGACCCTTTTATGAGGCCCTGCCTGGGCTCTAGTCCTTTGAAAGCCTATAGGATAACATGGTCTGCATTACAGGACTACATAATGCTCAGAGTACCTTCCAATTCATTGCTTGCTGCCAACCATTCATTGTTCTGATAAAAGGGAAAATACAATCCTGTGAAGGATTTCTGCAATTTGCATGTGTTTTATTAAAATCTTGGAATCCAAATCCAGGCCCAGAAAGCAATGTTTTTTTTAAAGGAAAGGTAGTTAACTATTGATAAAACATCTAGGGTTGTCAAAATATAAGAGATTGAGGATCTCACAGGAGGGGTACCCTCCCAAAAATCATCACGGTTAGATTGCCGTGCAAAACTTGCAAAGTAATGAGCGACAACATTAGTCTTGCGATTACAATATGTAATTCTCCAACGAGTAAAATATAGCAGCAGCGAAGTAATATCTAAGATAATTGTTGTATTGTTCTAGGAGATCGCATTCTGCCATTCGGGAGCTGGAAAAGTGTTTGTGAGTCTGATTCAATGTGTAGCTGAGTAATATGATGTTGGATGCAGAATTGGATCCCCGCCAAGATGGCCCCTGCCTCAAACTCCAAAGCCGAGTTGCAACGCCGCGCGAGGGCCCCTACATCATAGAAGGAAGAATCATGAGAGCGAATGATGAAACCGATACCACTAGGATGCATGCTATCCAGAAAAGAATCATCAGTATTTAGTTTCCACCACCCCGCATTAGGGGGCTCCCACCGGGCCAGCATGTGGCCTTGGGGGTGAGGTGCCTCAGGTATTTGGCTTCTAATACATTCATGATAGCTAGACAGAGCTTTCTGCCAAATCGACCGAGCGGTTGTCAACTTGGAACGGAATAAAGCTTCATTCCGGGCAGACCAAATTCCCCCAAAAGAAAAAAGTCAGAATATATCTCAATTTTAACTTTGTACTAGGATTCAGTGTGGAACCTTCAGCAAGCCAGGTCCCGGCATGCCACTGATTGAAAAGTTCAAAGTTAAAATTAAGCTCGGATTGGGCAATGGACCAGAGGGATAAAGAGAAAGGGCAGGAGAAAAATAGATGGTCCACGGTCTCCAAGTGATTGCCACAAAGTTTACAGGCAGAATTACACGAGGGAATGAAATGCAATATAACATCATACGTAGAAAGTCGCATGTGCATTAGTTTCCAAAGGAAGATGTGAATCTTTGGTGCAACTTTGATCTGCCATAAGGTGTTCCAAGCTAGCCGTCCAGGCAAGGCGGGTGGTAAAGAGTTATCTACTATGAATCTGTAAACTGAGTTAGCCTTAGGAATCCCATAGGTATCCTTCACTCAGTGCCAAGTGTCATCATAGGCATGAGCAGGTAAATAGACAGCAGTAATACAATTAAGTAGGTCAGAACCAAATATGTTAGCAAGCAATTGAACATTCCAGCAGTTATCACTAATTAGCTCATTCACTTTCATAGAGTAAGATATCATATTAACATTGATATAGGTAGGCATCCAAGCAAGAGGGGTGGGGAATATCCACGGATCAAAGAAGACAGAAGTGTTGTTACCATTGCCAATTTGAATTTGTAGTTCTAATTTAATTTTGTCTAAAGTCTGGAGGATAACTTTTTAGCTCCATGCCATTGACCCAGAAAAATGCAGAGGGGTGCACATGCCCATACTTGTGTGTAACTAATTGCACCCATGGATTGTTCTTATTGTTTATCAAATCGAGAGCCCTCTTAGCTAATAAGGAGGTCCGGATGTGAGTTAAATTCTTAATACCTAGACCCCCACAAATTTTAGGTAATTGAATAGTCTCCCAATTGATGAGATGAGTCCTCCTCTTACCCCCACTTGGATCCCAGAAGAAAGATTTATTATGCTTTTCAATTGCTTCAAGGATGCCCTTAGCCATATAGGTGGAGCTCATAGCATGCACAGGGATGGAATTAATAATAGAGTTTATAAGAGTGGCTTTACCAGTCTGATTGAGGAGTAATTGTTTCCACCCAGCAATTCTAATTGTGATTTTATCCATAAGTGATTTCTGATTCCTAGCAGGTATATATTTGTATGAAATTTGAACGCCAAGATATGAAAAAGGGTAAGAGCCCGTTTTAAAGTTGAGTATGTTCTGAATTATGTGCTTTCTGTGAGTGGCCAGTTTGGGTGGATAGGAGATCTCAGATTTGTTATAGTTTATCTTCTGATTGGTCAAGCCCTTATAGTCAGTAAGGATAGCTTTGAGGATCTTACAGTTATGCTTAGTTGCAGCAATGCAAATGAGAAGGTCATCAACATACATTAAATGACTTACACTGAATGTATTTATCGAGAAAGGAATTAGAGATCTACTAGTGATGTGTTGGTTCATCAGTGATGTGAACACTTGTGAGACTAGGATGAATAGATAAGATGAGAGGGGGTCTCCTTGCCTGATGCCCCTATTATTGGTGAATGGTTGAGAGGCAACCCCATTTATGTTGCAAGTAAAGTATGAGGACCTAATACAAGTGAGCACCCAATGTATGAAGATGAGAGGGAAATCCATACGAGTTAGAATTTGCTCAACAGTAGTTCAAGAAACCCTGTCTAAGGCCTTCTTCATATCAACTTTTAAGAGGAGGAATTTTTTTCTACCTAGAGTAATGGAATGAGCAAGTTCTTGAGCTAGCATGATGTTGTCTTGGATAAATCTTTGGGTGATAAAAGTAGATTGGGCAGGATCAATGAGACTATCAAGGGTGGGTTTTAATCTCTGGGTGAGGATCTTGGTGGTGATCCTATAATACATTGCAAAGTGAAATGGGTCTATAGTCAGTGACCTTAGAGGGGTGTGCATTTTTAGGGATGAATACAAGAGATGTGTTAGATCAGGTCAGGGGAAGAGTATTTTCAATTAGGGCTTTCCTAACGTGATTGCAAATGTCAATACCAATTATGTCTCAATAGTTCTTGTAAAATTCCACAGTGAAGCCATCAGGAACATGGGCCTTCCCAAGTCCTAAGCTCCAAAAGGAGTTCTTGATCTCCTCATTTGAGATAGGGGCAATTAAGTGATCCACCCAAGTGGGATTGAGTTTTGGCATATGAGACCAAGTGATGATGTTAGGGGGGAGGATTTCAGGGCCCCATAAGGTTTTGTAATGGTTTACAAAGGCAGTTCTGATTTGTTCCTCATTTGTAATTAGGAGCCCCTCAGAGGAGGTGATAGAGTGGATGTGGTTATGTTTTGATCTGATGATGATTGACACGTGGAAAAACTTGATTTTCTTGTCACAATGCTTCAGCCAATTAACTCTAAATTTGGACCACCACTTGATGCTTATTTGCTTAAGAAGAGCAAGATGCTTATTGTAGGTAGCTCTTAGTGTGATTAATTCATTATCCATCAGACCTAACCTCTCATCCTTGTGTTCAAGCATAGATATGAGCACCTGGGCTTCCTGGGCCTTTTCTTCTAATTTACCTGACACATCCTTATTTCATTTAATAGTTTTTACTTTGATGTTATATAGGGTGTCGTCAAGGTCCTAATGATTAGGGGGGATCCGGGTCCATTCTCTCCTCACAATCTCCTTAGGTTCATTGTATTCAAACCAAAATGTTTCATACTTAAAAGATTTAGGTTTCCTGATATGATAATTAGTTATTAGAAGAAGAGGAGAATGGTCAGAAGCAGAACGAGGTAAGGTTCGTAGCCTGATGTCAGGATATGACATCAGCCAATGACTATTGACTAGCAGACGGTCCAGCCTACACAGGATTCTAGCATTACCCGATCTATTGTTACACCATGTAAATCTAGATCCCTGCGGGCAGAGATCACAGAGTCCTTGAATGTGGATAAGGTTTCTGAGAGCTTGTATTGATTTTGTAAGTTTGAAGACAGCACCCCCCTTTTTGTCGTGGGGAGTGATAAGAGAATTTAGATCGCCAATGAGGACCCACATAATATTTTCCAAGTCAAGATTAGTAAGATCATTCTACAGATTTTGACGTATCAGAGGGAGAGTACTAGCATATATGCAAGAGAGCAGAAAAGACGAGTTATTATGAGTAACGACTATATGTAAGATTTGAGGTGAGGCATGGAGCGGTGTCACCTGGGTATTACAGTTCTGCCATGCCACAAGTATGCCGCCAGATGCGCCGGTGCGGCCAGGAAGTGTCCCGACCAAGCATGGCCCATGAGGCGGATGACCCGAGCGGAATCGCGCTGATTTGTGTGTGTTTCTAGGAGGACTAAGATGTTAGGTTTGTGTTGCTTGATCATCTCCGTGAGGCGGTCCCTGACCTTGCTACGACCCGCCCCGCGGCAATTCCAACTGATGATCTTCATTTGGCCCCAAAAGGGGAGCCAGGTTGTACAACCTGCATAGGAACAGAAGAGTATAAGTCAGTTGTGATAGAGGTAGTGATTTTCTTACCTTTCGGGGTTTTTTTGGCCGCAATACGCCTTTGAGTCTGGAGCTCTGGAAGCTTAACAGTTGTAGTTCTCCGCTTGCGAGACGACGCAGAGGCCCAGCAAGCAGGGGTATGAGGTCGACGTCCGGCCCCTCATCGTCCGAGATAGCAGGAGAGGAAGCTGGCGTCTGGCGGTCCGGCAGGGTGAACCGTGAGAGCACCTGATGAACCAGTGCCTGGTGTTAGTCCGTCGCCGAGGTCCGAGGCTACCGAGATGAGAACGGCGCACCTGGCGATGTTGTAGATTCAGAAGTGGGTAGGGTTTGCTCAGTGCGCGACGTATACGGAGGTAATGAGGGTGATGCCTAGGTGATCTGTTCCACGTGTACCCTGATCCGAGGGTTGGATGTTGAATGAGTGGTGGATGGTTCCAAGCGTTGTGGGCCATTCGATGCAGCAGACGTGTCATCTGAGCCGTTCGCACTTGACCTAGATCCGGAGCCACCCAGGCCGTTGGATCGACAGTCCTGTTGATCAGACCACGGGGCGTTCGAGATAAAGGAGCCATTGATGCACGACCGAGCGGTAGGGATCTCCGTACCAGGACCGTTCAGATCAGGAATCCGGGCACAAGTAGCCGGCGCACGAGTAGCCGACGGCGACGGCGGTGGCCCCGCCTGTCGCTGCCCAGACGCCGCTTGACAGTGCGACGACCTTCCCATCGGAGCCTAGAGCCATGGCCCGAAGAGCAAGACCCCCCTGGAGATCTCCGCCGTCGGCACCGAGTGCAGCGGTGGCCGAGGGTACTGCACCGATAGCAAAGGATAGGCAGACCCTCATACTGGACGCGCTGGAAGTATTTCTGGCCGTCAGGGTGCTTCATCCAGATACCCTGCTTCACCGACGACGCACGATCAAGATCAACGCAGATACGGGCATACTCACATTCATCCAAGATCTCGTCCACACGCAGAGGTGTTTCGAAGTGCTTGGCAATGCAAACAATCGTCGGAGTACTCCGCAGCTTGAAAGGGAGACCCGAGAGCCTAATCCAGAAAGGTGACGAGGTGATGGATTCTTCCTCCGGCCGAAAGAACGGGCGTGGGATGGATACATCGAGAATGTGACCGGCGACCGTCCAAGGACCACTAGTAAGAACCTGCATACGATCCACATTAGATTCAAAGTGGAAGATGACATGAAAGTTACCTACTTGGACAATGTGAAATGCGGATGAGAGTTTCCAGATGCTCGGAAGTTCACGGCGAAGGGATGCCATGGAGCTACCATCGCCGACAGATCGGGCGATGAGGCACTGTTGTAGCTCCTCGATTCTACATGCGAGCGGGATTTCTACTTCTTCAGTAATAGTCTCCTTGAGGCTTCGGAGCTGATTTTGGGACATCAATGGTGGCGCATGGGCACACTGGTTTCGTCGGACTATGTTTGCCAGGAAGGTCGCTGGGTAAGATTTGCTACAGATATGCCAGCATCAGCCGGCAGAGTTGAGGCAGGGAGCATATCGAAATCGAGGGGGTGATTGGGCATGGTAACTCGATCACGAACGCCGCTGGAGAGAAG
Organism: Pontederia crassipes; assembly: GCA_030549335.1. Taxonomy (NCBI): domain Eukaryota; kingdom Viridiplantae; phylum Streptophyta; class Magnoliopsida; order Commelinales; family Pontederiaceae; genus Pontederia; species Pontederia crassipes. The sequence continues at coordinate 48,097,924 of CM060195.1, forward strand.
GTTCGACGAAGGGAAGGAGTTGGAGGGAGGTGGTGGAGGATCTGAAGGTTCCGGTGAGGTAGGATTCATGGTCGGGAAGATGGCAAATGGGAGGTGGCACCACCGGCGAGGAGTCGCCGGGGATGGGCGCACGAGAGGTTGGATGTTTGGTTCAAAAGCTTCAGAAAGCAATGTTGCAAGGCCTGCATAATATATACATCGGATGCTGCAACTATTATTTCATTTCTAACCTCCAGATGAGACAAACGTGTTGGTAAGGGAAAAGTGATAGTAATTCTGGGGTAGAATGATCACTGCATTAATTTGGTATTTGAATCAGATTGGGAAGAGTAGCAGCACGACCAACAGCAGTTAAGAAACACATTATTTAGCTGTCTTCCCTCCGTGCAATCAAGTTTCAGAATGCAATGGTGACTGCAACTAATCATGCAGTAAGAAAAGAGATTCCAAAGGGCAAGAACAATTTTTGTTGAAATTTTTCAGCAGATTTCACTTGCATTTCCCCCGAATTTCTAGCGATGCAAAACAGAACAGAAGGATAACAAAGTGAGTGAAACAAAGTTTCCTGGATCACAGACCGCTATTTAGCTTTACTTTTGCAGTCCCGTCATCTTCCAGGACATGGTAAACTTCTTGCCCAGAGGCAATGCGAGTCCTCCGACCTCAATAGTCATACTTGTTCTCTTTATTCCACCTTCCAGCTTCGCTGGAAGCTCCGAAGGAGATTGCTTAATGGAGACGTTTGAAGTGTCTGCCAGGGGCTCGCCCTCCACCTCAATAGCGAGCCCTTGGCCAACTCCTTGCAGTCCCAACACCTTCACCTTTTCAATCAGCAGCCCTTTCTGCATGCTGAAACTGCCCATTTCCACTTGAGACCACACTGTCACCTTCTTCTCACGAACGCTGGCGTAGAACTCGACGTAGGACGCCTGTCCCTCGACAAGTTTCATCTCCGGGCGCTCGTCGTCGTCCACGTAAACCTTTCCTGTCGCGTCGCCCTCTGTGGCTCCGTGAGGGAACGCGACGACGAGAGTGAACGGGGTCGCCCTCGCCTCCTTGGAGATCATTCCACCTCGTTGCATCGGCAGTATGGTGTTCTGATACACGTGCACGTTGATCTCGTACAGAGACGCAGGAAGAGTCACGTAGCGCTCATCCTTGGAGACCACGGCCTGGGTCATGTCGAACAAGCTGTACCAAGATCCTGGGGGGAACATGACCTTTACAGATGTTGCGCCCTCCTTGAGTACGGGCGACACCATGACGCTGCTCCCGAGCAAGAACTGAGTGCTGAGGCCGTAGCTCGCGGTGAAGTTGGGGAAGGAGAAGAAGACGGGCCTTGCGACAGGGGCGCCCGTCGTGTGAGCCTCGTAGTTCAAGGTGTACAGATACGGGAGAAGCCTGTATCTTAGGCCTAATGCGTTGCGGGCGGACCTGGCCACCGACTTCCATTGGTAAAGCTCCTGCCTCGGCGAAGCAAAGTTAGCATGATCCCTCGAGAAGGGGTAGAACGCGCCAAGCTCAATCCAACGGTTGCAGAGCTCCTCCGTGGGCTGCGGATAGAACCCACATATATCTGAACCAACCATCGGCATGCCGAAGATTCCAAAATTCAGCATGGTGGATATCGAGTAGCGGAGGTCCTGCCATGTACCCTTGTTGTCACCCGTCCAGTGCGCGGCATAAGCTCCGGAGCCGACGAAGGTGGAGCGAGACAGAATGAAGGGCCGCTTCCCTTCGATGCCGAGAAGTCCCTTGTGAGTGGCAATGGCCTGTGAGAAGCCGTACAGACTGTGCGCATTGTATTCCAGCACGCCATTGTAGTGTTCCGCGCTCGTGGCGATGGTTTTGAAGCCCAAGGGGACATGAGAGCCCGACGCATTGATCTTGTAAGGTGGCTCGTCCCATCTTGTACTCGTTATGTTCTTGCAATCTAAGCAGCAAATCCACGGCGTAGTAGAAGCAGGATCAGGGCACAGATGCGTCGTCGGCAGCTCGCACTTCCCTGTGCAGAAGTTTGATGCTTCGTTCATGTCGATCCAGAGGCCATCAACCGGCACGAGCTGATGAAACCGGGCGATCTCATCGACCCACCATGCCACTCCATTGGGGTTCAGGTAGTCCGGGAAGTAGACAGGCCCAGGCCACACCTGTGCTAAGTAGGGCTTTCCTTCGTACTTGATGAACACATCCTTGGCCATTCCTCTCTGGTAGACGCCATAACTGGAGTTGACAGCGATCCCGGGATCAATGAGCACGATGTACTTCATGCCCTGCGAGTGGATGTTGTCGAGGAACTTGAGGAGCTCCGGTCGTGGGTAGTTGACCGGGTCGAGCGTGAAGTCCTTGGCCGCGTCCATGTGGTCGTCGTCGTTCCAGATCACGTCGAGCGGGATCTGCGCTTCCTTGTACCCCTCGACAACTCCCTCCACCACAGAGAGGTTCCTGTAGCCCCACCTGCATTGATGAAAACCTGCACACAGCGGACACAAAAGTGTGACAATTCAATGCATGCACAAGGAGAAATATCAAACTCATGAATGCATGCATTTGCTATCAGAAATCACATTGCCATTGAAAAAAAAAAGAAGAACAGGAAATCATGATGAAGTCAAAGTAGGAGGATGGGCGAACATGAACATGGTATTGGAAGCATTTAGTGTGGTCTCAATATTCAGATCATTTTAACCTTCCATAGTAAACGTATTAAATAGATGGCCAGAAATGTCAACTTTTAATAGGGACGGCGGGCAGATGGTAATTGGCATGGTGGCAATTAATGTACTCGAGTGATTAAAGGACAGAGCTCCTCCTTCAAAGGAATGGAACTAGTTTGAAGCAACAGAGGCAAACTTGGTCTGGGCCCTCGAAATTATTCCTTCATTTGTTTTGTGAGGAGGTGCAAATTAATTCACTTCGTTTCGAGCATGATGACAACTAGAAACATCAACTACAAGGGCCTAGAAATGAATGCATGCCACTGATACTTAGAACTACTAACTGCCACATGACGACCAAGTAGTTTCAGATAACACAAGTCCCCATCACATTAATTGAGAATTTGAGATGTACAACTCACCGAAAGCCCAGTAGGGCATAGGAGCAGGGCGGCCGATCATAGCTGTGTACTGATCCACGACTGCCAAAGGCGACGGCCCGCTGAAGTAGTAGAAGTCGAACAGCCCTCCGATGACCTTGTAGGTGAGTGAGCTCCCCGTGTAGAACACGTCCATCCCGTTGCTGTTCAGCAACAGAACACCATGAGCAGAGGGCTCGCCGTCGACGTTCCTCAAGTCCATGTAGACCGGGTGCGACCCGTAGAGGTCGCTGTTAAGATTGATGGCCGAGATGTCGGTGGTGTACAGGGTGTAGGGATCGTTCGGCCGGAGCTTGATGCCGCCGGGCTGCGTGTTCTCTCCGAGGCCGTAGAGCGACGCGGCCTTGGGCAGGTGGGTGGAGATCTCAAGGTACTGGTTCTTGAACACAAAGGTCCCGTAGCTGGAGTCGAAGAGGGTCTGCCCGTTGGACTTCCTCTTCACGGCGAAGGCGAAGGGGTCCGATGTGTAGCTGAACACCAACTCCTCTCCGGCGTACTCTGCGGCCGTGAAGGGTGTGCCCGAGGCTTTCCCCGGCAGCGGCGGTCGCTCCCGAGGGAGCAGGTCGTAGGGCACCTCCCATCTCTCCTTCTCCGCATCAGTTATTTGCACCCTTAGACGATCTCCGGTCTCATGCCTAAGTTTGATTGAAAAAGTGGGGTTAAGATACCTCTGTGTCCATGTTAAAAAAACGTTCTTTGTTTTTTACAAGAGAATCTTACTTCGTCTACATCTCTTTATTATATAAAAAAAGTAAAATAGATGGTAAACCCTGCTGATTACAATTGTTATTAGCCAATGAATGGGTCGTTGAGCTATTGACTGATTCCCTAATAAATGATTTAGAATGTGCAGTTGCTCTGGCATTCAAATCTTCCGAGTTCTGGGAGGTGTCATACTCATCTCTCTGTCAACAACTACTGAAACTTTTTTTATATATGTATAACAGAAAGCATGTAAACTCTTTCTTTACTTTCCTTCGTTCTCGCCCACAAAATTGGTTTAGAAGAACCACTAGGAATTTTTCATCAGTGTAGAAAGTCCAAAGGAATAAGACAACTTCAATGACCAAAAGATGCGGAGACAGTTACTTTTTCCCAAGTTCTTAGCAGAAATATTGTAGTTATCGGTGGATTCCATCACTACTTACAAGGCCTGAAAAGTGAAAAGCCGAGACACGAAAGGGAAACAAAGGAAACAGTCTGATTATCAGCCACAAAATGAGAATGAGGTGCCGAAAAAAAAAATTTCTTCATGCGAGTCATTTCCCTGTAAACTAATGAAAAGAAGAAACAGAGGAAAAGAAAGATAAGAAAAAAACAATGAAAAAGGTCACCATCAAACCAAATGTCATCAGCATTTTGCTTAACTTCTGCAAATGAACACTCCTGAGAAAGAAAAAAAAAACGAAAAGCAAAGATACGATCCTCTGAATGATATCATTTCCTTACTTGACAAAGAGCCTGAGGCGGGGAATATCAGGGCCATAAACCGTAGTGAGCTGCTTCACTTGGAGGTATCCAACCAGTCCTCCCCCATTTGGGCTCTCCACAACGGACACCAAGCGGTAGCCATAGCCGACCTTCTGCGGTTGGCTTGCAGCGCCTTTATGGAGGCAGAAGAGGAGGAAGAAGAAGACGGCAAGACATGGCGCGAGACGTTGCAGGAGGGCAGATGGATGCCTCATTGGGGGGTGGAGCCTCCTTGAGGCTTCTGTGAACTGGGATGTGCGAGTGGAAAACGGGCAATGGTACTACTGTGGTGGCTATACGAGCACCATTACCAGTGTGCTGTTGGGAGAGTGAAGCAAAGAGTTAGGAGTAGATATAGGAAGAAGGATGAGCACCTTGACAGGGCTCGGAAATGTGACAGGCGCCTTGAGTCGCCATCCGCATCATCCAAAGCATGTGAACCCTTCTCCGCATGTGAAGCTTGTCCGAACCGAAAGGGACCCACGCAACCAAAAGGATAGGCCTGTGCTTTGCATGCCTTTGTTTTTTCTTTCTGCCCCTCTGCATTTTCCTTTGTTTCTATAGATTTCATTATGGAGGAATCAGGGTTTGTATCAGTCACATCCTATGTCAACAAGATGGGTCAGAGTGTCTTGAGACAACACTCTGGAACAGCAAGTTTTTTCTTTTTTTTGGGATGACTCTATGCTCGATTGAAGGCTTGGCAGCTGTTACAACTTACAACTTACAACAAAGAAATGGTTGATTGAAACCTAAAATTATTTCCACCTGGTTTCCTTTTATTTACGGACTTAGGTCCACGGATGTCCAGCACAGTGATACTGTTACATGCATATGAAAAAATAATTCAATATTGGGTTGAACGGAGTGATCAGCCATTCTTGTCGTTCAAGCAAGGTTTTAAATTTAAATTTTCGTGAATATAATTTTTTTTATTGAAAGTCTCATCCTTCTTTGTCAAACTTACCAGATAAGTTAAGTTGGATGATAGATAGACTTTTAATTTATAAATAATATCGTCGCTGTCAGAAAACTGTAGAGATGACAACAAAAAAATAAAAAAAATAATTCAATACCCGATTTACAATCCTTTCATCTATTTTTGTATACTTGTAATTATTGCTTGCTATATGTTTAATAAGCCCAAAAAAGCCGCAGCTTTCCAACTATTATGCATGAACTGCTGAACTATATATATCATTAAGAACAATTGGAAAAAAAAATATATTAAGAACATGTGCTGCCATCATCGTCAGTTTTCACGTCATGGATATCAAAGGCAAGTTTAATGGCTCATGGCCCACGGAACGGGACGCGATAGTGAATGCACATAAGAGATTTAGGGTCTTAAATAATTAACACCTACAAAGTTAATTTCAACGGACCTTCTAATCTATTATTGATGAGAACTGGCCAGCAAATCCAAGTCATGACTTGTCTCTTCCGAATCTAACTCAGCAACATGAGTGATGGCTAGGAATAACGATGATTTCACCCAGTAAAACAAATTCACACCTTTTATTTTTCCATTTATTCCGCGTGGTCTCAAAAAAAAAAAAATCTTATGCATGCACATTGTAAGCTGCCAAGACTGCAAACAAGGTTGAGATTCAGATGTCGCTTTCCGATTGCATAATTGAGTGAAGTTAGATACACCTGGTCAATAATTTGTGTGACTTGTAAACAGCACACATTGGCACATGCATGCAAAGCTTCTTATAAAATATGACTGCGTATCTAATGTCACCTCCGCATTTTACGTCAACTCGACATCACAAGCTCGAAGTATACACAGACTATTATGCAACTGCAAAACCTTGTCTCGGAAATCTAAGCTTTCTAGTTGCTAATTGACATGCTTGTTTCAACGTAGAGGGGAAGACATATACATTCATGTTAATATAAGCTTTAGATGGCACACGTCGTAGACGAGAGTGCATGTCTACGTGGCGTCGGTGTTGGCAAACAAGTAAAATCGACTGTTACGGTGAGGACGATGGCATTTAAGGGCTACGTGCCGTGGTGCAATGCCATCTCACGTGCCATGTAAAAGAAAAGACAACAAAGTGAAGGATAAAAAAAGACACAAAAGAGGAGAAAGACGACACGGATCTTAAATTGGATCGTCCCTAATCGCAGTTTTGTCATCATTACAACATGGCCACCACGTGACGCCTCCTCCTTCCCATTTGGCCCATTAAACCCCAAACGACATAACGGCCCAATATAAAAAATTACGTGCCGGTGCCTCCATGTAGTTAGTTTATGGGGATTATTATTCTTTTCTCGTACTAATATCTTAAAACTTCTAGTGCAAATTTCGTTCATATATACACCACGCATTTTAATTACAGTAACTTCAAATAATATTAAAACTTATTATTTCTTTATTGCGAGATTAAACGGCTCATAATACATGAGAAAAAAAATCCACAATATCTCTTATTTGTTCATCCCTTCATAAAAAGTTACGAGTTTGATTCATACACTTCGTTAGGGGACCGTAGACAGAACTTTTTTCTTTTCTTTTTTTTCCTTTTGCTACTTTTTGCAGCGAGGTCTTGGCAAAAATATCAAGCGATGGGCAGTGGACCTGGGACGTGAAGTGAGCCATGCATGCGACTTCGCTGTTTCGCACTGCACCTCCCTCAATCATGTCAAGTGGACACGCTCATAGCCTCATACCCTACTCGTGAGAGAGAGAGAGAGAGAGAGAGAGAGAGAGAGAGAGAGAGAGAGAGAGAGAGAGGAGATTGGAATCTCTTCGGCATTATCACACGTTCTCTCTCAACAGTGAAGAGTAGACTCCAATATTTTTACCTTATCTTCATCGTTTTTTTCTTCTTTAATTAATTTAGTTAGTGATTTGTAACTTATATTGTATTATTTATTTGGCAGACCGAAACAAATGCTTCCCATCGATTTCTCGCCGCCGACGTCCGTGGCCGATGACATGTGTAGTGAAAGACGATTTGTTTAACGCCTTCTTCATATCACTCCAACGTTTAGGTGTTGAAGTCCCATAAAAAGACACATTAGATACTTATGAATATATCAATTTTCAACATAAATTATGCTTCTCAAATGTTCGAGATATTTTTTTTAGGAAATGTTCAAGATATTACCATAGCTCAATTTTGTCTTACTAATCAGCTCCACGCACACTTGTCAAAGCCGCCAAGGTCATAATTTATGTTGGCATCTATCTTCTGAAAAAAAAAACATAATAACAGAAGAAAAAAGAAATAGATTGGTTTGTTGGCATCATCGATTTGTGCAGAATATATAACCTCATCCCGACAAAATTATTGTTATTATTATGCCACCATCTATTTCTTTTTTCTTTATTGTTCTCTACGTTCAGATCCAAACATCTGCTAATACGGAAACAAAAAAAAATGAAGATATAAAGATGCGCAAATATGTACAATTGTACACATATGTCCAAAGATAACCGACGAGGGAGTATGATTAATTAGCAGGAAGCTAACAGGGGCTTGAATCATGAACAAGCTACAAGCCAATTAGTGTCTTTAACCTGTTGGTTCCTGCAGCAATGCCTATATATGAAATGAACGCCCTTTGCTGCAGTCCAAGTCATTATTTGCTAAAGATCCGGATCATGTCCATGCCTAGCGGTGTGGAGATTCGGATGGATGATAACATAAAGCTAACCATTGATACCCCAAGAACGTTTATTTTATTGCGTAAAGTTTGCATGAACGCCTCAAATTTCAAATCGAACTTGCAAGAGGTCATATACTTTGGAGGGTGTCCTTAATGTTACTCCAAATTTCTTATTTTATTCTTCGTTTAGTTTTAATTTATCTTCTCTCATCTCTTCAATTCTAGTTGTCATTTGTTCACCCAACTTTTTTTCTCTATTGTCTCTCTTCCAGATGTTATATTTTAATTTTTCATGATAACAATCTAATTCTAATAGATATAAAATGAGATATCATACATTCATATTAATTTAAGAAAACCATAATTACATCAAAATATGTATATATAATGCTCAAAAGTATATGAAATAAACTGAAAACAAAGATAGTGAAAATGAAAATAAAGTAATATATATAAAAGAAGAAAGGGAAAGTTTTGCATATGTTATTTATCAGTGGACTTTTTCATAATTTTATGAGCTATTTTTTCTTAATTTTGAATACTTCTTTATATCTATATTACAATATAATATATTAATTTAATATATTTTCAATCTCATGTTGTACAAAGTTGGTTGGGAGTCGAGAAGATAGAAAAAGAGAGAAATACACAAAAATACTAATATATTAATTAATATAATGGGTGGAAGATGAAGAGACAAGAGAATATATTGATAATATTTAATGCTTAAAATAAAAAGAGGTAGTATGAGAAAAAAATATCTTGAGTGGAAGATGAAGAGATAAGAGACTATTAATGATATTTAAAACTTACAATACAAATCAATGGTAAAATTGTTACTTTGAAGTGACATTAAGTTGTTTAGGAGTGGCATTATGAACACCTTACTTTTGAATTCTTCTATAACATATAAGGGTAAAGATATTTTAGATACACAAAATCTTTTAACTTTAATAATCAAAAGAGGTTTAATGAGTAGGTAGAGCACCTCCTTAACACATTGAGTTTAATTAATTTAATAATTATAATTCATAATTAAAGTAAACACATATTTTTTAGATGAAGTAGTATATATATAAAAATCTTTTAACTTTAATAATCAAAAGAGGTTTAATGAGTAGGTAGAGCACCTCCTTAACACATTGAGTTTAATTAATTTAAGAATTATAATTCATAATTAAAGTAAACACATATTTTTTAGATGAAGTAGTATATATATATATAGTTAAATAAATTAATCACGTCAAAGACATATTAGGATATGACTAGCACTTTTGTGCGAAAAAACGTGTCAAAAACATTTTCTTCAACCTCAGTTATATTTTATAAGGTCAACGATGCTACAAAATAATATTGTAACATAACAAATAAACAAAATAATTATATTAGTTATAATTTATATTCTCTATAATTATATTATAACAATATAAATATCATTATTGTCACTTGAACTACTTTGAAATTATCATCAATAATTTTTAGTTCACAGGTCTTGGTCGAGTTAGAAATTGGGACGAAAAGTGCAATTTAAATCTAAATTTGGCATCCATATATCTCCTGTACGTCGTGTGCAAATATTTCTGAATATAACGTTACCAAAATAAACATTTGTCTGGAAGGCCACGCCAATATTTGACAAAAATAAACAGGTGTAAATTCCTATTTATTTTGGCCCACATACCAGGCCCAAAGTTGCCTTCAGGGCCCAGGCCAAATTGACATGCTATTTTATTCCACTTTTTCCTTTTACATGTTTTAGCTTTTTCCATTTTTTATTATTTGTTTTCATGCTCATGTACTCAAAAACAATATTTCTAATATCGGGATTTATCATTTATCCCTTTCTCAAGAAGTATGAAATAAGTTTAATGTTGTCTGTGTCTTGTCCTTATTAGGAAAGAAATATTGAAGTAACAAGATTTTAAGGAATTTTTATTAAAATTCGCCTTGCAACTAATCGATTCAATACAAAAAATATCAGTGTTTAAATAAACATAATAATGGATAATTAGAAAAACAAGTTTCGGATAAAAAGTAATAACCAACATAGTAATTCATTATTTTATCGAATTAACAAAAATATAAAAATATGACAACGTATTATTGATAAAATTTAATGTATAAGCATCACACTTGTTAAAAATTCGAAGAAAGGTTATCAAAGTAAGACAAATCACTACAGAACTTCTTTCAAATCAAAAGTATTTTTTTTAAGTAAAAGTTTGCAAATCATCTCTTCCCTCTTCTAATTTTTTTTATTGAGAGCATTATTTGTAAGAAGAGAGAATATGAGGGAATCCTTATGTTCTTTTTTATATAGTTCCGAGAGCTCCTTGTAATAAGAGGTTTGCCTTACCTTTTGAGTGAAGAAGAAGGCATTGTGTTATAGAAAGAGTTATTCTCTCCTTACAAGAAAAGAGAAGGTTAGTGAATCTCCGACGATCTCGAGATCGAGAATCTAGGACAAGGAATTGGGCCGAACCTCATTAATATATCGCCTCTTTCTTTTCTCTTGCTCATCTACTGCTCCTCTTATCGTTTATTTGCTTGTGATCGTATTTTCTAAAAATCGACTTTTACGATTTTTTCGATTTTAATTTTTATACACCAATTCACCCCACTTCTTGGTGCTTTCGATCCTACAAAATGTAGGATGTACTAAAGTGAATATCATAGTATAATTTAGGAACGTTTTATAGTAAATTCACACATTAAAGTTGGACGCGAAAAATTGATATAGTTTAGAAAAGTTTTAAAGAATTAACCACAATAATAAATTTGAAATTTGGAAAATAATAAATAATATGAAATTAGTCTGATTTATAAAATTTAGTATGTAAAGTAATATTTTGACTAAGTTATTATAGAGTTTTATAGCAACAATTTTAGAAATTTCTTTAAGATAATAATCATGATTATAGTAATATATACTTACAATGCATAATTAGATATTATACTTAATGTTAATTAATAACTTAAGTGGATCCTTACATAATATAAATAATAGATTCTGGATAGTATTTGTTTATCTAGAAAAATAATAAACTCAATATTTTTTTGTTAGCCAGGTCGTGATATGAGTTAGCATTTTAACAGCAATATTGTATGCGCAATTAATAAAATTTCATTGTAGTTAAATAGTAACCAATGTAACAAAGGTAAAAACATAATTAACAAAAAAATATTTAGTATCAATTTTTTATTATGATGTCTAAAAAATAAAATAAATATATTTATATTTGTATTATAATTGTTAAAGTTTAAAAATAGCGGGACCTATTTTCATGTTTATATGATAAAAATTTTGAAAATAAATGAACTTATTTCTTACTTCTAGTAAGAACCTAGAGCACTTTGGTACGACGAAAAATTAGATAGATCACACATTTTATTTTAAATCCATCATATTAATTTGTTTGACTATTATTGATAATTTATTTGCTCCCAGATTAACAAAAATAATCATTCAATGAGTTTTTTAACTTGAATATATTACGAATAAATGAATATCATTCAACTTCATTTTTTATTGTTTGAAATATTTTACAAATAATTCTCGATTTGTTTCTCATATTTTTTTATTTATATTCAGTTTTTTGTTTTATTTATTTGTTATAATATGTGGTATTAAATTTAAAAGTTTTTTTAAAATATTTTGATAATTTATTTTCAAATTATTTTATCTATTATTTATATTACAAGCACTTACCAAATATATGTTACAGATAATTTAGTTGATAATAAACTTTTTTTAGGGATGATCTAAATTATTAATTAATTAAGTCGGTAATACATTAAATAATTTTTATGAGAAATTTTTGGTCGCCTGGATAGTTGGAATTTGAATTCTTGGGTGAATAATGATGTCCATATTTAATTACTGATAATGCCTTGAATCTAAACACAATTGTAACCCTATCTGATCCTCCTATATAGTCAGACGCTTCAATAAATTTTCTTAATGGAGATCTCGGTGCCCGGTCAGCAAGTTTGAGGGAGGTCTAGGAGGATCCCCTGAAATCTAGACCATTTTAAGGTTTCTGTTTTTTATTTTGTAACTTCATTACAGCTGAGTTATTTATCATCCTTGTAATCATCTCACAATAAATAAAGTCGCCGCCGTCCGAGAACGTAACTCGATTTAGAGTGTACCTCGTAAATTTCTATGTTCTTTGAGCAATCTCTCTTCCTCTTTATGTAACACTAATAAATTGATAGATCATTTTTAATGAAAGTATATGCAATGATTGAATGAAATTGAAATGCTGATTCGATAAGAATATTGAACTTAAGTGGAATAAGTAAAAATAATTTGGATGATCTAGTTTTTTGGTTCATTAAAAAGATAAAAAATCAAATCGATTAATACTTTGTTGTACCCATACCTTCTTATAACTTATTAATTTGATTTAAAAGAAATATATAGGGACAACTGTGTATCTAAATGTGTAATTATGAACATCCACAATCCAACTGGAGTTTGTTAGCGCCTTAGCGGAGTTCGTGTTCATCGTTCTACCATTCGAGCACTCGTACTATGAATCTTGGGTCGTTGGTCTTTCTGTTCCAACAATATTTATTTGGTAACAATCTTAATTTCGCCAGTACTACAAATGACGACGATAGCATCGAAAACGATAGAAGATTTTTATTATTCATCAATATGACGACTCGAGAATCTGATGGAGAATTACTGTCCCATCAATAGAAAATTTATATTTATTCATCAATATTATATGCATATATACTTTTTCCTAATAATAATAATAATAATAATAATAATAATTGAGTAATGGAGTTAAAAATATAATATTGCTTTAGAATAAAATATGATATTAGTTTACGCAAGAAAAAAATGTAATTCAGATTTAAAGTAACTGTGAACCCGTAAGATGACATTGAATATTAGACACCAGTCACACCACGCTAGTGAGGCTGTAAGTAATATATACGAAATAAAAATTAACTAGTAAAATTGTATCTAGTAGGTAATTCTTACGTTTTTTTTATTCTGGTACATTTGTATATAGCATAGAATCGGTAGGATTTTAATGAATTTAAATCGAACATAAACTCTCTGAAAAAAATTATATGATACCACACATTAATTTCTATGCTAAGTGCCTACGTGGAGCAAAGGACACGACAACCTGAATAATTGAATTGATAAATTAATTCATAGTGTAATTAAATGAAGTGGAACATGATTAGAAATTAAAATATATATGATAGATTAGTTTTAATAAGTGTTGAATAAAAAATAAATATTACAAATATAAATTTTCATTTTAATTAATAAAAATATTGTAAAATAATTTTGTTAAAAATACATTATTTAAATATAGCGAATTATATATTCAATAAGCAAATATAAGCAAAATATTAAAAACTTTAAGGAATGAAAAAATACCAAACTAATTATTTTATAATAAATATATTATATTTGATAAATAAATTATTTCGTGAGAGAAATGTAAAAAAAAGGAAAAATAAGAAAAAAGGATGCATCACGTCAACAAGCAAAATTTAAAATATTTTGAGGGTGTGTGTCGGTAGTTCTTTTGTTTAGCACCGAAATGATTGCCCCAAGAAAACAAATTATACTTCTAAAAATATTCATAATTAAAAATCACCCTCAAGCACTCGCGATGACATAATTCTTAATGGAATCAATGAATAATCATGAAATTACCACCACCCAAATGTGAATGATAATCAAATAGTCATTTCATTAAACAAATTTAGTTGCCACAATTAAATAATAGTAGTTCAAGAGAATATTGTTTTATTCCTTATTTCGATTTTGAATTAGTAAGATGTTATTAATTCTCAATATCGAAAGCTCTCAATGAGTATAAAAAAAATGATCATTTCGTTGCTCATTATTTAACTCACGCGCATCCGCGTGTCCACACCGTATACATAGCGCCGAAATTAGGGAGCTAGCTAAGTATAATATAATATAATATAATATATATATATATATATTAAAAAATAATGTTAATTATATTAGTATATAGAAAGAGAGTAGCAAAATTACAAGTGCATAAGAATTTAATCTTGCTAACAAGTAATAAATTTTATATGATGCGTCTTTTGTTCTTTCACGTATTATATATTAAATTTCTCATAGAAAATAAATAATTATCAAACAAATAATTTTTATTTCAAAGTATTATTTAAATATGGATCATGTATCTAAATTAGTAGTACATTAAGATATTTACTTATTATTCCTTTTTTATAATACGATGGGTGTTTAACTTTATTAATTTAGAGGAATCAAAATGTTTATATATATATATATATATATATCAATATACGTTTGAATTATTACGTCACGCATCCATGCAAGTACCATGACGTCAGAATGCTAATGTGAAACCGTATTTGTGCTTTACCTGGAAACAAATAAATGTGGGGCCTCGTCACGCGACTTGGCGTGCGATATTGTCAAAATGAAATGAAAGATACAACGATCATGTTTGAACCACCGAAATGTTGACGGATCGAGTGCATATGTAATTGATGAATCAGAGAAATTTCGTGTCATGTATAACTCACGCTTCCTAGTAATTCAAACTTAATCGATGCAATGCCCTTTACATGACCTAAGCTTAAGATTTTTTCATCGAAGAAACGCAGTACATGATATATATGTCCAATTTTTTTTTTTAATTAGAAGCAATAAATGTGGCTTACTAATTGTGCCAATTGGCATCCTAAATTTTGCAGTCGACAGGAACAAATTGTACCCAATCCTTCATTATTATAATTTAATTCCTCCATCTTGGTAGCAGTCAATCAATTTGTTTTTTTTTAAAAAAAGACGATAAAATTGTTATTTAAGTCAATTGGTCTCCTCGTGACTGCTTCCGCAAATACTGTGCATATGAAATACTTAGAATCAGAGTGACTTCAGAGAACAAGTCATAAAAAAAATGGAAATTACATATTTTAAGGTTTATCAATTAAATAACATAATAAGCTGACTGTAAGAATATGAACTTGTTATCGGTCAATAACATTTTATTTCTTTTGGACGTCAACTACATTCCATTACGAAATGATTCTTCTTATAATCGATCATTATATATATATATATATTAATGTGCTTTATTCTCTGGTGAGGAAGCCGCTAATGTATACAATATACATAAAGATATTATATTTAAGAAAGCGATAATAATATAAAAATATATATTAAGTTGAGGAAACGCGCAGGAACGTTCACTCGCAAATGGAAAACGCCACCACAAATAAAACATTAGGTATCAGTACAAGATGTATGGCGTCATCTTCCTGACATCAGCAAGGAAGCATGACAACGTCAATTAACATCGAGGTCCTCGTGGATGTCCTCGGCTCCCTCCCTTTCCCCTTCTATTGTTCCCTTCTCTCTCCTCTCTTTCTCTCTCTCTCCCCATTCCCAGAGCAGACGGGCCGGGAGCACAGACTCACGGAGGTCCCGTCGAGCGGGCAGGATCGACGGTCAGCGCAGCGCGATGGCGACGGTGGCGAAGAAGAAGCGAAGCGGACGCGGCAACGACCTGGAGGAGCAAGCGGCGGCGGCGACAACGAAGCGGCCGCGCGGAGCGGACGACGAGCAGCAGCAGGAGGAGGCCACGGAGGAGGAGGTGGAGGAGTTCTTCGCCATCCTCCGCCGGATACGCGAGTCGGCAGCGGGCTTCGCTCCCGGAAGGGGCGGCGGCGCGCGACGGCGTCCGGGGAGCGCCGACGAGACGGAGGGGCGCACGGTCGTCCCCGCGTGGAGGTGGAGGCCGTCGTTCGAGTGGGAGGACTTCGGGGAGGCGACCGTCGGCAGGGGGAACGAGAATAAGACTACGCCCCCGGCAGCTGAGGACGTAGAAGAAGAGAAAGAGGACGGCGACGGCGACGAGGAGGAGGAGGAGGAGGAGGACATGGACGTGGCAGAGCCGGCGGCGGAGGATGGACTCCGGCGACGTTTCGACTTGAACTTGGAGCCTTCGCCGAGCGAAGAGCTGTCGGCGGTGGCCATTCCGCGCCGGTACGAGCGCAAACTTCACTGATGGTAGTTCTAATCCTGACAACGATAAAAATGTTGATCTAGTGACGGGTGAACTTAATTAAATGCCGAAACTAATTACCCTTTATTATATGTCTTAAATCTTAATTAATTAGTTAATGTACTTGTTGTTATGAATTAGTAATCCGTCTGTATTTCTCGACACTCTATATGAATTAATGTCAATTATTCCCTCTTAATTAAACAGCAGTCGATCAGTGGATTAAGTTGACTTCCATATTAATTACGTCTGATTCATTTAATTCCTCTTAACAATTTTATGAATATTGGTTAGTTAAGAACGATTGATCTTGTAATTCAAAATTATTTGACATATTATTTTTACTCTAATTTGAAAGAGTAAAATTATTAATTTATAACCTTAAAATGAAAATATACATGAGTATGCCCGTTTTATTCATACTTTTTTATTTTTCTCGATATTTTTATTTATTAATCATTTAAAGAATTATTAATGACAGTAAAAATACGATTCCAATTATCACATTATTATTCTTCATAATTGATAAAAAATATTTTTTTATAATTTCTTATGATAACAAACTATGTTTGTTATCATTCATAATATAAAATTCACATGATATAAAAAATAAAGAAAAATATACATAAAGCGCATAATACGAAAAGTGCATGACACGTTTTCCTTATATATACATATTAAATAAAAATAATAATTCTAGCGATTGACTAGAGAAAATACAACTAACTATAGCGCACAATTGACTCCAGGAAAATATTAATCACATATGTAATTGTACAATACAAAAGTATAAAAAGTCTGAAAACTAAAACATATATAATTATTTAAAATTTCACCGTGATATTATAAAATTCTAACTACTTTTAAAATTTTGATCTATATTATGAGATTTTAAAAGGGTACGTCGTAAGTTTGATTAAATAATAATTATTGTCACAATTGATACTAAAATTATCACAACAATGATAACAATAAAATAAACACAGCACTGGAAGAAGACAAAAGAAAAGACCAAAAAA
The DNA here is from genome assembly GCA_030549335.1 of Pontederia crassipes. Taxonomy (NCBI): domain Eukaryota; kingdom Viridiplantae; phylum Streptophyta; class Magnoliopsida; order Commelinales; family Pontederiaceae; genus Pontederia; species Pontederia crassipes. The sequence continues at coordinate 48,115,185 of CM060195.1, forward strand.
CTTAAAATGTAAAATAATTGTGCTGATAGGTGGAGATGAAGTCTAAAAAGCAATCTAAACATCTATAAGAAATTTAGGGGATCTTTATTTAATTCTAATATATAAGTTTAATACCTAAAAAAAGTTGGGAGAGGCCTCCCCTTCCTCCCAACCATAGTTCCGTCTAGGGATGACAATATTCTCCATCCATGCGGGGCCTCGCGAGAAATTCTTGATCGAGGCCTCGAATTCGGAAAATATTTTTCCCGCGGGATCGGGGATGGAGGGAAATTTTCTTCGAACCCTCTTTTAGGGATCGGGGTAGGGGGAGTTGTCTTCTCCGCCCCGCGGGACCTCGAATCCTCACATCCTAAAAAATAAGTGAGTACAAAAATAGTCCAACATTGATAATAGTAGCAAAATGAGAGTAAGTATATAAGTATAAATAAAGGAGGAGATTAATGAGTCAATATGAATATTTATGGAGAAAATTTATTTTTGGATATTTTTTAAATTTATAATAATAAAATTTATCAAATTATCTCTTAGTAAAAAAATAATAAAAAATTTTGTCTGAACCAGAAGTCACGAATTTGGCCGATTTTCACTAGTTTTGACCAATTTTTGACCGATTCGATTCGATGTAATCCGGTTCAAACCGATGTCCGACTTTTGGGCTTAGGATGACGAGGAAGGCGATGGCAGCGGGCCGTGGGGGTTCAGAAAATCGGAGTCTCCGAACCTCCACGAGGATCGGGGCGGATGATAAATTCTCCCTCGATCGAGGATTCGGGTCGGGGTCAGGGGCGGGGTCAAGGCGGTAGGAGTGTCTCCCGCCCCGAAGCCCCGAACTCAAGAATTCCGTCCCTGGATAAAACCAAACTCAAGAATACTTGAATCCAAAAACTTAAGAATTCGACTTCATCCGACATTAAGAATTAGTATTTTAACCTTAAAAAGTTTAGGAAATTTTAATTTTAGAAAGTTACTCGAGGAGTGCGAATGTGCGATATTGGAGTGATCCATAATTAATATTTTATGGGAAAACTTTCGAAGTTTAATGAATGAATAAATCATTTTTCGACTTTTATGTAATTTAGCTATTAAAAACCTTATTTTAATCATCTTGACTGGAACATGTAATTTAAAAAGTGAGTTTCATTAAGTTTTTTTATATATGATATCTTCTAAAATATGTAAAAATATCTTATTCATATAAAAAAAGAATGTAATTAAATGCTATCAACAATAATCATACATGTTAATAAACGATAATATTAAAACATGAAAACTCATTCTTGTCGACTTTTAGCATAAAATGTTACGTAACATTATCGCAAATTAAATAAATAGGCTCGTAAAACTATCGTTAAATTAAGACGATGATAGTTTTCCAAATTAAAACACCATACAAAAAATATTGCCGATTAAGAGTAATCTTTTACATCTAGAAAGCCATAGATTGAAATCATTTTCACCGGTAACTGCTGTTATTATTTTTGTTGATAATAATAATAATAATAATAATAATAATAATAATAATAATAATAATAATAATAATAATAATAATAATAATAATAATAATAATAATAATAATAATAATAATAATAATAATAATAATAATAATAATAATAATAATAATAATAATAATAATAATAATAATAAGGTTGGATTCAAAACCTTCTACTTTTATGCTTTAATTTATCTTATTTAAATAATCATATATATGGCATCTCGCTACTTATTTTCAGAAAAAAAGATTTTTCATTCGTGGAAATAGTCGGCAACTTTTTTTTGCGCCACCAAAATAGTTGGAGTGATGGCATAAAAATTTAAATTTATTTATGTGGTCCGGATCGCATGTAGTAACAAAAATATTATACGTACCTCATATCATGCTTCAGTAGTGTCCTTAGTTATCTTTCATAAGATCCTTTCTTTAATCCCTTGTCGATGATTTGATATTATAACGTGGAAGGAGTCCTCTTGTTCATCTTCTCCCTAAATTATAATATTTCTGAAATTTTCTTATAAATTCCGATCCAAGCTGCGCATGCATTATTCGAAAATAAAAGAAGAATTAGGATCTATAATATTGCTTTGGGAATAGAACCCTAGAATTTACGAATATAGTATCGTTTAATATAGTATATTTTCCTCATATAGGCAGAAAGTGTTGCTATTTCAAAATTAGGATCACCAATATATTAATTTTCCATTGAACAAATATTTCATATATTATGGGTTAACTTTTATTATATAGAGAGGTTTATAAACTTGATTGAACGTAATTAAAGATTAAAAATAAAAAAACTATATAGGTGTTTTATTGATGAAATTTAACTTCATGATCTCTCAATTTTTGAGTTGATGATATGCATTACTATCTCTCATTTCATAAATCTCTCTCTCGTAGTATGTCATTTAGATGAGCTATGATTATGATGATTTCATGGTTACATGGAAGATCATAATTTATGGACAGCTAGTCATCCAGTCGGTGGGAGATTAAAAAAAACACAAGATATTCTACTGGAAAATAAAATGCCATAAGATATCGACATTACATATTTAAGACTTGCTGTCATGGGCGCCCATAAAAAAATGTCCTTTAGCATGCAATAATTCAAACGTGTATCTACTATTTTATTATAAAATATTATTTTAGCTATCATAAACTATAAGTAATTTTCGTTATTAATTCAAATTATCACGTCATTAGTGTCCGTATAACACACAAGTGGAGGTATTTAAAATTGAACTGTAGTTTCCTTTTTATCTAAACAAAAGATTCTGATGCTTATCAAAGTTTAAGCTCGATATCATTAATTAATTCGGGTTTCTTGGTCAACAATGTTTACTTTTATCTTTAAAACTCTCTCACTTCAAAAGGAAAGCGGAGGGCATCGTGTTCTTGTTCGTGCATTCCACTTAGCAAGAAGATGTGGCGTTTGCATCACACATCCGCCCACACGGCGATCGATATCCCACCTCTTTTTACTTTTGTCTCCTAAAGGACGAAAGCCTCCGACCACCTCGGGAATTAATTAATTAAGATAAATCAAGAATGGTTGGCACAATTGGCTAGCGGAATTATGTCCTGGGACGCTGAGTGCTAATAGCCTCAGGTTCGATTCTCAGAGTCGTCATCCTTGATCAGAGTATTCTTTGTCGCTCGAGCCCGAACACTGAATTAGTCGTGTAATGACCAGTTCATTACCCATTCTCTCTCCTTTATTTCAAACTTAAAATTCAAAAAAAAAAAAGAAAAGAAAAATGGACGAGAGAATCGGTCGGCCCTCCCTCCCGATTCTCTCGCCCATGACTCCCCACTCCCCCTCCCCCCACGAACTTTTCATCAGAGAGAGGGGGCAGAGCTATACGAGAGAGTGAGGAGGATCTCGCTCGTCTTTTGATCTCCTCGCGCACCGCCAGTTTCACTCTCTCCCTCTTCTCTACTTTCTCCGGCAATCGGAGCATGGACGAACCGATGTACCTCGACGCACAGTAGCAACCTCGATGCGTTCGTGAAGGCTGGGCGTATGTTTCCATCGACCAAGGATGATCGGAGATGAGCAGATCGTCGACTATGACTCCGACGAATGGAATTCATTCGGAAAAGGTACCGTAGGTGTAAAAATCCCTATATGAAGAAATGTAGATCAAATGTCGTAAATTTTGATTTCATTATGACTTAGAGGCATGTTGAAATGATTTTCGTATTATATGTATTGTAATCGGACAATCAGAAGTCGACCGAAAATGAAAAATTCGACCGGCGACTCTGTTCGCGCGGAGAATCGGTCGACCAAATTTCCCCATATCGATCAACCGATATTCGACATCTTAGGTAGTGACTCAGGGCCGGTCGACCAATCCCAATTAATCGGCCAATCGATCCGACGGAAGCTGCCAAGCCCATCCGCGTATCATTGGTCGACCGATTCTGCAATAACGACAGGCCGATCGATTCACGTCGAACGGTTGACCGGTTCGTCAAGAAGAAGAAATCGGCCGCAGACATAACCGGTCGACCGCCCATCCGGCGGTCGACCGACCCAACAACAACGATCGACCGATCCAAAGAAGGAGGATGATTCTTTATATGAAATGACCCAAAATACCCTTGAAGGGCCAAAACCTCATAATCAGGCTCACACTTTGGATTGGCCCACCTAAGGTCATGTCCAGTACAATAGAGCAAGTAACGGACAGTTCGTCTGCAAAAAGAGGATTAGACTTTACCTCTTCTCTGAATGTTTATTCCAAACCCCACATATGTTAAAGAAGATAAGTAAAGTAAAGATAAAAGAATGTGATAGCTATGTGTCGCTCAAGGTACAAATCAAGGTATGATATAGTGAGGGGCAGATAGCTGCACTGAGGAAACAGTGTACCTATTGGTATCAACTATCACTGTTCCTGAACCACAGGCCCTCTCCCACCTGTGTTTCGAATAGGGATGATGTATTAACGCACCCTTCCCCCACGGAGGCATATATGGATTATATTGTTTTATATCAGAGGGACAGTTAGCTCAGTTGAGGAGATTATGAACCTACATGCCCGCAACGATCATTATTTTTGGAGTGCAGGTCCTCTCCCACCTGTATTCTGAAAAGGGTATGCCTGAGCATACACCTTTCCTTTTATGGACATCCTGACAACATATGGTATAGAGATACCTCTAGCTTCCCACTTAATTTAAAGTCGAGCTCGCATAGAATAATGAATATCAAGGATCTCATAGTAATGTAAAAGACGTAATATCACACAAGGCATAACAAAGAATAACAAAGTATAGTGATGAATGACAGAGTATGGCAATGAATAATAAAGTATGATAATGAACAGAGTAAAGTATAATATGGTATGGTATTGTGAAAGTAAAGAACAAAGTATAGAACTATATATGTATGATCTATAGTCTACAGAGATCAAGGTATTAGAACCAACGAATAAAGTAACTGATAAGTGATTATGTTTTATCAGTATAGACTTCATCATATTATCATTTCATCGTCTATAAATCTATGTGTACTTGGCGTTAGCTTACGGGCATTTCATACCCCTTCTTTGAGATTTTGCAAGTGAAAATCATGTTTAGGGAGGTTGTGGAAGATGCAGAGCTCGAGGATAGCGACACATGACTTACAAGACATTACAACTTTTCGCTCTGTTATTTCTTTATTAGTTTATTTCAATATTATATTCCAAAGACATCTGAATTTTCGCTTTTAACCTTGTTTATGTAGATATTTATTTGAACTATTTGAATTATATGCATTTCCCTTTTTTCTTGAACTAATCCTTTAAATGTGGCATTTTATGACTCCAAATGATCTTTTCATTCGTTGTTTTTCTATCATTTCTATTGCCACGTGTCTCATATGTTGACCAGTCAAAGTCAAAGAAGTAATAGGCAGTGTAGCGCTCCCTTGGTCAATCTGACAACTAGCGTGGTAGGAGGATTGATTTTGGGAGTGTTACAAGTCGGGTGCTAGTAGCTCCGGACACCGATGGATCAATGGGCATGACTGAAAAAATTTAAGATATAGCAATATAAATATGCATATTTAAGTTGGTATACAGATTTATCCGGACCTGATCGGCCGCCAAATGACTAGGCCGGTCACAACTTGATCTGATCGCCAAGTGACAATTCAAGTCTCGGGCGGGCGGATCAGGCCGCAGGTGAGGCACAGGTGGTGGCAACGACGAGGCGAGGGCGGTCGAAGAGAAAGATCCATGCTAGAGGGGAGGATCCAGATCGCGTCGGAGGGAAAGATCCGTCGCCGATCCGACCTCATGACATGCAGATTCGGGAACCTTGGGGGCCGTGCTGGAGGGGATGTTGGCCGACGCTCACTGGAGCGGAGGAAGGAATTGCCGGCCGATGAAGGAAAAGACGAGAGGGGAGGGAGCAGCGTCGGTCGCTTGAGCGAGAGGAGAGTTGGGAGACACTGTTGCGGGGGAGAGGGGGTGGGGCTTGAGGGGAAGTTCTTTTCACCGTCCGATTAAGGGAATGCGTATAAGGGTATGCCATACAAGGCGTGTGACCCCACTAAATTCTTTATATTAAGCACTCTTTTTAATGATTAATGTGCATGCTACCCGTTAAAATAGATAGCATAATGTTGCCTATCTCTTATACCGTCGTGTCGTCCACGGAGGGCAGTTGTAAACAGATGCAGTCCATGCATGATTCAAGCATGCGATAGCGGTTCAAAGTCTCAAGAGATTGTTCATGATTTTATGTCCTAAATCGACACATTTTATTAATCCATCATCAGTTCTATATTCGATGATTTCAAATGTAGGGAGTAGTGTGTTATCCATTTGCCCATTAAATCCTTTTCTTAAAGAAATGTTTGATTACTTTCGTGTTAAAATTCAACTTTCATCTCAAAAGGGTTCTTGCTACAAAATCAACGTTGGTTGATTTAATTGGTAGCAAGATCGGTTTCAAGCGTTCGATTGTTCGACGTATTTGAAGCCATCAGGTTGATAAGAGAAAAAAAATATTATTCTATTTTCTCGATTTTGAATTAGGTGGACGCTAATAATTTCAAACACTTTCATTGGAATAAATATTAATTAGAAGGACGAGTCTGGTAGGAAAAAAAAGCGATCTGTCATTTGTTTAATCTATTTTTCAGATTCATTGGACTAGAAATACTTTCATGTAAGAATTTTTAATCCATAGCGATCGACCATTATATTATTAATGTAAACTTGTGTTTACACTATGCTAAAGACATTTCAAATAAAAATTAAAGTCAGGGAATTAAAAAACAATGACCCTTTTTTAACTTATGTAATATGACATTATATAATATTTTATAAATAATTAATCAAATGACACTTTCATGTGCTCAAAATTTAAAATATGTATGTTTAAATTATATTTAAACAATTGTACAAAATATATGTACTTGTTCATTATATATTTTAAAAATAAGATTGACTTTTTTCATTGTTTCTTGTAGTATAAATTAGTGCTTTGTCATAAAAAAAATCATTTATCTGATACGCATAGAACAAAACGTTATACTAGAAGTTTTCCTTGATTCCTTCCCTACTTTCCGTTCCAAGTTTTTTATTTGAATACTTATTTAATTTTTATTTGAATATTTATTTGTTGTTTGTAGCTAAAAATGATTATTGTTTATTTCATATTTTAAAGAAATAGTCCTTTTGTTTTCATGTCGAGGACTCAGGAGCCCATACGCTCGAACCGAATTGTACTCAATATGACGTCTATGTCACGACGTCAGCTGTGCAACTACTTGCCCGATCAACTTCGCATGTCATAGTCAAGGGGGGTGGAGTGTAAATAACTTCTCTTCAGTTAAAGATAACAAAATCTAGTTTTTTTTGTGAATAAATAATATTTTTGTCGAGAATTTGATCTATCATTATTATTAGAGATGGACAACCATGTCAGGTCGGGCAGACGAGCCATGCCAAACTTGCAATAAACTACTTCGACACAATTTGGATCCGGTCCGGCGGATAGTCCGGCGTGGTCGTGCTGAACTGGGCGCTCCATTTTTTTGCTCTGCGTCAAAGTGAGCTCTGTCAAAATTCGGTCCGGGTTCAATTTTTTTTCTATATAATTTTTACCTACAAATTGAAAAAAAAATATTTCAAAAAGTCGCCCTACAAACCTCTATGGTAAATATTATGTGTGATAACCACTAAATCAAAGTAGGAGATATTTAATGTACCACATTAAATGTATTAAAGGGGGCAAATTTATTATTTTATCATAAAATTTACATATTAATATATATTAAAAAAATTCAAAATTTTAGGGGAAACCGACCCCAAGTTGTCTCTTTTCCTCCTTTGTTTTTTTGCATAGGCCAAATTGTTTTTAGTATAATTACATATTAATATCTAATCTTAACATAAATTCAATATGGTTGTCTTGGTTCTCACTCATAATAATATTTTAAAAATCCGATCGGTATGCCAATCGAGTCACGGTTCAATCGGATTTTACCTGGTTGAATCGGATTTTTATATAATAATATTATTTATAATTATTTAAGAGTAATATAATATACAACTTACTACAAAAATTATTAAATCAAATTAATAATTATTACCATATGTTAGATTAAATAGTAATTTTATTTTATTAGATATATTTTTAATAATATAATCATCAAAATTAATTTTAACCTAAAATCATAATTATATTTTATTCCCTTTATAATATATTTTCATTTTATTTTTTTCTTCAATGACATCTTTTCTTTTCTTTTCTTATGTTATATTCTTTCCTTTTTTTCTCCCTCCACTTCATAATATTCCATTTTCATATAAAATCATTTTTAATATAATATATATGAAAAGATTTTATACATTAAATTGATTGTATACATCATCCCCTCTTTATTTAGTGGCTCTCTCTCTCTCTCCTTAATTAGTGGCACTTTTTCTTTCTCAATAATATGAAACCGGTAATCCACTCTTAATTAATGACACTTTCTCTCTTTCTCCTTAATTACACTCTTTTTTTCTCTCTCCTTATCATTTAAAACCTTTCCATATATCTTTAGTTAAAAAATAAAAAGCCGGGTTGAACCCGATTTACTGGTTCAACCCGATTTTTTCCATGCCAATGGATTTTAAATATTTCTCTTTTTAATAATGAATCAAACCGAATTTGAAATCGATTTGCAATCGAACTGGTTGAACCGATCGGTCCGAACCGATTTTTCAAAATATTGCTTTGTTAGGTGTGATTGAGGGATCGAAACTAGTTACCCTATCTTTTTTTCTTTCCACTCCTAATTATAAATATATATAAATAAAAAATTGTGTTGCACCGCATCGAGCCGGGCTGGGCTGGCCCAACAAATGTTTGTGCGGCCGGCACGAATGTCCACTTTTATGAGATGCGTGATATGAGACAATTTTACCATATTGGTTAGATTCGATCATTGATTGACCTCTCATTTGTGAATTATGTGCATAATTGTAGTGCACGAATTAAATCGTTGACATTATTTTCTAAACATCTTAGTCCGAAAAAAAAACTTCACACATCATGATTATTTGTGTGATAAAGATTATTCAATTAAAATTATGTTTTTGTATAAATAGCAATGTTTATTGTTGATAAAAAGTTCAATTAAATACTAAGAAAAAGATAATAACTTAAAAATATGCAGTTCAAATAATTTTCTCCCATGCTCTATTGCTGGCTAATTATTTAGCTTTATTTTTATTACAAGAAAAAAATAATGGATCTAATGAAGATGAAAATAAGAAGGGAAGCAAAAAAATCACAATTTAAATTTAACCGACTTTTAGGGTATAAAAGGATTGTACCTCATTGTTTTTTTTATTTTGAAATATATTACTCAATTTCAAGTGCCTTTAGCGATGACATCGTTAAATATGGACACTTCCAAATTTAATTAATTTTGTGTCTTCATTGAGATCAATTAGTTCATAAGATCGTACTCGGATAAATTTCACCAAATATTCTCTAACTTTGGACACTTTTTCAGCGTTATTCTCAAACTTCATTGTAACAAGATTATCTTCTATTTTTAACTTGTTTCATCAAATGTTCTTTTCGACGGTGATTGACAATTTCTCGATCAATCTATTAACGTGGTGTCACAATGATATTTCTCCCTCCGTGTGTTGCCAACGGGCTGGGGGGCGACGCTAACCTTCAAGCATAAGTAGGGGGCGTCAGCCCCCCCCCTATACACACATCGGCGACTGGCGACGTCCCAATTTTTTATTTTTTTACTTATTATTTTTTAATATTGTCATTTGTCACGTCAATAAATTATTTGTCTGGAAAAGAGAAAACATCACTGTGACATCAGCAGATGACCATGGTGAAACGGTCGATCACTTATGAAAAAGACATTTTATTATAAAATGAAGTTTAAAAATAGCGCAAAAAAAATGTCCAAAATTGAAGAGGATTCGGTGAAATATATTCGACTAGACCCCCTTTTATTGACAAAAACGTTGACCAAACCTACTTCGTTAATTTTGCAAGAGAAATTTCTAAAAGTAAAAAAAAAATAAAAAAGAATACGATATTTTATTCTTGTTTACATTGAAGAAGTTTTTATTATTATTCAGCAAAAAATGTCTTGAGTTAAAAAACATTTTATATGTGCGTGTTTGCATGAAAAAAAAGTTGAATTAATCGAGTCTAGAAGATCAAATGTTAAATATGTTTCGTTTAATAAAATAAGACGTCTCGAAGTTTTTTTTTTAAAAAACACCAATCACCATTTTCGTTTCATAAACGATTTAAAATCCTTAGAAAGAAGTATTACGATTTCCAAGCAGTTCCACCACCAAGAACATGCCGCTGTCCGGACGCATATTTCCAGAATGTTAGTGGGCTCTTTAATCCTTCTCCCTAAAATATGCATCCATGTTTGAACATTCCAAGCTTCCAACTCACAGATGATATATTCACTGAATCGGATCATTGGATGCATTAACGATGTAGACCGTCAACGATCAACTTTTTTTTATTTTAAATTTTACTGAATAATAATAGAAAATTCTTCATTGTAAACATAGGTTAATAGTGATTCGTTATAAACAAGAAAAAAATGTCTAAGCTAACGATATAGACAGTTTAATTTTTAAAAAATTGAATTGTGGGGGCATTAAAATTGAACTAAAACGTTTCTATAGTTAATAAGCAGCCTGTTTAGCAAAAATATTAAGCACTGCACCTTAAAAACATAGGTTAATTTCATAAAATTCCTCTAAATTATAACCATTTTTCATATTTAATTTTGATTTATAAACTTAGCATCCGGTTCTTAAATTTTATCGCGATTTTAATTTAGGTGGTTTCGTAGATTCTATTAACTTTTTTGCTAAACGTGAATTGAAATAAATATTTTTTTGATTCATTCAGATAATGAAAATTTAAAATCATGAGAGGACATTTTAATCTTTTTATTAAAAAAAATAACATAATTTGATGAAAGGATCTAAAGGAAAAATCGAGATAAAAATTTATGGATGTTATACAATAAATTCATAATTCAAAATTAGAAAAAAATTACTATAATTTAGGAAAGATTTGCGAAATTAATAAAAAAGTAACCGTAAAAAAAGTTGCCTACAAACAAAGCGACGTGTGTGTCACGGATGAATGATTCGTTCTTCCTCATGAAAACTTTTGTTATGAGTATATACCTATTTTTATTATTTAAATAATGTACTAAGTATAATTTATAAATACAAAATAATATATATTTAATGTATTAATTTACTAAAAATATCTAAGACTAAATACATAATAATTAATAAATTAATTATATTAGTTAAAATAATCTAATCAGAATAATAAAATGATTTTTTAGCACCGCGTGGGTTGGACGATCGATGTCACTTTCTCGATATTGAGGCGACAATTGAAAAAAAAAGAATAATAAAATTATTCTAATCTTAATCATATTCGTAAATCAACAAATAAGATACACTAATATATAATTATTTTAGTTATTTAATAGAAAAATAATCTGCCATTCTACATAAATACTTTACTATAAGGATAGATACCTGAGCCTAAGTTTAATTAAACAAAAGACTTTGCACTGGAATCACCATAGGCTAAGTCGGAGACCAAACTCCTGAAGGTTAAGAGTACAATACAAATGTCATGAGCATATGAATGCCTCTGTAGGCCTCACTCCTTAAGAATTTTAGTAATCCAAGGCCCCTTTACAGCCAACATATGACCTATTGGGCCAAATTATTCTCAAATTGTGGAATAAATTTAGAATTAATTAATTGTAAAGTGATGAAAGAAACACATCTTTCTTTCACCTTAACAATATTATTATACACAAAAAAGGAACACCATAAGCATGGTAAAGGACAAGGAAAACAAGAATTTTTTTCTTATAAAAATAACCTAAGTTCTTAAGCTACCTATGCGAATCTGATCTTGTCCCAATCGAGTTCCATCGATTTTTCAAAAGAAGTAAGCCGTATGTTTTGACTCATGTGATACAATATTTTTTTTGGTCCTTGTTTATGTTCATGTCAAATTGAAACTTTTGAATATGGATAATTATAGATAAAACATATAACACCCAGGTTCACAATGTGCATGATTTGTCAAATTAAGTTCAAATTGAAAAAAAAATCAATTTGTATTAAAAATCCCACTTCAGGATTAATGTATAACTCTTATTTATTTGGATCTAAAGTACTCATCTGATGTTGGTCTAACCAATCATAACTCGCAGATATAAGAAAGTGTTATTACAAACTCGTAATAAAATTTGAAGAGCTCATTTAGGGTAATAAGTATAATTTCTTTTTTGCCAAATATGTTTAAGGTCTACTGCAACCTACCAAAGAAGAAAGAGTAATTGTATAAGAAAAAAAATTAAAATAAGAAAGAAAGACAAATTAAGTAAAGAAAGTTCATTATTTGATTTTTTATTGTTTGTGCTATTTTAATTATTATTATTAAAGTTTAAGGTGTTTTTATTCAGATGCACCTTCTGATGACATAAACGAAATGTGCCACAAAGTCTAATAACTTACTCACTGGTTCATTCATGTTTTGGTACTTTAGTTCATTCATTCTATGATAAAATCATAAGTACATTTACTCGCACATTCCATTTTGCGATATTAAACGAAGAAATAGATATTGTGGATGGATATCAAGGGCACGAAAATAAAGTATTTTTTTAATATATCATGAATACATATATGATATATCCTGTAGTTCAAAATTGTATAAATCTATATGAATCATGAATCTCTCGTATAAAATAATGCGTGTACTTTAATACTCATCTTAACAAAATACATCATGGACATTTTCTCTTCGCATGAGTAAACGATTAATGATTCGATTACATATTATATAATTCGTCCCTCCTTTTATGTGACCCAACATTCACATGCAATCTGGTTGCACTCAAATAAGATTCCTTGAAAGAAAAAAAGATTCCTTGAACTTGCGACGATGCACAGAATGAACATCACCTAGATCTCTTGTTCAGAGCAGAAAGTTCGAGCCAAATAAGAAAACTCGTATCTGCATCTGCTTCACTATCTTGTACATAAAACCACAATGTTAGCAGTAGCATTTTTTGCTGCCACTTTGACACCTAATTTGCATAATAGATCTGTTTGAAGGAAATTTTACTCCGGCTGCAGAAGATGCATTAGCTGCCCCTTGCTAGCTCTGGACACAACAAATTGCTCGAGCAAGCAACCATGTTCCGGTAATTAGTTTGTTGTTGGAATGAAGAATTTTTCATGTAATCTGAGGGTGTTCCTAATTTGTATTTTCAAAGTTCATGCTCACTCCAGTTAAAGACACAGGAACCACTGAATGTAACTATTTTCCAGCTTGAACTGTTGGATCAATCTTACTAGAGCAGTTCTATTTAAAAGTAGATATTAACTCGTGCTTGATTGCGCTCTTTAGTGACATCATCTTAAACCTGCTTCGTACTATCTAGAGAGTACCATGTGAAATCATTGCATTTGCAAGGTTTGCTTCGATCTACATAGAGGTTGCTGTGTTTAATTCCCAGTCTGTCACATAGTTGAATTGATTTCTGCTACATCTTGTCCATTCTTATCTCAATCAAATTGTGCTGTTGGCTAAAAAACTCTCACTGTCCTTAGCATGATATGCCATTTGTCTTTCTGCATACTTCAGCATCTACTAACAAGAATATTGTGTATCACATGCTATGCAAGTTCCTCTTGGAACAATGACACCTAGCATAATGCAGCATTGCAGTTGCAGTAGTGTACATATATTCAATTTCTAAAGCACCAATTTCAGTTTTTGCACGTTTAATTTCTTTTCATCTATTTGGTCATGGTATTCTGAAAATAAGAAACCATTAATCTCATATCAATTTAATTAATCTGATATCACAAGTTACCTTTGTGATAAACCTTAAGCTTTGCTATGTATTCTTCAGTAGCTGAGAAATGATGATGTGAAATGGAAAATTGTCAGCTAAAAGCGACCTTTAGTTTAGAGTAGAAGCTGTAAAAAATTGCTATGAATCGCATTCATAAGGTCTTACAATAGGACAAACTGAAAAGGATTAGACGTTTGAAAATTTTCTTCTGAACAGTTGGATATGGTGTATATTTTTTTTCCCCGAGTTTGCTAAGCTTTCATTTCTTCCATAACCTTGGCATATTATTCTTAAATTTACAGAAAATATCCATCTTGACTTTACAAACTCGAAATCTAATCTGAAGTGTCCATATTGATCAAAGTTTCTGCAGCCAAATGAGTTCTTTTTACTACTCTGATGAAATAAACATCTTCTGAAACACCCCTACTCTTTCTGCTCAGTCCTTGCCAGACAATTGCTTACCTCCGTGGCTCTGTTTCTTGTTCCAATATACATGCTGATACAGACCCCTCTCCCATGGCAATGTCAGCTTTCAGTCGACATGTGAGTTGTTACACCATTGTTCAAAATTGTTACAAACAACAAGCTTTGAAGCAATTCTGGCTCCTAACATTTCCATATTCGGCACACCAACAAACCAAGTCTTGCAGACGCATATGGGAAGATGAGCAATTCGGATTGCTGCCCCAGACGTCATACTTCCTCTACCAAACTTTGTTAGGCAAACGTCGACATCTCATTCATGTTGTTCCAGCAAAATGCACATGTCTCGCCAGTTAACAACTCGGTGAAGTTTCTGTCAGCCATATTTAAACCTTTAGATGGACTACATCTTTTACTGAGGTCCAAAAGGAGTTTGCTGCAGATTAGGACGTCGATCCGTAGTGATGCAGGTTCTGGTAATTTAAAGTGACGACCGTTAGGTTTACTCCTGTTCCGGCAACATGAGGCCAAAAAAATTACATTATGCTTCTGATAGAGTTCCTCTCAAGTCCACATTTGTAGTTCTACCTCTACAGCTACTCCAGAAGAACTTTTTTTCTCCAGGTAGATGGGCAGCCCTCTGGATTTTTCTGCATAGGTGAGACTGAGATTTTGTTGCTCGATTGTAACCCATAATATTGCTTCGGATTAATTTTGGATCTCCTCGTATCGCACGTTTAGGGAAAAAATAGATGTACTTTTGCAATTAATTATAAGAAGTGGGAATGTGGGATGAAGTGAAGTCTTTTAAATATTAATTTCGTGGGCTTTATAATAAATTAACATCTATCTCAATAATTAATATTTCTGCAATTTTCTTTTATTTTGTTTAAAGTCTCATTTTATCATTTTAATACTGCACCGATATAATAATTTTTATAATTTTTATTTTATTTTAAAATAGACGAATAAAATAGTTATAAGAGAAAAATAAAAAATACGATAAAAAATATACAAAATAGATGAAACAAAATATAGAATGCAAAAATGAATTAAGTGGTCAAAATTATATGTTACTCATTAAATATTATAAATAGTTTATATATATAATGAAATAATAAAAAGGCATTTATAGAAATAAAATTCGTCTTTTTTTTCAAACTCATCGTTTTTCATTATCATTTTAATAAATATTCACTAATGACGCAGCATTTTTTTTCATCACCCTATCTCTAATTTATATTTTTACTACCACTTCAATTCCAGTAGTAAATTATTACTTTTCAACTCTAAAACTGCAAATGCTCAGCTCAGATAACAGGATCTGAGTGCGGAACGCGAGGCTGTCACGCAGTTAGAAGCTCAAGCGCATCTGTCGTTATGGTTGAGAAAGCATACAAAAAACGCAATTAATAGTGCAGATTTGGGATAAATCTCATTGATCCCACTACTACAAAATGTGTATGGCCCCGAAGTGAAAACGTTGCTGCTGGGGAACAAGAATCGGAAAGGGCGCAAGTAGGCAGCAGCGCCTGTCAGAGCAAGTTGGAGAAAGAAAGAACGTGCAAAGCAGCGGCGGGGTGTGGACAGGAGGGACATCGGAGCGTTACAGTAAAATACTAAAAACGCAGCGGGGCCGTGGCCGTTCGCTTTGCTCCACCACCGTTTACGCCACAGCAGCACCGAGGCAAAGCGGGCAGAGAGAGAGCCAAAGGCGAAGGCAAAGGGAAAAAAGGGAAGTTAAACGTGATCTTGGAACTCGATCCAATGGGACGCCCACGGCGCCATCCTTTGAACTCCGCTCTCGATACTCAAACCTTATCTTCGGATCCTGCGGATTTATTGATTGATTTTTGTCTGTGAGCTATTTAATTTGCCTGCTGAAATCTGCCACTTCGAACTCCGCGAAAAGTAACAGTATCCGGGCAAACAGTTAGGCCTGTTGGCTGGCTCAGTTACCGTTCCTTGCCTACACAGTTAAAAAGTTGCATTTAAAAAATAAAATAGCTACAGCGCCGAATGAATCCGCGAGCGATCAATCGGCCCCAATTCGCAGCTGCGCGGCGACTCATTCAAAATCTGGTGCGGTGTCTCAGTCCGGTGGCGCCTTTTGGTTGGCCGCCCCTCTCTGTATGCATTTGTAACATGTCTTCGACTCTTCAACCACCTAAAGGAAGGACCCCCCCCCCCCCCCCCCCCCAAAAAAAAGTTCAAACTTTGAATCCCCTCACACTGCGCATGCTTGTCTTCTTCCCTTTTTTTTTCCCTTCTTATTTTTATGTTCCTGCATACCTACAATCCTGTGTTTGCAGGCCCCAAAGGAAAAAGTATGAACAGTAAAACAGTCAAGGAACCCTGAGTTAGGCAGTTGATTTATTATGCATAGAGCTAGTGATTTTTGGTCTGTAAACAGCTAATAGTTCTGAACTACCAACAGTCAGCTGCAACCAGACGGAATAAAGTGAGGATGGCTGGAGGTGACGCAGCAGAGAGAGAGAGAGAGTTGTGGGGGTTGGAGAATCCACGTCCGAATCGGAGACTTGTGCGCAAGTTGCGTGCATGGCCCGACAAAGAGATGAGACCAGGCGCCAGGGGCAACAAAGGGGGGAAGGATGTGTCTTCCTCCTCTGCGCCTGTCCCTTTGCTAATTGCTCACCAGTCACCACCACCACCATGACGACGACACAGCTGATGGCGACCGCAGGATGGTGACGGATGTGGTCTCCATTGGATCTCGTCTTGTAATTTATTCCACACACAAATTTCTCGTCTGTAACGCTCTGTGACATATCAGTAATGACGCGGACTCCAATGTTTACGCTTTGATCTAGCGATGCTAATGTGTCATCAGTCTCGTAGGATCGCTTGTTGTTTAATTGAAGATATTATAACACGATAGACAAAACAAAAACTACAATAATGCTACCTTGAGCCAAGCTTAAGATTTAGCAAGGGTTTTGGGTAGTAGATTTCCTGGCGCCTCCACTTCTCTGTGACTTTGGAGTTCTGGTTCCTGTTTGGAGATCTAAGAAGTCAACTGGGTTGTCAACGGGAGTTGATTCAAGTCGGTTCTGTTGAGAATTAGGATTACTACTTTCTGGATTTAATTTGAAACACACCGTTAAAATAGAACATTTTCTACATCCGAAAAGTCATAATATTAGGAATGATGAGGTTGCTATGGCATGTCAAGTTAACTCTCGTGCATTCATAACAATTATGTGCATTTTTTTTTTCGGTGGAGAACCATTTATTTCTAAGGTTACTTTTAAAAAAAAAAGAATGAAAAGGTCACTAATATCTTATTAATTCGATGTTAGAATGCCATATGGAGAAACCTTACGTTATAAATCTGAATTTTGAATTTAAGGTGCAATTATGTGCTCTTTATTTTAAATTTATTTTTCCGACCTTGAGCCTCTTTTATAACAACATTGGATGCCGATACGTGATAATTTAAAAATGAAAAGAAGTAAGCTTGGTTGATTTTTTTTCCTTTACGAAGGTATAGATTTATATTGGACTAATGTTATTGTTGTTTTTTTTATATCTATAGGTGGATCTTAATTTCATTGTACAAATAAAATACTTTCTTTTTTATCACATGTGCAAGATTATGCACATTAACATTATTCTTTTTTACAATACTTAAAATCTTTTAAATTGTTAGCAGCACATGCATATATTATTTCTGCATTCTAAAGGGCTGAAGTTGAATCACACAAGTCCTTTATACAAAATTTCGGCTTCTACTATAACAATTCGGTATTCTTTTTTTTTTGCTTAATTGATAATCTTTGAACTAAAATAAACATCTCATTGTCTTTTCTAAATGTATTTTTTCGTAGGATTGATTAATGTTTAGGACTAGTCACATCTAATTAATATTATGTGGTTAAAATTGTCAAATGTTGAAGATCAATCTCTCTTCAAATAATATCTCTAAAGGGTATTTGAAAATTAAAACCGGAGTTTCTTCGAGTTTAGGTGAATAATTGAATGGACAGATTAATTTATTATGTATTGATTATAAATAAAGTAGTTGATGTGATAGGAAGAATAAATATGATGAGTTAATTATAATGGGTGTTTGAATTAAAAATATATATAATAAATATATGTTATAAATTTAATAAAAAAATTAAAAAATAAATATATATTAAGAAAAAAATATTAGAATGTGTTGTTTAAAATATATATTATTTAAATCTAAAAATCGTTTTTTAATAATTTATATTTAATAAATATTAATTCCTTTAATGAAATGATAAATAATAAATAAATATTCTACTAATAATTTATAATTAATATTTTATATATAATAAATAAATTATTTTACACAGGGAACATAAAGAAATAGAAAATGATAAAAGAAAAGAAAAAGTTGAAAAGAAAAAAAAAGGAAACATCAAACCAAAAAAACGTAGAACAAAAAAAAAAAGAACAGCCTTGGTTCCACAAGATGTTGGAATCAGAGTAACATAAAAGAAAAAAAAAGATTTAGTTCCACTCAATCCAATTTTTTTTAGAATGTTTGAACTAACTAGAATAAGAGACCTGAATTTACTAAATTCCACTGTCACAGGTGCGTTTGGTTTAAGTTATGTAACATTACTTAGAATCTAAACATTTCAAATAATATAATTTTCAGGAGGAGGAGGCGGCGGCGACTGCTGCTGAGCATGGGTGAGGAGGAGTAGGCAATGACTGCTGCTGGTGAGCAAGGGTGAGGGGGAGGAGGAAGACGGAATGTGAGAAAGACACGTCTGAGGGAGGGATTGAGATTCCGACATTTAATAGGATTCTCATTCCAATTGGAATGTGAGATTCCTGTTAACATTAACAAATCATTCATTAACCAAACGTTGTAATCTATTATTCTTTTATAGATTCCAAGGAATGAAAATAAAATAGAACCAACCAAACACCCCTTGTAGGCAAGTATAAAGGGAATATAGTTTTCTCCTTTTTTTTCAAATTTAGGATGAAAAATATAGGACATCCAGAAGAATAATATGCAAGGAATTTATCAAAGTTGTTCTTAATCAAGATATGTACTTGGACAGCGACAAAATTTGCTGAATGAACAAAAATTGAGACTCTAAACTAACTTCTAATTCCAATTATATAAATAATTGATACAACCACTACCTAAAAAACTTTAAATTATAAATTCATATCATCCCTAACATATAAATTCATATGCAATTCGTGTAAAATTTGGATCCAACTTGTATCCAATAACATTTGTTATGATCTGATGGATCCACTGCATGTGATGTGCACAAAAGCTTTCGTCCTCGATGCCTCTTCGAGCAAACTCCACCAGCTGTGATCCACCTCTTCATGAACACACATGAACTACACTTGAAATTGTAACATCAAGAGCCTGACACCATAAAAAGATTTCAATCAATCCTCCTCAGCCCTGCACGTACAAAACACATTAAATATCAATAAGCATTTTAAATTTAGATTTTAATAATTACATCGTTATAAAAGTCATTAGTCACTTAAATGAGTTAATTAAGTGCTAGCAACTTTAGATAACGAATAGATAAAAAGAAATAAACATGATGTCAAATGCTTAATTCAGTAATCAAAGTTTATTTTTTCTTTGTAAGAAAAAAAAAGAGAAGTCTGTTTACCACCTTCATATTGTCATACATGGAAAGACATTGGAAGTGAAAATAGGGATGGTTAAATCAACACCAGTAGGATTTAATTATCATATTAAAGTCTTTAGTCTTTTAAGAAAATTGATAAGCACATTATTTTTAATCATGTGAGTAAAAGTCAAGAATTCAAACGTCGTTAAATTTTTTAACTCTTTTTATTGTCCATGTGGTGAGATAGGCTAAATTAAAATTGTCAACAGTCCACACATAAAAGAAGTCTTAAAAATATAAAATCATTGATATTGTTGCTCTTTGTAATGACTTTATTTTTTAGGAAAAATTATTAGCACATCAAATTTAACATAATATTAAAATTAAAAGTCCATCAAAATTATCATCAGCTTACACATTAGGGGAATATTAAAATATAAAATCGCTTTCATAAAAAAATAAGCTTTTAAGAAAATTGGTCACCATATTAATTTTAATATTAATGTGACATTTTTGTTTTGTTTAAACTCGATTGATATCGGAAGGAGAGCGAAATACTAAATTCGAGCCATATTAATAATTCTAATAATAAGACTGAAATTAATAATATCCGTTGATCCTGTGACAATTATGCTTGGTTGTTCAAGAATAGCATTTATCATCACTTTTCAAAACAGTATGCATAGCACAGCCAATTTAAGATTAATGTTCTCGTTCACTTAAACATAAAATCCTCTTAAAAGTTGTCAATACCTAACACCTAATTGAGATGGGGGGTCACTGTAGAACAATGTCACATTCTTGCCCAGATTGACAACCATTTCCCTTCCAACACCATTGACCACATCCATAAACAAAACTTGAGAATACGACTCCTCACTAAATCTCTGCACAAAATTAACAAGGATTATTCCATTTAACACTTTCGAACTATAAAATTATAAATTTATCCTGATTCGATAAATGTTTCTATTAAATTTCATCTAAGATTTTATTAATTTTTTTCCTAATTATGAAATATCAAAATTTATCTTTACCATTATGATAAAATCCTTAATAAATTATAAAAAAAATCAATACAAGTAAAAAAAATTTGAAATTAAAGATATCTTGATCGTGTTGTTATCTTTAAAAGTTTTATTGTATTAAAGAAGTAAAATTAAGTTTTTATAACCACTAACAGATTTGTAAATTTGTTATTTAAGACTACATGTGAAAAAGAGTGTAGTGAATTAAATATTTCTGCCAACACCCAACCCAAAGTTTATTATACTCGTTCCCTTTTTATATTTGAAAGAAATGGTAGCCATCCACTCCCACACATGCACCCACTATTTAGCATAGTGGTCAAGTACACATGTTACATTTTAATAGCACAAAATAAGGCACAGAGATCAGTGAGGTAAAAAAACAAACAAGAAATCATTCAACATGGATGATATGATACAACGACCTCTTAATATGAAATATCAAATATTTACACATCTGATGACACCTCTCAAAACTTCAACTTTCCTCGGCACCTCTTTGTACAGATTCCATTAGGAAATTTAACAAGAACAAAATAAACCACCAAGACAAGCTCATCTCTCGTGTGTTCCAGCCATCTATCAATTGCAGCTAAAAATCCAATGTAAAAGGATAAAAAACACAGCCTAAAGATGGGCTTGCCTTTCTCTCTCTCTCTCTCTCTCTCTCTCTCCCACTACCTCCTTATTCCAATATCTACAGCAGGAACTTTATCTTACAAACAGGAAAGAGAAAAGAAAAACTCGCTACTGGACATTTACAATAACAACAAAGATGAAAGGCCTCTTTCTGGACTCCATCAGTGTGCTCTCCTGGGAACTGAAACTGAACTCATCTTCTCTTGCTTTGCTTAGCGCCTAAAATTTGTAGCTGACGACTGATGTTAATTGAACTCTTCTTTGGATCCCCCAGTGCTGAGAATGAAACAGAAGGCACTGGGGGATTTTGGTGGGGGGTTTATATGTGCAGTGGTTTGTTTAGGCCACAGCAGGGATGCTGCTGCAGCTCCGGCGGTCGCGATTGAGGCAATCAAAACCCTCGACGCGCACGGTGGCCGGCGTCAGGCCGAACTTGGCACGAACGCAGGCCTTGCGCGGGGACATCGGCGAGCCGCCGGATTGGATCAGCGGAGATGGGGGAACTGGGGCCGGGGGACGGTCCTCGCCGAACCGCTTGTCTTGGACGACAGGGTTCGCCGCTCGACTCGGCGGTGAGCCACAGAAGAACGGGGGCGACGAGGCCACCGGAGATTCTCCTCCCTGCAACACATCACAACACAGGTTAGCTGACGACGAATCTCTAACACAAGCCGACAAGAGACAGACATCAAGCTTTTCTTTGAGAACCAACAGAAGCAAACGCGATATCGTTTGCACAAAATATCCCACAAGAAACCGACAAGAAAATTTTACAGAAATTGACAACCAATAGGTTCACACACGTCAAAAGAAAAATTTGCAGCTTTCACCCGTTATTTGCAGTAAATTTGTAAGACATGCGAAAAGAAAATAGCTTTCATCTCATGATAGCAGATTAATTCCCGGAAGAGAATGAAAGGGCTGCTAAGGATGAAGGCGAGTTAAAAATCTCACCTTTGAGAGGAAAATATCGAGGAGTTCTGCTCCTGCTTTCGAATCACAGGTTTCCACCTGAAGACTGCATCGACAAAAAGGAAAAAGAAGAAATTATCATCAGGGAACCAACAAAAACGAAGAGAATTTTTTTCTTGTGTTTCTGTGTAGAAGAAGAGAAACGTACCTCGAATGCCAGCGGAGGGGACGAACGGGGTCGGCGACGGCGGGGAGAGGACCGAGCCGACGGGGCTTGGGGCAGAAAACTGGGGGTCTGCGATCCGCTGAGGCAAAAGGGCTCCTCATCTCGTCGCAGGCAGCGAACGCGTTCTGATACATCGCCAGCTGATTCATTTTTCGATTAATCTCTTCGAGATTGGCAAAGAGAACGCCTGGTGAAGACACACCAATAAAGCTCCTTTAGATCTTATAATTTTAAGAAAGCAAAACAACATATCGTCAGGAAGGGGTTGAAGTTTGTCAAAAAAAGGTCTGATATGAACGAAAGAATACATCTTAACAAAACAAAAAAACAATTTTTAACAAATTTTAGCATGAAAGATACCAAACTTTTTTTGGAAAAAGGTCAGAAAACCTTCAGATAAATAAGGGTACGCAGAAACGAGCGACTTCCAAAGCCGGCGAAGAACGGCAAAAGTCTCTGGCTTTCAAATATGAAAGGCAAGTAAGCCAAAATCAAAACGTCATCTTGAGAGGAAAAAAAACACAGGAAACTGAACAAACTCGGATCTGATTGATTCGCCAAAGAAATGGGAAGAGTAAAAAAAAAAAGAGGAAGTGGAAAAAACTGAAGGAAGAAAGGATCTATCAGTTCATTACCTCAGCTGCCTCCTATTTTGGAGAGCACCACAGAGGTAGGGGAAGGAAGAAAAACAAAAGAGGTGTGGTGGACAAAGATGTCAGGAAGGAGAGGAAGGGAAGGCTCTGCAGTCGATTTATAATATCAGAACCAGAGGAGAGAACTGAACCAACCACGCCGATGCGCGAACACCCA
Organism: Pontederia crassipes; assembly: GCA_030549335.1. Classification (NCBI taxonomy): domain Eukaryota; kingdom Viridiplantae; phylum Streptophyta; class Magnoliopsida; order Commelinales; family Pontederiaceae; genus Pontederia; species Pontederia crassipes. Next base: position 48,138,730 of record CM060195.1, read on the forward strand.
GAAAATAAAAAAATGGAGAGAGAGAGAGAGAGAGAGAGAGAGAGAGAGAGAGAGAGGAGCGGGGGCAGACGGACGGGATAACCCGGCAAAAGCTGTAATTATATTATTTTGCATTTAAAGACGGTCGGCAGGAAAAGGGACAAAAAAATGCATTCAAAATAAAATATGATCACTCAAAACACGAATATATTAAATGAAATTCAAATAAAATATCGGTAAAAACACTTTTATTATATAGTATATATACTTATAATCAAATAATGTCTCTTTATTATTGTATTATTTCTTTAAATTTCTTCTCAATTATAATATTTTTCACATTTCATTTTAAAATTACTAATTATATAACAAATTTTCCTTGAATTCTTTCGTCAAATTTATATTTTATGTTATTTTATTTATAAAATATAAAATATCTTTTCACAAATTATTTTATATTTAAAATAATATAATATAATATAAATACTAATAATGTAAAATATTTTTGTCAAAATATTTATTTTATTTTAAACATAAAAAAGCAAAAATATTTAACTTTTTCCTAAATAAACAATTAAAAATAACAAAAAAATTAAGAAAAATAAATGGAAAGACTTAAGTGATAATTAAGATAAAATTTAGAGATGTCAATTGTAATATAATAAATTTGTAATTCAAAATTATACATAAAAAATCGCTATAGTTAGAAAATAACATATTATTAAAAGAGTAAAATGTATACGTAGAACATTTGATTATTTATTATATTAATAAAATAAACATATATTAAGTTAAAGTATATATTAAATAATAAATATTATTAAAATTAAGATCATCGGATAATTCGATGATCATGATCAAGTTATTTTAACAAATATGATTAATTCAACGACTATAATTTAAATAATGAGAAATAAGCGCTCTACACCAAGGTGTAGAGCAGGTGCTCTATATACTCATTAATCTCTTATTAAATTTTTCAAACTCCACCTAAGGCATTTTTTATAGAGAATATAAATTTGAGAAGTTCTAAAATAATTTGACATAAAACAAAGTTAGATGACAAAATTGCCAAGGTAAAAGTTTGGAAGATGCAAAATTTACCGAGCTCTTTTCTGTGTCTTCCTAAAGAGGAAGTAGAAGGATTTAATATATAAAATAATTGAAATATGAAACATATATAAAAAATTGAACTCAAAATATTTTAGTTTGTGTTGCTATACCACACTTTAACTAGAAGAGTAAATTTTTGTGGTCTATATGCTTCTTTTATAGGTCTATTCATATTTTTATCCATTTTATAATATACGTTATTTTGAAAAAAAACATTAATGTAGGAAAATTAAAACAACTATATGTACCTAAATGATGGCATATAATAATGAGGAGTAACTATAAGATGAATCAAGAAATAAATAATAAAATGGAACAAGGATAAATTTGGAAAAATATACCAACATATTCTTCCAACATCTAACTACTAAACTTTAATACGAGAGATTTATTTATACTTTTGTTCCAAACTCTAATATCTACCTTATGTTTCATTTACAAAATGGTTCCGATTGGATAAATTTTTATGGGAGCGCGCATAGATTATAATAAATCGATCGATCTATTGTACATGTTACTGTATACTCATTTTTTTATTTAAAACATTACTCTGAATTTTCAAGTTGGTTTACTTTGTCTTTTTCTCTAAAATGATGAAATAAAATTATTAATAAAATTGCATTTAAAAAGAAGTAAAATATAAATCTCAACACTAAGTTATAAAGTATATCAAAATTCCAAAACATAATAAATAATATTAAATCATACAAAACTATTATATCAGAAATAGAAAAAATATGACTTATCAATTAATCTTGTAAATCAGATATTTATACATAAAAAAACGATCCATTGAGCTCTCAAGATTTCTATGAGAATGTCCCAGATTGAGGGAGTCTATTTGATTTATTAAAAAAAGGCTCAAATATCCGAGTTCCTATTTTTTATTTGATTTTTAAAGTCAAATATATTTCTTAGAATGATTTAGTAAAATAAAAAAGTTAAAATCCTAAATAAAATATTAATTTTATTATTTGATCAACTGAAACTAGAGCCCCACTAAAAGAAATCTTAGGTATAGGTGGAGCTTATTTTTTAAAATTTATATACTTAGTTCATAAGATATTATTTCTTTTATTTATACAATAGGTTTTTAATTTAATGCCCATTTTATTATATTTCGTAAGTAATACTTGATATCTTTAGAACTTGATACTATATTTAATATTTAATCATAAAGTTCTATGTTTTCTTAATTTTAGTGTTATTTTCATAAACTTTCCTTAAATTATCATGATTTTCCACGTCTAACATCAAATTACAAATTTATTTTTTCGAATTCCTAAATTATCGTAATTTTTTCACATTAATACATTTTGTTACATCTTATGTTATTTTTGTTTTTTTATTTATGAAAAAACTAAATTATTCCTCGCCACACATCAAATAACAATTATAAAAAATTTAAAATAAAAATTTTCAACAAAGGTCGACCTGCATTAGGGGTGAAAGTAGTTCGGGTCGGTTCGAGTTTTCGGTCTAAAAAAATCAACCGTTATTTTTCGGGTCGGTTTTTAAAATTAGAAAGACCACCCTAAAACCATTTTGAAAAAAATAAAAACCACCCTTTAGCGGATCGGTTTTTTCGGGTGTTTTTTTCGAAGCCTTACTTTTATATAATTATATTTTAAAAATATATTTAATAACTTAAAATTAATATTAAAAATATTTAATTTATATTAAATATAAAATATAAAGCCTTATCCTACTTGCCGACCCCACATAGTGGAATAAGGCTTTGTTGTTGTTGTTGTTGTACTAAAATTTTAAAGTTATTAAATTAGAGTGTGATAATGTGATATAAAAGTATGAAATTTTATACAAAAAATATTATATCTAATAAAAGAATTAATAATATATATTAATTATATAAATAAAAAATTATAAATAAAAATCGGGCTCCACGGACCCTATGATTTTTTCGGATGGGGCCTTAATTTTAGCAGGTGGATTTTAATTTACTAAAAACCGCCCAAAATCATATACGGACCCCTATTTTCAGTTTTTTCGGATCGGATGATTTTTTCGGATTGGTTGGGTTTTTCTTACACCCCTAACCTGCATCATTGGTAATAGAGGAAGGAAAGCTTTCCTGACATTTTTTTATTTTATATATTTGTTATTTGATATGTTATGGATGAGGGATAATTTAGGTGATTCATAAATTAGAAAAAGCAAAACTAATAAAGTAAAAAACTCATGATAGTTTAAGGATATAGAAAAATAAATTCATAGTTTGAGATTAGATGCGAAAAATTATCATTTTAATAAAGTAGAGTATGAAAAAATTATCCGAATCTATATCAGTTTGGCATTCCAACCTAGTTAAAAAGATCAAATCATTTCTTCTTACTCTTTTTTAAAATCGATAAATATTGGTTGATCGTATATTTCATTATAGTTATATAAAAATGGATCCACCAAATAATATATTTTAAAAAATAAAAAATACTAAATTCTCCTAAAAATTTAACCTAAAAATTTATCTAATACTCACATTTTTAATTTATCCAAAAATTGATAAAATTACATTTAATGTCATTGTGAGAAGAATTAGGAGGATATATCCACTTAATTAAGAGAATATAGCATATCCCTTTTAAAAATAGTTTTAGGATGATTTTTAATATAAAAATAAATTAAAAATATTATGTATATTTTTAAAATAAAACACTGACACATTGATAGTGTCAAATACAACCAAGGACAGCTATCTACCTCTTTTGCAACTCATGGTCATATCTTGAACTAGTAAATGTCTCACAAGAGGCATGTGAGTATGTTTTGGTAAGTGTACTGTGCCACAATAAATATGCTTATTGACAGAAATAGCCTCCTCAGTCGGGGATAATTTTTCCATTGTTTTAAAATTTACAGGAAAATATAAAAAATATTTTTCGAAATTAAAAATTCTGAAAATAATCTGAACCTTTTAACAAACGTTTTTAGTGAAATTATGATGCCAAAAGTTTTAAGTTTGATATGGTCGTAAAAAAAACTTTTACAAGAGATCGAATTAGTTTGTATTGCAGCGTTCGGAATTATGGAAGATTTTATCGAAAATGTATAGTCAGTGACATATAACAAAATTGAATATTTACTTAATTCAAAAATATAATTTTTATCCTCATTCTTTTCATAAAATCTCATGGCTGTCAAATTCAAAGTTTTCCTTACTTTACCGACTTAAATACGAGTAACCGCTGAACGTATTCACCCAAGTTGTGATAAAATGATACAAATATGAAAATGGTCTAACCGCTTTAAGGTACTCGGTCCAATCACCTTTCGCCAATTTTCATTTCATAGTTTCGTTCACGTCGTACGTAATTAAATTTGTTTATTTCTGATATTCCAGTCCATTTTTCACTTTATTTGCTTAAATAGATAATCACTCGGTTTTTAAAATAGCAATAATAACAAAATATCTCACTAGGTGGGGTCGGCTACATGAATCATACAACGCTTCGTTGATTCATATTCATGAGATTCGATAAGGTTTTACGCTGGCTGTCGGGGTCTAACACAACCCTCCTCCTTTATCCGAACTTGGGACCGGCTATAAAATATAGACGGAGTTCATTACATATGTGTGGCATATGGTGTTCATCATGGGCGGACCTACATGTTGATTAATGGGGTCAATTGACCCATTAAAGTTTGAGAGTTTATTATATAGGTATTAACTTAAGTAACAATTAATATAAGTTAAATCTTATTACTAATGTTCTCATCTTTTTTTTTTGCTTTGAAATAAAAAATGATATATTATGTTTATATTATCTCTATTACATAATTTATTTTCATAGTTAACTCTTCACATTCTATCTTAATTTTTTAATTTATCTTAACTATATATCTATTAGTATAAATTTAAATTATTTTTAACGAGCAAAATCACTCTTAATATCATATTACTAGTTTTTATAGTAACTTATTACTATGCATTTTTATTGCTTCTTTGTGAACGATTGTACGATATAATATATCGACTTGGAATCAATTAACAATATCAACAATAAGCTTATTGCATAAAAAAATTGAAACAATTTTCAATTAATTTATATTTCAAATATAATACTTTTCATATTAATATTTTATAAAAAAATTACACCCATAAGCTCAAGGGTCCTAGGTCCGCCCCTGGTGTTCATTCTTAATCATAAGATCATGTATGACGATTAGGCAAATAACATATAGTCAAGTCGGTTTTGAATAAACAACGGAAATTTTATGATCGAAATAACTACGCCGAGAGTCGATCTTATAGACTTTCAATAGTGTTCAATAAGTCGTCAAAGGATCGTGACATTAACGTGTTGAGTCAGTAATGCAAACGCTTGAGTGCTTAATGTCCGAATGGACATCTAAAGAGCCACTAGACATCGAGGCTCATAGATGGGGGCGTTCAAGGTGAGACATTAGAAGGAGAAAAGTTTGCTTGTATTATATAAGAACATAAAATACATTTAAACTTAGTAAGACACATGAACTCCTTTTTAATGCACCGTAGATAAGAGAGTTTCAATACAAAATAAAAAATATAAAAGATTAATTCTTTACGTTAGTTGGATGATCTTACAAGATTATGTCATGGGTATGAATAATTTGGTACTCCGTAATATTACGTAGCGTGTGACGACCGCATGTATTCTTTGAGATGACATTCCCAAACTTGACTTAACGACATTGACACTTTGTGCGTCGTGTCACGGAAAATCGCATGACACACGCTCATCATTAAAATTTAGGTTTTAATAATCAATCAATCATCTATAACACGTTCTTTGTGATCTCCTGCCTTCTTGACACTAATGTTAATCGATTATGTACGCTAACTCTTTTATTTATGGAATCAAATTGAATTATTAGTTCCTACACGATATAATTAGATGCATGTGCATGGTCCCTTGAGAAGGCAGGAAAGAGCATTGAAGGTGCAAGAGCAAGATGATGTGGTTGTGCAGTGTACCAATCAGACAAGGCAAATATCACTAACCAGATGTGGAATGACTCCACCTCTAATTGCATGTCCATTATGTGGTTGTACCATCCCTTTTATTTGCTCCTCTTAGCTGTCTAATTTTTCACAATAAGTGGTAGGCCATGTTGCAATACTCCAAGGAATGGGGAGTGAAAAGTTATTTGACTAATTTTGCTCTAACTTGTCGCAAGTTTTAAATTTAAGAAAAATTGAACCTGAAACTTATTTGGTTTTTTAATTGCTGGAGTTGAATTGGAAATCTTTCTATTGTCTTCATTTGTTTTAGAATTCAATTTCTCTCCCAAGTGACTTTAATTTCAGAATAGTGTTTTAAGAATCCATGAACCTCTAGTCAACTAATTCCATTTATTTTTGGGATGCTGTTGGATCATCAATTGTAAGTAACAAATATGGGAGGTATCTCATATCTCATTCCATAAGCCTTTTTAGATATCTAAAAACAATAGCTGACTGCTTGCAATTTTAGATACTTTATTTAGAAAATATACCTTTATGTAATTTTCTAGCAAATTTAAATATTAATTATAATGCATCAAAAGAAACAAAAAAGGTTAAAATGAGAAAGATAAAAATATAATTAAACTATAAATTTTAATATCTCATTTCTTCATCACATACCTATTATTCACTGCTTCAAATAATCTTCATTAATAAAACCATGTAAATTCGTTGGGTTATATCTCTCAAAATTTCTGACTTGCCCCTATGGAACCTATCATCTAACAAATAAAATTTTATTTATCATACTAAAACATTTGTCTCAATAATAATAAAAAAAGGAATATAAATCTTATGAGCTAAAAAATGGCACCGTTACCCTACAAATTTTTTTTCCTGATGGACCTAATTCAAGAATGTCAACTTTATTTTGTAGAAAAAATACCTCCAATAATTGAACTTCTGATTTAGATTTTCACGTTTTTTTTAATGAATTTGTCTTACACCTCTGTACGGACGAATCCAATTCGTCCAATTTGCTTAACATTTTTCTTAAAAGTTGCTTAACATTCTTAGCATAGACTTTTGGATGTGTTCAGCCACACAAATACGTGTACATGCGTTACGTTTGCCAATTTAAGACAGAACATACATTTTGTAAAGATTAACTATTTTAATGCTCTTTTATTTCCGAGGTACCAACAACCTTTCAAAAAATAACATTTTGTTTCTTAACGTCATCGTAGTAACAACAACAACAACATTAATAATAATAATAAGTATTATTATTGTTATTATTATTATTATCTTAATAATTGTCTGTCATTTTCCCGAGGAAGTTGCATTTTTCCTGATGTTGGTGCCCCATAGAAAATAACATTGTAGTATTTTTTTATGGATTTGAATCTATCGTAATTAAAATTTCCAGTAGATTTCTTTTTTTTTTTCAGCTTATTAGGAGCAAAGAAAGAAGAACTAGGTTTTTACTACATTTTTTACTATTGTTTAACAACGAAAATGATTGACAGAAATGAAATTTGATAAAAATAAAATTAGAGAAGCAGATAAAAGCTATTTAGAGTTGTGTTAGATCTAAATACGAGAATTAAAGAGTAAATTTTTTATGTAACTTAAACCTTCTACCTAGTGAATCATTAAATTAGGAAATAGGAACGAAAATTTTGTTGAAATTTTTATTCAGGAGATCTCATTGAGAGAGTGTTCTTTACTTAGCAAAGTAGGTCAAATACACTTATTAGTCATTTGAAAAAAAAATCTGATAAAAAAACTGGAATAAATTATTTGGAAGACATGTAAAAACTAAAAAGTAATAATTAGGGACATGCTTTTTGCGTTGTTAATTTATTTGACTAATGGAACTAAATGACCCTTCTGATTTTCATATATTATCATCATATAATATTTTTCTTAATCGTCTTCCTTTTTTTCCCTTGTTTATCTTTTTAAATGCAGAACAAAACAGTAAATAGGCATTAATAAATTCGGAAAGCATAAAATAGATTAAATACTTAAGTTTTTCTTAACGTGGAATTAATAATCACTAAGATAACTAAATTAATTATTTTTTTCAATCACAAAGGGAGATTCGTCGACTTAATATAGGAAAAATAAATAAATACGAATTATAAATAGGCATCATAGCTTTCACCATTGGAGCATAAATTTGATATCTCTCCTGCCGCTGCTTTTTCAAAGAAAATTCTTAACTTAGATGGATCAGTAGCACCCACCCAATTCTCCGTACTTTGATTATTATTATTATTATTATTATTATTATTATTATGAGAAAAAAAAACAAAGCAAACGTCATCAGATATGTTACATATGCAAAACGATATTTTGTATATGCTCAATTTGTATATGATAAATTATTTTGCAATGGTTCGTCATATTAAATATATGAAGGATTTTTTCTGTTTGACCTCCTGAATTATTAAATTTTTTATTTCTATCAACGATTTTCAAATTTTTCGCAGACCTCCTCTAAATTATGTCGCTTTTTTCACTTAGGTCCATCTATCAATATCCGTTAACTTTCTCATTATTTTTTATTTTTGTATTATAAAATGACCAAAAATATCCTTGGAGCTTAAAATAATACATAATAGTAAACATAAAAAAATAAAAAATGCTGGCCAGCGCAAGAACGTTTGCTCAGCCAATGAGATCGATCTTTTGTCGGCCAACATTTTTTATTTTTTTATATTTGCTATTATGTATTATTTTAAGTTCATTTATAAAATTGGCATTTCTTTTTTTTTATTTTCTTATATTATTTTCTTGATACATTAATAAAATAATATAATAAATAAGGTATCATTAATTTGTTGCTCCATATTTTCTCATAAATTTCTTTATTTCTTTTGTCTTTTTACTCATTTGTTTATTTTTTTTATTAAAATTAGAACAAATCAAATTAATAATGGATAAACAACTTATATTTTATCATTAGATAAATATTATCATATAGTTTATTAGTTAATATTATTAATGAATTAACGGTCGGCCTATCGGATGATTTGTTAGTTAATGGACGGATATCGGACCATCGAATATCGGGCAAACGGCTAAAATATAATGTTTGACCTATTATCTATCCAAGCCCAATAACTTATTGAACGGATTCGGATCTGACACGGATGAACTTACCAATTATCATATCGGGCCAGCCAACAGACAAGTCGAATCGTCCAGTCTAATAAACACCAATAGTCCTCATCACATAGTTGTATAAAAATCCAGTTTCCTGTTATAGTTTTTTTAAAAAAACTTTACTGAAAAAAAAATATATGACACATACGAAACGTCCGAAAATAATGTGACGATAAGAATCGTCAAAACTACAAGTATAAAAATATCTGATATAATATCGCCATACTCAGACCACACTCTCGGATAGATCATAGATATCCTTTTTTTTTTCTAATCATCAATATGAGTGCATGGTGGAGTAGCTATCGAGCCTGATCGAATACAGAGCACATGATGCAAACGTGCAAGGTCCCATGCCTTGCACGTTACTTCTCACCTTCTTCCCACCTTTCGTTCATGTGATCTACTTCTCACCTTCTTCCCACCTTTCGTTCATGTGATCTACTTCTCACCTTCTTCCCACCTTTCGTTCATGTGATCGGCCACCTTTTATTTAATTTGTTATCTTTTTTTTTTTTTGTGTGTGTGCGTGGATACCAAAGTGCTCTATAGTTTGATTAAAGTTTCATAGGCATCAAATGCACGTAGGGTGTTCTTTGGCTCCGTTATTGATAATTTTGTTAGTGAGTAATAGTTTAATTAGTGGATAACGATAGACAAGAGATAACTAGCTAGTCAATAATAATTTGACTGGTAAAAAAATTTAACTACGATTTATTCGATTTATAGTGGTTGAACTAATTGATAAAAATAAACTACATGAATAGCTGCAAGTATATAATTTATATTAGTATATGAAATAGAGTAATAGTTACTTAATTTGTGTTTTTAATTCCAATTTATATTGATAAGTAGAAAGAGTTGCGAAATATGAAATGTCATACTTAAAAGCAGAAATATTAGCGATAAAGCTTTCCATTCCATGGGAGTAGCCCATTTTAATTTCATTGTTTAAAATATAAACTATATATATATTTTATCAAATAATTTATTTTTCTCCATTGCTGGTGTCCATTTAAATAATTTAAAGAATGTGGATCATTAAAAATTAATATTTTCTAAACAATGTCTTTAATGTAAAAATTATCTCTTTTTTTAAACTTGTTAAATTGGTAAGCAACCAATAAAAATCGGAATGCATCTTTCCTAAAAATGCTAAAAAGTATGATCCAATCAAAGTTTCTTATAAATTTTTTTCGATCAATGATGTAAAGTCCCATCTATGATTACTAAATCAATTATACATGTACATGAGATCCCATGTAATCTATTACTTAGTTTTATATTCAATCGAATACTTATCGAAAATATTACTGATAAAGATTGACATGTGAATAACTGTTTCTACGTCCAAAATACAGAATGAGAGTATTATTAAATATACAAGTTTTATTGTGTAACATTTCCCATCAAAATAATAATATTTCTTCCTTAAGAAGTTTATCATTATGTTCTATCATCTTTTTAAGAGACAAGACTGTATATATTCAAAGAAAACAGGATGTAACGTAGCACCACACCCCTTAAAGTTTTGAGTTCATATTTTATCAGTGAATTTTTGGCGTCTATTATTTTTTTTAATTTATCTTTTCTGGCGGGTATTCCTTCACAATCGAAAAGAATATTGAGAAATATTTTTGTGACATGTTGAGAAATATTTTTGTGACATGTCACGTATGATAATTATCGTCTATATACTTCTTCTCCAAATACGTGTCTAAACATTAGGTACTTAAGCAAGCAAAAAAAAAAAAAAAGAAAAAGTTGCGATTATTTATTATATTGCAATTTGAGGTTACTTACTACAAATTTCTTAGTAACATTCTTGATATCTTAATGCCACTGCATATATATATATCATTGTATTCTTCATTGTTTTGTGCCACACAAAATTTAAATGGAAGAATATTCTTTTCGTCTAAAATTCTTCCACCAAACCAAAGGCTGATTTTTTTTTTGCATCTTCCAACTTTATATTATTATAGTGATAGTAACATTATATTTTCAAATTTAACAACATTATATTTAAATTTCATTTATGTATGAAATATATATTGAGTGCTTAAGTTTTAAATTAAACATTACGCAAAATATATTTTATTTAATATATTTGTATTTTATCGTTTTATTGATGCCTATATCTTAAACTGTTACTTTCTAAAAATTATTGATCATATATTATTTCGGTTATTTAATCATTAAAATAATTTAAATATTGTCACTTGCTACAAATTTATCGGTGCTAATTCGTTAAAATTTTGTCCAAAATTCATTATGAGCTATATTTTGATAAAATCTAACATATAATTTCGAAATTTCGTTTAACTTGCGGCTAAAAGAGAAATTACTATTTTTTTTCCTGAAAAATCAGATCCAAAAAGGAAGTTGTAAAAAAAACGATGTATTTATGTACTTATTAATCAAGATTGGATTGAACACAGTAAATCGAAATGTTAGTTAATCATTTAGCTGTGGAAGCTTAGCTATCGAGGTTATAAAAAAAAGTAATGCTTAAACATCATAATTGCTAATCTTATTTTATAATAATAAGGTAATAGTACATTCCGATTTGTAGAGGAGACACTTTATCTACAGGATTTAATTCAAACGCAAAATTCGATTCTACTTAATTTAGAACGATCGAACAAACAAATTAAAATTAGAATGGGATCCGTGTTAATATGATATTGACAGCTTAAATCTACATTTTCAAAAAAACTTTCAATATGGTGCTGCTCTTATTTACACCCGAACCTATTAAAATTACTATGATTTAATTTAAATTAAGGACATAAAATGAAGTGGTCAACGCAAAAAGTTATATAATTATCGGAGGCTGTCATCACAGTTCATGTGATAGCTTTAATCCATGGATGGTTAAGAATAATGACTACAAATAGCACCTTGTTAATATTTTATTTAAAGAATGCAATACTTAATAAAAAAAGATGTCATATAATAGTAATAATTAATAATAGCTAATGACGCATGGGGTTATGCTTAAATAATTTGTTGTTAATGCTGGATGCGAGGAGGATTTGTGCGTTTTGTGCGTGGAGCTGCGTGTTCATGTCGGGTCCTCAAAAGCGAGGAATCTGAGAAAAAAAAAAAAGAGAATCCATTCACCATCATGTTATTGATTTGATAACGTGATTGAATTTCTTATGAGCGGTAACAATTTAATTTGTACGATATTAATAATTATGCGCATCATTCAGAAATTAAGAATCGACAGACAATAAAATGTGGAGCACCATCATCCATTAAATTTTAATCCTTAAGGGAAGTTGATAATTTCAAATTTTCATCTGAGAGAATCGACATGATTCCATTATCACTGGCCGGTTAAGTGCGATTTGAATGTTACATATTTGAGAACTAATTATTTGAAATCTATTACATTGTGATATAAACGATTATATAGAACAACACATTATCAGTGTATATCAGTCAATTAATTAGAAATAAATACATACTTGTACTTTTATAATTCATTTATTGGCAATCCAGCATTCAAATATTTTGAAAGATTTAGTTCGTGAGCATCTCATAATAAGATTTAACTAATAAAATAATTAAAGGATAATTGTTGGATCGGTCCAATAGTACACCTACTCTACATGGAGTGCTTTACACCTCTACTTTTTCTTATTACTTTTAATTATCAAATTTAATAATAGGGATTAAAGAGCCGAAGTTAGGATTGTTAGGAGGGGGAGCTGCCGTGCTTTGATTCATGGTGTCATTCGAAGGGGAGAGAGAGAGAGAGAGAGAGAGAGAGAGAGAGAGAGAGAGAGAGAGAGAGAGAGAGAGGTCACCTAATAAACTTGTTAATTTCTTCAACTCACGCTTCATGGGTTTGATATAAACGTCTACACAAAATCTCACAAAAAAGTTTGAATGGAGATTTGGAAGAATTAATGAAGTTACGTTGCATCGAACCAAAATCGATCTTTTATTTGTGATGTAGTAGATGTTGACATGCACCTCTTTTTTTTTATGAGTATTAAGAACTCAAATTGGCATTATATACAAGCAAGGAGTCAACACAACGTAATTAAAGTCCAACTTGTTTTTTTTAAAAAAAGTCCAACTTGGTTCCATATCATACCAAAGCCCACCAAGCCCAGATTTCACTGCAATTCACATCTACTTGAATTGTTGAGACCAAGATGGGCTTTAACTAACGGCCTCCTCCAAGGCCTGTAAGGTAGAGTTTGGAGCGACCGTTTGAAAGCAGATTTGTTAGTTTTCACGATTTGTCAATTATTTTTTGCAATTAACATACGAGAGAAATAAATTATGTATTTCAAATTCAAAAAAAATTAAAATATTTACGTTTCTCAGAAAATTGTTACCTTCCGTTGCGAAATTATGGAAGTTCGAACTACTTGCCTTTTGTGCACTGTGGACGTTATTTTTGTCTTTGAGACAACTTTCAAATTATGATTCTTCGATCTATATCTATTGCATTGACTTTGAGACAACTTTTGTGAATTGAGGACGTTTTCTTTTTCTTTTTCTTTTTCTTTTTCTTTTTTTTTACTTTTACACGGCAACGTTGTATCTGCATTAATAGATGCATGATCGCATCTCCTCCTTGAAAAAAAATCAATGTATAATGTCAATTCTTGAAGTGATCAGTCGTTGTCCTTAGTTTTTCTTTAATTTATTTTCTTCCAATTAATTATCTACATTTCCACGAAGCTTACAATATTTCAAATATTTTTCCCCTTGGTGAAACGAAATAATTCGTTACTGCTTAATCGGTTTAATTCTACGTACGCTTTATATATATATATATATATATATATATATATATATATATATATTATATTTGAATACCCGGGTATTCAGGGTTATTAAACATTTTTAAACATTGCGCAAAAAAGAAAGCAAAGCTCCACATTCGGTAACGTAATAAGTTTAATTATTGTTTATTAGTATCAAGATATCACACATTCGTTGTCATACATGGGTGCTTATACTTAGCCGGAGCTTTGCGACGTTCCTCACCAACAAAAAGAATAATATGACCTTATAAGCCATTATACGTTGGGAAGAGCAATGCGAAAGACAGCAGAAGAAAAATAAAACCTGCAGGAACACAAGAAACCATTGACCCGAATACCATTTCTGCATGCACGCACTGCACTGCCATATCAGATAATCAAGACCTCTGTCCATGCGTGCATGCCACCATCAGTGGGGAGCTTAGTAGCCCGGGGGCTTGTAGGCGATGAAGCTGATGCACTGCACCTGTCGGTTGTTGTCGAATCCGATGATCCGGATGAAGCTGTCGGGCTTCTCCTTCCTGGCCTCCTCCAACTCCTGCACCACCTGGATGGCGTCGGTGCAGCCGAACATGGGCAGCTTCCACATGGTCCAGTAGCGCCCGTCGTAGTACCCCGGGGATGCGTGGTACTGGCGGTACACGAATCCCTCCTGCACGCACGCATTGCATGCAGAGTAACGTTTAGAATCTGACAAGAGGAATTAAATGCCATGTCTTGCATTCTCGATCTCAAGTACATGCAGAAGTTAACGAGGGACGTACCTTGCTGAACTCCAAGCAAGGGATCCATTTGGAGCGCAGGAGGTACTCGATTTGCTTGAGGAGCTGCTCGGTGGTGAGAGGTGGGAGGTAAGAGAGAGTCTCGAACTTCTTCACGCCCTCAACAGGCCACACCTACAAAAGAAAAATAATGAAAACGTTGAAGTCACATCAATGAATCAAATGAAACTGCTGCATGCTGCGTCCGATCGATAACACGTTATATATACCTTCATGCAT
The DNA here is from genome assembly GCA_030549335.1 of Pontederia crassipes. Lineage (NCBI taxonomy): Eukaryota > Viridiplantae > Streptophyta > Magnoliopsida > Commelinales > Pontederiaceae > Pontederia > Pontederia crassipes. The sequence goes on from CM060195.1 coordinate 48,153,732, forward strand.
TGGACTCTGCCTCCGTTGCTTGGGAGGTTGGAGAAGTCGACGTTGTTCTTCCTGGTCACGGGGAAGGCGGAGGTGGACTTGAGTCCGGTGAATGGAGCCACCATGCTCGACTGAGCCGCGGCGGCGCGGCCGACGGTGGTGGCGGAGGAGACCATCATGGAGGAAGCCATTGGCTTTGATCTCCTCGATTTCCTTTAAAACCTTGACGAGAGGCTCTTTGCTGTTGAGGGTTGATAGCACTCGAACAGCGCCGTCGTCTTATATATAACCAGCTCTACAAGTGCCCGATCGATGCTTGCTGAGTTTTGATCCACTGGTTTAGGAGTAGCAGAAGCAGCTACTCATGGCCATCGATTAATCTGAGGGCGGTGATTCATCGAACCACACACGAGATAACTCGGACAATGGAGCGGATGACATCCTTATCTCTGGGACACCCTCCACTGGCCGACACGTGGTGGGGGAGCCAGGACCCATCTTATCCCGATGATCTCTTCCAAGACCAAATGAAACGAGTGATCATGCATCATGCCTGCACTCGAGCTAGCTCGCCTTATTAGTTATATTTAACAACAACCAAATCTCTCTCTCTCTCTCTCTCTCTCTCTCTCTATATATATATATATATATATATCACCTTACACCTTACACCCATCTTAATTAATTATATATATATAATTAATTAATAGAAACGATCAAACAAAAGGTGTAAGGTGAAATATATATATATATATATATATATATATATATATATATATATATATAATGCAACATGCGGGTGAAGGTTCAAAAGTTTTTGGTAGCCATACGTTGTCTTTTTAAACTTTGTTAAATTAGAAGCGAGAAAAGAGAAAATTCTTACGGAGAACCGAATTTAGAAATTTTTTTAAGCCCAAGAAAAATGATGAGCTTAGAGTCTCTAGGCTTAATTAAGCACATTACAATATTTCTTTTTTCTATGGAGAGAGCATTACATTTCCATCTTAAATAAATAGATCGAAAATAAGCATAAAAGATCACATGATGCAATCACATTCACGCAACTAACTGCTAAGGTTTAGATCACTTTCTCATGCTTGGAAACATTAAAAACTCATGAATTTCAGGATAATTGCGTTCAATCTTTTCTCCAAAATGTTTGTTGCTTGCTAATTTTCCGTTAATTTAATTTGAGACAAAATATTAAAAAAATCAGTTTCGAAATCCGATTTGCGATCCTAATGGACCACCCTCATTACTGTATTGTCATTTTCCCCAAAACAGTTGTTCTTGCTAACGAGCATTCACGTCTTTGCTCCAAAAGGGGCCTATCACACAATTGGAAGAGATACACAGTGATATATAGTGTTGGTTGAATTACTACTTTTTCCTATTGTTAAATGCCTAGCTAACTACAACGTAGGTTTATCAATGTCATTGTTCTAATTCTATATGCATCCTAACTATAATGTAACAAAAAAATATATAAATGGACATGAGCTCCAAGATTTTGAAATAATGATTAACTCTTGTATTTTCATAATCATAATATAATAATTGATTCCTTGTGTTCCTCATCAGTGATCATCGTATATCTTGCATACCAATTTTTTTTTTCTGAGCGGCATTATTCATCTTGCATAGTATTAATGATTATGCTCATAAGTTAGATGTTCTATCCACTACTGAGTTCGACTACTTTAATGTCATCTCAAATTATATGTCCGATTATAATGGGTAAGATTCCTAATGAAAATTCTGATATCTTACTTAATAATGAGAATATGCTTATCACTTCCTCCCAATCGTCATTGTAAATTATTCTTTAATTCCACATCAGCTTTTTTTTCAACACCACGGAGGTCTGAGGTGATTTAAATATTAGTGTCCCCATGACGGCATGACCTATTTTATATTTTAGTCAATAAGTGAATTTTCAAATTTATATTTTAGTTTTCTTTTTATCTGTTTCTGGTCATGCCATCCTTTTTTATGCGCTAAATGTATCGAGCATCCCACATAAATGAGCGTTTAAAACTATTTCATGGTAGATCATACGCTACAAGAAAAACGCTAATTACAGACGGTCAACATCATCTGTAATCAGTCCAAAAATCGTCAGTAACAATATTACCAACGGGTTTTCGGACGGAATTGATCCGTTGGAAAAACGCTCGTCGTAAATTATTTGCGACGGTTGTAAAACACTCGTCGGTAATACCGACGGTCCAGTTGACGGGCTCGGCTGTCAAAGGCAGAGTATCGACGGTTCAAACCGTCGATATGTATCGACGGTTACATATCGATGGTTTGAACCGTCGATACCTTTAGAACTGTCGATATACTCATATAAAAATTTTCAGGAATGCGAGCCCAGTTGGTGTGACATCTTTTAAAATATCTAGAAATGCATCAAAATATGATTGTGAAATATTGTGGTCGACTTTCAGATTCAACAATATGATAATTCAGAATGACTTTCACACCCGGGCCATAAGGGTTGGCTCGATGCGTTTAGCAAGTCATAAAAATCTCTTGCCTCTGGATTTGGTGCCTCTTCATTCTGCTCAAATCTAATATTGCTATACTCAGTTGCAGCTGTATCATAAACTAACTGTTCATATTGCGAAATAAATCATTCTTCAGGATCGACAAAATGGAGACCTGAATTTGGGATGCTTGTCGAAGACACTCTTTCACCTAAATCATTCCATTGCCAATAATTGGGTTTGAAACCCTTTCTATATAAGTGAACCTTAACGGTCTCTAACGTCTGTAACTTTGTGCTAGCACATTTCAAATAAGGACACCTAATTATTCTCTCCCGCTGATATTGAAAAGACTGACAAGCCACACTAACATAATAGTCAATACCATCTATGAATTCTTGTGTCAAACCTCTACGATCAGGATTATTTCTATTGTACATCCATCGACGATCGTTCAAGTATGACATAATGTCTGCATTATTTGCAAATCATAAAAAAAATTAAGTGAAAAAAAATTACGTCATGCATGTATAGTGAAGAAATCATAAAAAATTTATGTCGTTTAGAGTCACAGTGACAAACTACAATCATGCATGTATAGCGAAAAAAAAGGTTTATCAAACAACAGTTATGCATGTATAGCGAGCTGAAATACTTGATTTCCAAGTTTGTTCGAGGGGAATATTTTGGATCGAGACAATTAGACAAAGTCAAAGAAGCCTGCATAGTGAACAATGCAGAAATCCAAAATGTGTTGAAGCCATACAACGTAGAACGGAAAAGCTACGGACAACATCTGCATAACACTTTTATATGTTTGGTTCAAACTATAATAATCCATGAATAACGACGAGGAAAGGAATCATAAAACTAAAATTTGGGACAGGGTTAGGAAAAAGATATAACGTGACAAATTTCGTGTGAAGTATTAAAAAAGGCTGAAGTACATATACTACCTTTTTCAAAACTCAATCTCCACTTCTATCCCCTCATACATGAATTATGAATTATTTCATAACCAAAGCACACGATTTTACCAAACATTTCATAAAAAACTTATGACATTCAAGATAAATACATACTAATGAAAGCAGCCATAACAATAAAATTGCATTCCTAATGTAAAGGACTGAAATATGGAGATGCTTGCTACCTTGGATCACTTGTGATGGCGGCGGCGGCAGCAGCAGCGATCTCTTCTTGCACCCTGCAAAAAAATCAGCGAACAACATGATCATGTCCAACATTACTAATAATTACGATGCCTCTAAATTCAAACTCATAAGCCTCCCTTTGCTTAACTTGAAATTAGTTCTGATAGTCTCATAATAAGAAATAGATTATAAAGGTTTATATGTGTAGTTCTGATAGTTCTATAATAATAAGAAATAGATTATAAAGGTTTATATGTGTAGTTCTGAGAGTCTCGTAATAAGAAATAGATTATAAAGGTTCTGATAGTCTCATAATAAAAAAACCTTTGCTTCAGGACAAAAAAGTTAGAAGTTTCCGCCTCCACCACTGAGCTAATCATGACATAATTGTATATATATAATATTGGTATAAAAATACAACAAAGTAAACTAAAATATTCTTAGAAGGATTTTGTTTCTGTTAAGATCAAGCACCAAAAATTTTACTCGGGAAATTACTTAAATGGCAATAACATTTTAGTCTCGAGTTAGAACTCAACTTGGCGTTCCAACACAGAAAAGGAAGTCATTTTAGTTCATCGTGGGGACCCAACCACATGACTCATCAATGCTAAAGAAAAAATCCAAATCTATTTCAGAAATCTCATCCTCCTCTGCGGAGGCCAGCCGGATGTGGCCGCCGCGCGCGGAGAGTGGCCGGATCTGGCCGCCGGAGAGAGCAAGGAGGGCGGGGATCGTTTATTGACCTGCGCCGGAGATTGCAGTCGGTGGCGACCTGACGGCGGAAGCTTCGGGCGGCGGCGAGGGATGGCTCAACGGGAGGTGGCCGCCGGACGAAATGCGGAGGGTGAAGAGAGACGCGGGTTCGAAAACGGACAAAGTGACAGTGGGGTCGGGTATTTATATATCCAGTTTCCGACGGCCAGAACTGTCGCAACATAGGTAAATATAATATAATATTAATTCAAATTAAGACGGTAAAAAAATCCGCTGGACGAACCATCAAAACTTTCGACGGTTTTAGCCGTCGATAGGTGAACTGTCGAAACTTTCGACGGTCTGAACCGTCGAAATACCAAAATTTTCGACGGAAATTTTTGACGAATTCTGGACCGTCGAAAGTTTAGACGGCTGTAACCGTCGAAAAGTACCCGATGAAAATTTCAACGGTTTACAAGATCCGTCGAAAAAATCATCGATATTTCAGACGGATGTCGGACCGTCGAAAAAAACCGTCGAAAATCCGGCTTTTTCTTGTAGTGATATTCATTACGACTATATATTAGTCAGGCATTAATAAATGTATCCTGCAATCCAAAACTTTTTTTTTCCTTTTTGAGGCCTCATTTGATAAAAGGTTAGTAAATTTTAGAATAAAATATATTTTTTATCATTTTGCGATGATAAAATGATGGAGTAAAAAATGTGTTTATCTCTATTTTTTGCAATTATTAATGTGTAATCACATGTATATAAAATTAGTGTTGGACAAAAATAAAAAATAACAATATGACCTTGGTCTAAGGGATTTTCTCCTACCAAAAAGGTCTTATTCCCTTTGGTGATTTTGCTTTTACTTCTCATTTGTTCCTCCAACCATACATGTGCCGTAATCGATTTAAAACTCTGCACAAATTTGTGGAAGCCAATTTAATTAGCCCAATAAATGAGCTTCTTATATATATATATATATTCATCATGATTAATTAGTTAAAAAATATCAATTCAATAGCTTAAGCTGTTAAAGTTCCAAGTAACCACCCAAAATTCACCTTAAAAGTTTCGATCATTTAAGGCAATATCACGTCATTAGTCCATTCATCATACATCATTTCACAACGAAAGACTTTAATATTTTATTAAAATTTATAATAAATAAAACTTTATTTTAATCATATAAAATATTTTTCAACTAGTAAGTCATGTGGCATCAAATAACTAAAGACTTCAGTACATTGTATTAATGTTCAACTAAAACTTATTATACCTAAACATATGAAACACTTTGTCATGAGCTTGAACTGTCATCCATCAATTAATCTTGATTATCTGCACGGATTCAGAGTGTATTATTTCTCAATTAGAGTATGTAAAATTCATGCATATTATGATATTCTATCATGTGATACTACATGCGATGCATCATCATTATAATAATCATAACATATAGAACATGCATATCATGAATTATATCATGAACATACATTCATATAACATCCTTAGATCATACTTACATTCATTCTTCGTATAACATCCATGAACATAAACATAACGTAACACCTGCTTAACTTCGGATCCATCGTCTGTAAGTATCATGCAATGAAAACATACATTCATATCATTCATAAATAATCATAACTTATTATTTCATTTCACCTTCATTGTCGTGTACATCTTAAGAGTTCCTTTATAATTTCTTAATCCTTACTTACTTCTTAACTTTTCATACTTAATACATTTCCTAAGGGTTACTTTATAATTTTTTGGGTCTTCTTTCATTCTCCTCTTCTTTCTTTATTATGTGATTATTCATGCATCTTATTTATTCTTCATTTTTATCACATAATATCATATTGACTTTCATTTCATACCATAAGTCACAAACTTAGGAACACCCATTATAATAGTGAGGGACTTTATTCTAATACACACTTTATATGATAAGGGACATTTTTTCTTGGAAAGTACGTAGACAAATGTAAGACTTTACTACTCAAGTTTAGGTCCCCTTGAAGTACATGCATAAATGTAGGACTTTACTTTTCATCTTTACTTCTTCATCATCTTAGCTTTCTTTGTTATACGATACTTTGAAGTTGAACTTCACTTTCATTCTTCCTTTATCTTATAAAATATTTTATCTTAACAATAGTTGAAGAATCATGTCAATATCATCACATTAGCTAGTTAGGCCACATCCTTGAAAATGCGTACATCATAATAATGAGAAACTTTATTCAAAGGAATACGCACACCATAATAGTGCGAGACTTTATTTCAAGGAATACACACTTTTTGATGAGGGACTTTGTTCCCTCAGAAGCACATACATAAATGCACGACTTTACTTTGTAGACTTAGGTCCCCTTGAAGTACATACATAGGTGCATGACTTTACTTTTCACCGTAAGTGATAAGGACATTCTTTAACTTTAAGTGAATTATGCTTTGTAATATATTAATTATTTTTCATCTTTTAGTCTAATTATAGCTGAACATGCAAATTGTGTATCTAGACTCATATACAATCAACAATCAGCAATATATATTATTAATACTTTGGAATAACGGTTAAAACACCATATAGGTCTCTGTCAGTCGGTCACAACCGTGATAGGGGTGTCATGCCTATGACCGTGACCTAAAAGGTCACCTTTGCATTCGTCATGGTCGTGACTAGGGAGTCATGCCCATGCCGGGGCATGGTCACGATTGTGAACCTTTATTTCACGGGCGTGCCCGGCCCTGCATTCTCTCTCACTCATGGTCGTGCCTCAAAACATCACGGTCGTGCTCAACACTGTCACGACCGTGACATTTAGTCATGGGCATCACAATGTCGGCATGCATTTTCCTTCTCACTCATGGTGATGACTGGGAGTGTCACGGTTGTTCTTGGATGTCACGATCGTGATAGAACATGTCATGATCGTGCTAGTGTTTTGAAATTGGATGGTTTCAGCCTCTTGGTCATGACCATTCCAAGAGCTAGCACGACCGTGCCGGCAGTCTAGAACCCGATGTCCAACCCGAATTTTCGTAGATTTCAATGTAAAAACATTGGGAATTCATATACAACATCCTAAAACGTTAAAGCATGATTCCTATGCATCCATGCACTCATAAACATATAAAAATCATACAATCAATTACTTCTTATAGATCTAGGATTTCATTATCCCAATACATGTAAGAACATAAGTATAATCCATTAACCCCTAGCATATAGATCTAAGCATGAATTTCATTTAAAACTTTTTAGATCTAATAAAATATTGTGGATCCCTCAATCATAATCCTTTACGAGAACAAGGTGTCATCATGCTCTCAATCCAATAAAATAAAATCATTGAGAGAAAAAAGAGGGATTGGATTCCGTTTACATATATGATCTTATTCTTCCTCCATGCTAATCCTCTTTTTCTTGTCCATGTCCTCTTCGACTTTGTCCTCTTCTTTTCTCGTTCTCCTCCTTTTTCCTCCTCTTATGTTGCAATCGTTACGCGGGAAAATAAAAAAAAAGAGATGAGAGAGAGAGTTTTAGGATTTTGATAGAGTTTAGCTTAGGGTTTCTTAATTTTTCCTCCAAATGACTTAAATACTCTTATTTAAAAATTGGGGTTGTCACATTCCATTTATTTTTTTCCTTTTTCTGGTAGCCAATCTTCGATATTTAGGAAGCGGAGCCACTCCAATTCACTCAAAGCTAATGATTATATGCATTGCCAAAGTCGACTCACCATCAAATTCAACTAATCTAATAAGATTGTCTCGTGTCGTGTGGTTAACAATGATAATTAAAACTCTCAACAAGAATTTTTTACAGTAACTTGAACTTTAAAACTCTACATAATCAAGAGGAGCTACACCCACCTCAGACATTGTTGATATTTTTTTTCTTTTTTTAGTGATATTAGTTAAGTGTGAGAGAAAAGTTTTTTTGAATTTCCACACAGGCTGGCAGTCTCTAGCTAGCTACTGACTAGTAGAATTTAGAAAAAGAAGAATAAGAACTGAACTTGGGATCTTAGCAATTTAAAATTACAAATGACCCAACGTTTCATAAATTTAACAGTAATATATATGAGAATATTTCGACGAATTGACATATTTCGGTACTTATTTTGCCGGAGCTTTCTGACTTCGTTCCTCACCAACAAAAACAACATATGATCCTATTCCATCCATATATGTTGGGGAGAGCATTGTCAAGAAATCAAGGAAAACCAAGAAGAAAACTTGGAGAAAAAGAAGGAAGAAAAGAAAAGACAAGCATGGACACCACAAAACGGGACACCTCTGCGCACTGCACGCCCATCAGTTCATATCACACCTCTGCGCGTGTGCCCTGTCCTGATAACGATCGACGGGGAGCTTAGTAGCCCGGGGGCTTGTAGGCGATGAAGCTGATGCACTGCACCTGTCGGTTGTTGTCGAATCCGATGATCCGGATGAAGCTGTCGGGCTTCTCCTTCTTGGCCTCCTCCAATTCCTGCACCACCTGGATGGCGTCGGTGCAGCCGAACATGGGCAGCTTCCACATGGTCCAGTAGCGCCCGTCATAGTACCCAGGGGATGCGTGGTACTGGCGGTACACGAATCCCTCCTGCACGCACGCATTGCATGCAGAGTAACGTTTAGAATCTGACAAGAGGAATTAAATGCCATGTCTTGCATTCTCGATCTCAAGTACATGCAGAAGTTAACGAGGGACGTACCTTGCTGAACTCCAAGCAAGGGATCCATTTGGAGCGCAGGAGGTACTCGATTTGCTTGAGGAGCTGCTCGGTGGTGAGAGGTGGGAGGTAAGAGAGGGTCTCGAACTTCTTCACGCCCTCAACAGGCCACACCTATAACAGAAAATAATAGAAAACGTTGAATTCACATCCATGAATCAAATGAAGCTGCTGCACGCTGCTTCCGATCGTTAATACGTGTTATATATACCTTCATGCATTGGACTCTGCCTCCGTTGCTCGGGAGGTTGGAGAAGTCGACGTTGTTCTTCCTGGTCACGGGGAAGGCGGAGGTGGACTTGAGTCCGGTGAACGGAGCCACCATGCTCGACTGAGCCGCGGCGGTGCGGCCGACGGTGGCAGCGGATGAGACCATCATGGAGGAAGACATTTTTTTTTCCTCCGATCTAAGCCTTGTCTTATTCGATTGCTAGTTCCCTCTTCCTCTTCAACCTTACACTCCACTGACGCTACTTGTTCTGAGGATTAATTTATAGAGCACCTCTGCAGGACACACTTCCAGTAATCCAGCGATGGCGCAGCTGCCTTTGGCCGCTTATTCTGGAGGCCGTGACATTGCACTTCATGAGCCACACATACGAGAAAAAACCAAAGGAAATGGATCGCATCCTTATCTCTGGGAAACCCTCCACTGGTTGCCACGCAAAGGGCGAGTGAGGGCCCATCTTATCCCCGTGCCCCCCAAACGAGTGATGCAACTGAGCTCCTCCTTTATGCGCAGCTTGCAGCCCGATCGAGTCCTTCCTCTCCGTGATGTGCATTATTGTTAATTAGTACACGGCCTCCACTGGTAAAGATATTATCACGTCATGTACATATATATGCCCCATACTCTCTTTAACGTACTGATCTGTGACTGTGACTGTGCTCTTCGTTGTCCACTACCTTAATGTATATATTATGTCAAAGAGGTGAGTTATTCTTACAGGCATATCTACAATTTAGTTTGGTCGGAGTGTAGTAAGTTGAGATAGATGGATGAGGTAAAAAAGTTGGAATACATCCAAACGAGCTGTCCATATGTAGTCAAAACACAAGCTTACAATTTCGTCCAAGTAGTGGCTTTGTGGAGGTGGCGCGGGGACGTGTTCTTGTCGTACGATTCTCCTCCACAAAATTTCCCATCATCCCGCGCGCCCACTCTTCCTCTGGTCGACAATATTAATTGATAAGGTGCTCGATTGTATGGATCAAATGTAAGTTCACGATCACATCTCATCATCATCTCCGGAGGGCGGCGAAATCTCATAACAATTCTGAAAATCGTATTTCCATGCTTTTCTGAAAAAAGAAACAAGTTATCGTTATCGTTGTTCCTTTGCGATTATCATTATTTATGATAGAGAATTTCATGGCTACAAACAAAAGGGAATCAGAATCAGAAGAAATGCTTAGAAAGAAAGAAGTAGCGAGTAGTTTGATTTTACTAAGGAATCAAAATATATAAAACAATAATTGCTTGGTTGATTTAGCTGGTTAACGAAAAAAAATCTAAGTCGAACTCGGAAAGTGAATTAATCATTTACGTTGCTTTTGTGGCTTATGTAAACAATGGCGCTTAATACAATCTTAATGCTGTAACTCTAACTAGATCTTTGATGAAGTGTATTTTACAAGAGTAGCAATAATATAATTAGTTATCTTCAATTCTGATAGGAGTTCCTCAAGCAGGATACGCCAATGAACTTATAACATAGTGAGAGAAATAATTATTTATGAATGTTCTGATAGGAGTTCCTCAATTCCAGCTCGACGTCTTGTCGATTTCCAGTGAATGTTCAGATACAGTGATGTAATTAACTCGTCGTCCAGCTGCCAAGTTACCACCCATCTGTATAAAAACCGCATTGGCATATTCGGCAAAGAAAACAACCGTAGAACATAAAAATTAAAAACAGTTAATTTCTCTAAACGTAAAATTAGTCTGCAGACTCTGCAGAAGTAACAAAACTGCAATCAAGTTTGATTAGCATAACTACTAAACAAGTTTGTGTTTCAGAATTTGACGAAAGCCAATATTCTCTAATTAAATTTTTAGAATTATTAATTTAATCAGAATTTATGGTTCTGCTCGTCATTTCGATGGACCTAGACAAAAAAAAAATGACAAAACTTTGCCCTCTCGCAGTTAATTTCCCTAATCATGAATAAAGATTGTAGATGAAGCGAGGGGAGGAGGCACCAATGAGACGATTGACAAGTGGAAGACAAGACACATGGCAATCAGAGGCGGACTCTCTTGTTCCATTAATTGAGTCCCTCCAAAGATAAAATTTTTGACAAATTTAGAAACGAATTCAAAGTGGAAATATAGAATCACGTGATAAGTGCAAAGACGAGCTGAGTGGAGCGGTATGCCACTCTTTCTTGCATTTTTATTTTAGAAAAAAAATATTTGAAATTTCATTTATCATTTCACAATATAACCGAATCGAGATGAACTCAACTTAGATGTGGGTAGTACACTTTTTATCATTGCGTGATTTAAACTATAACTATTTTTTAAAATCATTTTGCTCATTACGTTCTGATGATTGTCTTTGAAATTCGGTAGGTTGGATGATGCCATTTAGATTGATAAATGCTTCGGCAATTTTAGTGGATTTAATGAATCTAGTTTTTAAATCTCACTTGAATAAATTTGTGATTATTTTTATGAATGATATATTAATATTCTTGAAGCTAAAACATATTACAAGAAATAATTATTTGTAAAATTTAGCAAACGTGAATCTTTTCTCAACTCATTTGTAATTTTGGGACATATAATTTTGACACAGAGGTAATATTAAAATGAGAGCATTCAAAGAGTGACATTTTGGTATCGTTTTCCAACCCATGCTTCCACCTAAGGTCTGTAAAAAGGAAGTGGGTTGAACGCGTCTCCTTTCTTTTTTTTTCTTTTTGTCAATGACATAAATTTTTTTTTTATTCTCTCTTTCTTTCCAAGATTTGCTATTTATCTTATTAATTTATTTGTATTTATCTTAATTAACACAATTACAATATTAAAATATTTAAGTTGCATATTCAATATTTTAAATATTAAATATTCGATAAAATTGCAACATACAAAATAATTATATAAAAAATAATTTTTTAATGTTATATTTATTATACATAATATGCTTATTATTAAAATATTAATATAATACTATTTATTATCTTCTATTTCACTTTTTTTATATTTTCAATATATTTCTTATAAAGCATATTATTTTTTGCTTTAAATATTTTTTTATAAAATATTAAACATATTTTTTTAATTCAAACTCAACATTTATTAATAAAAAGTATTTTATATTATGGTTATTATATTTTATTCAAATCAACTTTTCAAATTCATCATTATATATTTAGTACTACTCAGATGCATCTTGAATTCATTTATTGAAATAAGAACCACAACTCTACTTGTCAAATACTACCATATGGAATTAGGACTTTTAATGTCCAATCAAACTTTATGGAGCCCAAACATGAAAAACAAAATCAAAAGAAAAGAAATAAAGAGCAATATATACTTAAGATAAAAGTTAAAACACGAAAAGAGCCACCGAAACAATAAAAAAGCTTGATAAATAAAAGATTTTCATAAGAACATGATAAGATTGTAGTTCATTAATTCATGAAAACGTAAAAGCACATCGAATCTTATAGAAATCCTAACAGCTCTCCTTCGTTTGGTATATATAGGTAGGCCGAATTGGCGGGTCGATCCAAAATAATCTGGGTTTTTTATTTGGGCTTCAACATTTGTTTTTAGAGTTTTATTTGGGTTATGGGTATCATTAAGGTTTGATTTAACTTGTACAATTTTAACATTTTTTTAAAAAAATTGAAAATATGTATTTTAAGTAAACATGATTAAAAGAAAAGGCGTTGAAATTTATTTCATTATTTTTTCCTAAAATAATTAGTAATATTATAATTTTTAAATTGAGGATTGATTATCAAGTTATAATTCTTTTATGTCCTAATATCAATCTCTTTCAAAGTCTATTCTTTTGCTTGTAGATTCTTGTGTCACCTAAAACTTTGTCATCACTCTATTCCTTCAAAATGAAGCCCTCAATTTTCATTTCTAATATAATTTTTAGTATACATCCAAACCATCGTGACATAATTTCCATAATTTACTCTTTTCATTAAATTCTAATGATTTTCTTTCGACTGAAATGAAAGTATTTCCAATATAATATTTTCCTTCATATTATTAATCAATTAGTTTTAAATGGATTTGTTAAACATAAAAAATAATTCAAATATTTTTAAAGAGAAAAACTGACTAAGTGGTTTCAATTCTTTCGAATTCAAGCTCTCAATTAAGACGATGGTATATTAAATTAAATAACATTAAATTAATCATATATAAGTTTAAACAAGTTAAGGTCATATTTTTTTCATAGAACCCATATAATATAACTTATTATCATAGCTAATACTAAAATGTAAAAAGTTATAGCTTTTTTTCACAAACTTTGTTAATTTAACATCTAGATCCTTCCATCAACGAGTGATATTTTTTATTTTCTAATAAATTTTCTAAAAAAAATAGTATTATTTGTATGACTAAAATACAAATAGAAGACTCTGTTGGATTAAATACATATATATTTTTTATTTTTCTAGTTTAAAACAACTTTTATTATTTTTATATAAAAATAATATTTCTACAACTAAAATAAAAGAATATGTACAATGAAAATTTAACTTGACTATAAGTAGGGGTCTTGGTTTGATTAAATAACTAAATTATTATCATTATTAAAAATATTTATTTAATTTAGATATTTCTCTTATTTTTCAATATTTCTAAAAAATATCTCATAAAAAAAATTCTACTTTTGGTTTTATTAAATAGACAAACTTTCAAATAATAAATTTACATAATTAGTGATAAATTAAAGAAAACAAAATTGCCCTGATAGAATAAAAAAAAGTCAATAAGTGGAAAGTCTATTTAATTGTTTGTTTTATTATTAAATACATGTGAGATGAGATTTCTTTAAAACGACAATCTATTATTACGTATTTTTCATCAATTTCCCAGGTAAAGTAAAAAAACTCAACAAAGTTTACTATATAATATAGCAATATTTATTATACAACTAAAAGTAAAAGTTTTAATTAAATAAATAAAGAAAATATATTGAATTATTTAAGAAACCTATTTTCACTTTTGGATAACTTTACTACAAAGGATATCAAAATCTCAATTTCGTTGAAAATGTGGAATTGATAAATGTGGTACTTCCTAACTTAATATAAAACTTTGTAATAATAATAAATAACAACAACAATAATAATAAATTTTCAGAGAGTCAAAGCTTAGTTTAATTTTTCAAGCAATGGATGTACTGTATAGATACAAATTATGAACGGACATTTCCCATAAATGCTTTTTGAATTGTTAGTAGCATGATAATTTACATTACTCTCTAAATTATACTACATCAGCTATCATAATTACTACATTCACCTTCTATTACAAAATTTACATATCACATATTTATTCTTTGACTCTATTTGACATAATTTGTTCAGTCATCTAATTCAATAAAATTTGTTTGCGTAACACTTTCAAAACTCATCATCTTGCCCCCATATGATGGAATATGTCTCAGGAGGCATTATGGGATTTGCTTGTATAAGAATGAATATGATCAAAAGTGGACTAGTCACACTAGCAAAAAAAAGGTATATAACTAGAAAATATATTAGAGAATTTAATAGTATTTTTTTTATAAACTGAGTCTCATGTCTTTTGAAATGTTACGTAATCACATGAAAGGTCAACAAAATTCTTACAAATGAATATGAAACGTATAAAGAAATTTCATTATCCACGTGCATTATGCTACCATCAACTTGATTTGTCACTCATGACCTTTTTTTATCACTAGGTATGGTTAATTATCTGCAATTTGACTTTACATAAAAGATAAACATCACGTGAAATTTAATGTCCAATATTTAACAATGGTGTGGAAGCTAATGAATAATTGGGCATCAATATGATAGTAAATGAGGTATCATAATCGATTATATATAATAAAATTTCTTTGTAGCCATAATGGTCCACAAAATATGAATATAGTCATAACCAAACATCAATATATAAAATATCATTATAAAAGTAAAGGGATCAACAAGATCAGAAAGGCATCACCGTTATGAAATTATTCTTTGATCATAATAAAATAAATGTATCGAATAATATCGATCTATAGAGAAAAAAATATTAATATCGATAAAGAAATGTAGCACATAACTAAAGTCATGGTGGACAACAATATGAGTCGGGTCCTACAATATGCATGTCGTGATGAAGATAGGTTCGACATTAGTAGGGCATGCTGAGGCTCGGTATGGCACCTGCTTGTCACGCAAGTCACGACTACTTAGGCGCAACGGCTGAAGGCTTGATTAGACATGACTCAATAATGTTCAACATGACATGGCGTAACAACTACTTGTCATGACCCCCATCACTTGTTGCGATCACGCATGATGCGATCGCTTGCAAGGTGCGATGTTGCTGGTGTCGGGAGTTGTATGATCATAACCTCAACCTAGCAAGATTGCAACTTATATAGTTGCAACTTGCTTAGTCACGATTTCACCATGTAGGAGTGGCTATCTCCATACTCACAGTATCATGAAGTCATCCACCAGGAATTTTTCAATAGGATTTTATAGATGAAAATTATGTTAAATTTGATGTGCTAATCATTTTTTTTCTAAAGATTTAAGCCGTTAAGAAGAGAAACATCAATTGTTTTATATTCTCATCACCAAGGTAGTTAAAATCGAAATCTTACGTAAGATCTTACCTATATATTAAAACATAATTTAATATATAAAATTATATAAAAAATTGTTTTTTTAAAATAAACTTGTGATGATTTATATTACAAATAATGTTAACTTAGAACTATCCTATTAAGAATTCCTACCAACACTTATATATATTACTTATATAATAGTAATTTTGTGTGAAATGATAAAAAATAACAATAATATGATAAATATGGAATACAATTGCATAAATATTTTTTAATATACCTTGATATTAAGGTTATTTTGTATAAAAATATTTTTAAAATTTTAATTATAATAAATAATATTTTTCTTAATTTTATTTCTCAAAAAGTTATGTTGCACTGGGTGAAAATGTAAAAAAAAATTGAAAAAATGAAATGGTAGGATCGTTAGGGATCTTCTTATCGATCCTACAAAAATGATCTCAAATTTGAGATCGGGATCGCATGATTAAAATCGCGATCTTGATAACCATGCTTAACACTCTTCCTCATGTGTATGGACTGAGTGATCTTGATAACCATGCTTAATAGTCTTCCTCACGTGTGTGGACTGCGGACTGCTGACAATTTTATTCTAGTCTAATCCATCACGTGGATAACAAAAGGAGGAAAATATTTTTATTTAAAGAGCTTAACGAAATTTGAACTCAAGACCTCTGTCTCTAATATCATGTTAAATTTGACGTGCTAACTAATTTTTCTAAACACTTAAATCATTAGAAAGATCAACGTCATTAATTTTATACTCTTAATAAATCATAATAGGAGAAAGAGGCTTACAAATCAGTTTGATGCTAAACCATTCATATTGTGCACTGATTTGATCATATTATAACCTATAATGCCAAATCTTGATTGTAAATGCAAAATCTAAGTGCAGTCATATGAAGATCATAGCATGAGAAATATATATATCATTTAGAAAGGAATCCATTTTATACATACAAGATTCAGGACTTCTAGATAAAAACATCCACACGAAAATCATACGAGGGCCGATCCAAAAAATTCATTGGTCTTCAATGCTTTTTTAGTTAAAGTAAATAATGGGTTAACTTAAATCAAATTTTACAGTCAAGCAAAGAAATCATAGGCGATTCAAAGAATCCCTTTGGTTTTCAATGCCTTTTTCAAAAGTAAATAATGGGTTAAAGTTAAATCAAGCTTTGAAGTGAAGCTTTGGGGGGTCAAGTCAACTTACGATTGAATTCTTAGTGATCTTGGAGTTGGATTTTTGTTTTTATTCTAATAAATATAAACATGTAAGTTTACAAACAAAATAAAAGTAATAGTAAACGAAATAAATAACTTTAAGATAACAATTATTAAAAATCATTTAACAATTTTAGCAATTTCATTTAAAATAATTAGTATTGTTAATATCTTCGGATGGGGTTGGTCGAAAAACATAGAAACACTTCCACTATCACTATCCCACGACACCAAGTTAACAATGGGGGCATTGGCACTCCTTTTTTTTTCCTGGAGTAAAGCCATTTGATCCAGGTAATATTACAAAACTGTTAGATCCAGCTCATTTGTTTTTCCTTTCAGGGTCCTCAAATTAAAAAAAAATGGTGTTTAGTAAAACAAAAGTGAGAATAAGGTCGAGCAAAAAGAGAGGTGGAAGGGAAGATGGTCATCACCCCACAAGAACTTGCAGGAACTTTCACCGAATGCTTATTCTGTATTCCAATGGGTTAAACCAACATAAATAAATAAATAAACAAACGAGGACTAAAAGCCACAAATATCTATCATCAAAGGAGCTGCAAGGGGAAACCAAAACCAAACTCTTCAGTCGTGACCTCCTGACCTGACCCACAATGGTGGTTGTCTCCTCGTTGTTAACATGATTCTCTAAAATGCCTAAATTCAGAAGTTAAAAAGTCCACAGGGAGAAAAAGGTTTTAATCACACCACAAACAAAAACTTCCCGAGATTGTCGCAGGATAAGCAGCTCACAACACGAACATAGACGACATTTGATTTTGATAAAAGATTATTTAAAGAAAGTGAACAAACGAAAGAACAAAGTGCTGAAATTAAGCGTAGCTCAAACAATCATCAAGGAAAACAACTTAAAAAGCCAACATTGACGACATTAAGAATTGATGAAATAGAGACGCCCTTAGCAGCGGGTTGGATTGTATAAATAAAAAATCAAGTATAAAACAGCACATAAAACAGCAGAAGATCCTCAGGAAACAGGGTAGGCAATGGATCCGGGCTAACATAAATAAGAGTATCAAATTGAAGCAAAAGACCAGCAACATGAACGAACGATAATTGATATCTCGGCAAGAGCTAAATAGTCTTACATTTCTTTCGTATCATAAAAACTGTGAAGGTGTACCGCGTACAAGGCATCTTCACAGCTAACTCTACCATTAAAATGTCAAAGGTGCCTCAGGACAAAATGTTTAAATATGAAAACAACACAAATAAGTAAAAAAACCTCCCAACACTAGGCAAAAGATAAGTAAAAGATCGATGAAAGGCTTAGAGCTTGTCTTCAAATTCTGAAAGCGGGGTCATTTGCTCCTTCAAGCCCTTCCTCTTGCGGATGTCACAGACGAGCTGTGCTGCCTGAGTACCCGGTTCCAAGGGATCAGAGTTCATCATGTCCCAGTGATAAAAAACACACTGGGGGAATGCTTGACCTGAAGTTGCAGCCCGCAAGGTACCTGAGAACCCAAAGGACTCTATTACTGGCAGGTAGGCCTTGATATTATAAAGTGGAGTACCGGGCCTCTGAAGTTCTTCAAAAACATGGCCTCTCTTTTGGTCAAGGACACCATAGATGCCACCAAGTGCCTGTTCCGGAGCCTGGATCTCAACCAAATAAACAGATTCCAGCAACCTTGGTTTGGCTGTGAGCTGGGATGCATAAATGACCCTTCTTGCTGTGGGAATGACCTGTCCACCACCCCTGTGGATAGCATCAGCGTGAAGAACAACATCACATACTTCAAAACAAATACCACGCATGTTTTCCTCAGCAAGGGCACCTTCTTTAGATGCCCACTGAAACCCAGCTACAACAGAGTCCTTGATTTCATTAAGGTACTGAACTCCCTTACACATGTCCACAACCATGTTAGGACCTGTGGTTTCAGGGCCAAAGCACCAAATCTTCTTAGCAAGATCCTTGTCCCAACCAAATTCCTCAGAGAGAATCTTCGAACGGACCTTTGGATCATCCCCTGGACCAATGCGGCCTTCATTAATAGCCTCTGCAAGTCCCTCTTCCATTGGTCGTGCTTCCATATATAACCTGTTGTGCTTGTTTGGTGACTTGGACATCACAGTACGGCAGGATTTTTCAAGCACGGTCTCACGGAAAGAAACAACTGGATCAGATACTATAATCTCAGCACCACCCATGAAGTCCTCTTGCAGATCCTTCAAGCAAATTTCAAGATGAAGCTCTCCTGCTCCAGCAACAATATGCTCACCTGATTCCTCGATAGTACAAACAACCATAGGATCAGACTTAGCAAGACGCTTTAAGCCTTCCACAAGCTTGGGAAGGTCCGATGCAACCTTGCATTGCACAGCCACACGCACAACAGGAGATACAGAGAATTTCATTGCTCTGATAGGATGGGCATCAACTTCCTTCTCATTTGTGAGAGTAGCATTCTTTGTGATGAACTGATCTAATCCAACCATAGCCACTGTATTTCCACAAGGCACGTCCTCCACAGACTCTTGTTTCTTACCCATCCAGATAACAGTTCTCTGGACACTTTTCACATACAAATCTTTTTTCTGTCCAGGAACGTAGTTAGGTCCCATGATGCGGACATACCAGTGGAGACCTTACCAGAAAAGACACGACCGAAAGCAAAAAACCTTCCTTTATCAGAGGCTGGAATCATCTTTGATACATAAAGCATAAGAGGACCTTCAGGATCGCAATTTCTGATAGCAGTTGCATAAACATCATCAAGGGGTCCCTCATACAGATTCTCAACACGATACTTTTGTGCTTAGGAAGGAGAAGGAAGGTGGAAGATCATCATTTCAAGAAGAGCAGTACTTGCAGGTAGCCAGGTCTGCATGACTCTCTTCATCAAAGCTTTACCGATAAGTTCTTTTTCCTCGGACTTCATTGTCACACCAAGTTTCTGCAACATCGGCCACAGTTTATCTTTCTGGTCATTCATGCAAGTGTTAATAATTTGTTTGATTGGTTCATAGCAGAACTGCACAAACCCTCGCTTACAAGTAGGAGAACCAGTGCTCTTGGTGGTCCACTTCTTGGTTGCTGGGTCAAAGAAGTTCTCACCCCAGAGTCTCTCCATCATCTTACTCTCATCCACACCAAACTTGGCGGCATACATTTTGGCAAAGTTGGTAAGGGTGAAAGCCCAACCATGCAAACCCGCAGAGAAAGCAACAGTTCCTTTCTCAGGGTACACTTGGACATCACCAAGCAAGGGATCTTCATAAGTAGCCATGATCACATTGGCATTCTCAATGACACGTGAAAAGGTCTGATAGGCTTCCTCACCTTCAACTTGAAGCTCTAGGAAACAACGATCCATCTTGTTAACAGTGAGGACAGGCCTAATCCTTTCACCCAAAGCTTGTCGAAGAACAGTTTCAGTCTGGACACAAACACCCTCAACACAGTCAACAACAACCAATGCACCATCAGTAATGCGGAGTGCCGCTGTGACCTCAGACGAGAAATCAACGTGCCCAGGTGAATCAATGAGGTTTATGAGATACTCATTTCCACTTCTCTCACCTTTGAAGTTCTTCAAGGATTCATCAGTCATCTCGTAGTAAAGAGAGATACCGGTGGATTTAATAGTGATACCACGCTCAGCCTCATCCTGACGAGTATCAGTCATCCTAACATCCCCAGCAACTTCTTGAGCAATGATTCCAGCTGCGGCGACAAGAGAATCAGTGAGAGTAGACTTTCCTGAGATTGCATGGAAGAATCTTCAGATGTGCAACAAGGAAATAATAAAGACTTTAATAGAAAGAGTTACTTGAAGGTTATATTAAGATAACAATCAGAAGCTATATGTTATTTCACATAAAACAATAACAATAGAAGTACATATAACTATGACAAATATCACAGGTTTGGTTGAGAGAAAGACAACATATCATTGACTTAAAACTGTGGCAAAACAAATTACTATTTGCACTGTTTTAAGGGAAACAAAGGATGGTTGCCAAAGTTTCACATATTTTATTATCTTAAAGTTTTACATAGAAATCATGTACAAGAATGAATATGAAATAACCAAGCTGTCTCACACACCCATAATCAAATTACCATTCATACTTCCCAGTAGCAGCGATATGATATTCTGATTTAGAACCACAAAGATTAATTCCCTCTTGAGATCGCGATGAACCAAAAAAAAAAAGCGGTAATAGCTTAATGTCAAAAGTAAATCTAAGATGACATTGTAATCATACTACTGGCATTAACTTGGCATAATGAGAAAATAATGGATAACACATTCTAGAACAAGATAAATGTCATATTTGGTACCAATGAATTTACTACCAAATGAGACCACTAGTTCTTGTGAATATATAATATATAACCAAAATTAGGAAAAGAAACTGAAATGGAGAAATAATATAATGAAATTATCAATTGCCAACTCAAAAACAATTTCATACCATGATCCACATGTGCAATAACAGACATGTTTCGAATGTTGTGCTTCAAGTCCATAATTCTACGGAGTTCTTCTACTGTAAACTTCACCATCTTGTCCTCTTTGAATAATCAAAGACTGCTAGTGAAACCTGAATATTGATAAAAGAAATTAGCAGAAGCCACTGACAGATTTATGCATTGCGATAAACAATGTCAAACTGTAATGAAAGAATACAAATAGTAAAAGACATAGAAGATAAAGAAACCAGAGTTTAAAGATTTTGCTTCATCAACAACTGTCACAGTGATAGACTGAAGAATGAAAGAAACACAATTACCTTTAGAAAAAGAACACTATTAATTGTGAGATTAAAAAAAATAGGCAACGGTTTATGTACTACCACTTCATTATCACACAGAAGTTAGCATGAAACTTCATAGAACAGTCCAGGTGAAAATCTGACACTCGTATGAATCACGAACTTTGACCTTACATGTTACTTTAAAATACATGGGACATAACTAGCAATAGGGGATATATGTATACTTGAATAACAACCATATTACTACCTTATAATAAGCAATGATTTCTCTAAAGAAAGTACTGTAATATAATTGTATAAGATTGCTGTAGCCACCGAATAATGTTATTTGAAAGATCCTGCGATATTGCAACAAGCACAGTGGATCCAAAACAATTACTGAGTTTCCCACTTCAAAAATGAAAGTACCACATTGAAGGTTGGTTTAAAATAAAGAAACAGTTTTTGCACATACACTACAAGAAGAATTCATATTTCCGGCCGTAAGTAATGCAGTGTCTTTGCTGCAACCTCATTTTTGGTAGTTGATTTGTATCATTCAGCCCCACAAAATTTGCATTCTCTCAAACTTATGTCTATCGCCATAAAAAGACAACAAATCTATTTTGGTGGAAACTTGGTCTTTTAGTCCTATAATAATTATCAGCAATTCGATGACCTCTTTCAATATCTCCATAAATGCTCTAGCGACTAGTGATAATTTCGAATGAGAATCGAGCAGGGTTCAATTGAAAAAATCAGGTGACTCCTCCTCGAGTGACTCCTCGAGCTCTTGTGCAAATCTGATATTGCCATATTCGGTTGGAGCAGCTTCTGGTAAATCAAATTTTAATATCTAGAAATAAAATCATCCTCTTGACTGGAAGGATGAAATTCTGAAGCTTCTCTCCAACATCAAGTACCAATAATTTAGTTTAAAACCCTTTCTATATAAATAAACTTTGACTGTCTCAGCAGCCGATTTCTCCGGCGGCGGCGGCAACAAGCCCGACCGGGCTTGCAGGGGAAGGCGGACGCCGCAGCAAGCCCGACCGGACTCGCAGCGGCAGGCGACGACTGCTGGAAGCCCGATCGGACTTCCTGCGGCGTTGATGGCCGCAGGCGGCCGGGTCCGGCTTGCAGCGGCGTCACCGGACAGATCCCTCGGCTGGGCCGCATGAGAGAGGGTAGGCCGAAATCATGAGATGGGAACATGCCGGCGTACCGTAGATCGGCAGAGAAGTGCGACGGTCTTCCGAGCGGGTTCCCCGGAGCGGGAACAGGGCCGATTGATGCGTGCGCGCGTCGTTCGAAGGTGGATCGTCGGAGCTGAGGCAGGATCGCCGGAGCGTCAGGGGGTCGTCGCAGCGGTGAGCAGTCGCGCCGGAGAAATGGGAGAAGGGTGGGGCACTTATATAGGGGAAGACCTTTCGACGGATTTACCGACGGCTTCACCCGTCGGAGAGAAATTCTGACTATCCTGCCTGCAAAATATTATACTTAGGTATATACAAAACAAAAAATTATTTTTAAATTTTCAGGGATAAATCCGTGGAAAATTTTGATGACTTTAAGATTTACGACGGTCGAAATTTTTGACGATTTTTTTTGTCGTTGAAAGAATGTGACGATTTAAGTCGTGGAATATGATTATAATCATCGTAGTTGTCACAAAAGTCACATAATATAATATAAAATATTATACTTAGACTTATGCAATATAAAATATTATTTTTTGAATTCTCATGACTTAAGTCGTGAGAACTTCCAACAACTTTTGACGATTTAAACTATGAAAAAATTTTACATGGTCATCAATCGTTGCATTTTGGACCATTGGAAATAGTGTTTTCTCTTGCAGTGATACATGATTTTTTTTTTTGTATTGCCACCTCGAATTTCACATAAAAGAGTATTTTTAATGTCCAATAAAAAATTATAAAGTCCAAAGAGAAAAAATAAAAATGATCGAAAAATCAATAACAAGCAACCAATTTAGGATGAATCTCGAACTCCGAATTCAACTCACATTGCCGACGCCGGAGAAGCCGAGAAGTCGGCCTTTAATTGGATGGCACAAATAACAAAAACACGAGAAGACCAAAGAAACAACAAAAGAAATTAGAAAAATAAAAAAAAATTGCTTGAAGAGTTCATAGCCACCGCCACAATAGGTGGATAGTCGAAAGTGTCTCGTGCTACCATGGAGAAACCCTTTCCAGTTCCTTGGTCTAAGAGGTTTATATAGTTAGGTTGGATTCATGGACCGATCCAAGAAAATATTATGGGCTTTTTATGGTCTTCTAATTCGGTTAAAGTTCAATATTCAAGTTTTAGATTGGATTTAACTTCTAATATTTTAACAAATTTAAAATAAACATAAGTTTGGAATTGCATTTGAAGTAAATAAGATTAAAATAATGACCAATAAAATTTAGTTGGTAATTTAAACACATTTATATTAAATAATTATTAATATTAATATTAATATTTCTAGGTTGAATAGTGAATTATGGGAAAATAATTCTTTCATATCTATGATAATTCATAAAATTTTCAAACTAATGGGTTTTTCAATTGCTTTCCAAGTCAATTATTTTTTACTTTTAGACATTAAATGGTCGTATTACCTATAAAATATTATTTTTAATTCCCACGACTTAACTTTTGGAAACTTGGTTTTAAGATCATGGAAAGTTCCGACGATCATAACCATCGAAAGATTTTTTTCATCGGAAATTATGACAATTTAAGTTGTGGGAAGAACCTCAGTCATAGCCACCCTTTTAATAAAAAATATTATTTTTATTTTTCACGACTATAACCATAGAAACTTTTGATGAAAAGTTCCAACAGCCGTAGCTGTTGCAAAAGCCGCGTAATATAATATAAAATATTATACTTAAGCCTGTGCGATATAAAATATTATTTTTTGAATTTCCAGCCGTCACCGTCGAAAGTTCATACAGTCGTAATGGCCAAAATTTTCGACGAATTTTTTGCCATCGTTAACCATCTCAAAATCTTTCGAGAGGAATTTTCGACCGTCTAAAATATTATTTTCTCTTGTAGTGATACATGTAGTTCATCATTGATTCATTTTGTCTTGCTACCTTGAGTTTCACATAAAAAACTATTTTTAATGTCCAATAAAAATTTATAAATCTCAAATAAAAAATAAAAATGAACGAAAAATCAATAATAAGCAACAAATTTAGGATGAAGCTGGAATTCCGAATCCAATTAGTGAACCATCACACCGCAAACGTTGGAGAAGCCGAAAAGTCGACCGATAATTGGATGGCGCAAATAAAAAAAGCACGAGAAGACAAGAGAAACAACAAAATAAAAACTGGAAAATTTTAAAAATTGCTTGAAGAGTTCATAAGAACAAAAGATTACAATGTATCGCCGCTTGCCACAATAGGTGGATAGACGAAAGCTTCTCGCTGCTGCCACGGAGAAACCCTTCTAAGTTCCTTTGTCTAAAAGGTTTATATAGTTAGTTCAGATTCATGGGCCAATCCAAGAAAACATTATGGGCCTTTTATGGTTTTCTAATTCGGTCGAAGTTCAATAAAGTCTTAGATTGGATTTTAACCTTTAATATTTTAACAAATTTAAAATAAACATAAGTTTGGAAAAAATGCATTTGAATTAAATAAGGTTAAAATAATGATCAACAAAATTAAGTTGGTAATTTAAACAAGTTTATACTAAATAATTAATAATATTAATATTTCTGGGTTGAATAGTGAATTATGGGGCAATAATTCTCACATCTATAATGCCTCTAAACTTTTCAAACTAATGAGTTTCTCAATTGCTTTCAAGGTCAATTGTTTTGACTTTTAGATGTAAATAGCCGTATCACGTGCAATATTTGAAGTTCTTAGTCAATGAAAACTAATATATTAAATTTAAGAAAAAAATAAAAACGATCGAAAAATCAATAACAAGCAACCAATTTAGGATGAAACTGGAACTCCGAATTCAACTCACATTGCCGACGCCGGAGAAGCCGAGAAGTCGGCCTTTAATTGGATGGCACAAATAACAAAAACACGAGAAGACCAGAGAAACAACAAAAGAAATTAGAAAAATAAAAAAAAAATTGCTTGAAGAGTTCATAGCCACCGCCACAATAGGTGGATAGTCGAAAGTATCTCGTGCTACCATGGAGAAACCCTTTCCAGTTCCTTGGTCTAAGAGGTTTATATAGTTAGGTTGGATTCATGGACCGATCCAAGAAAATATTATGGGCTTTTTATGGTCTTCTAATTCGGTTAAAGTTCAATATTCAAGTTTTAGATTGGATTTAACTTCTAATATTTTAACAAATTTAAAATAAACATAAGTTTGGAATTGCATTTGAAGTAAATAAGATTAAAATAATGACCAATAAAATTTAGTTGGTAATTTAAACACATTTATATTAAATAATTATTAATATTAATATTAATATTTCTAGGTTGAATAGTGAATTATGGGAAAATAATTCTTTCATATCTATGATAATTCATAAAATTTTCAAACTAATGGGTTTTTCAATTGCTTTCCAAGTCAATTATTTTTTACTTTTAGACATTAAATGGTCGTATTACCTATAAAATATTATTTTTAATTCCCACGACTTAACTTTTGGAAACTTGGTTTTAAGATCATGGAAAGTTCCGACGATCATAACCATCGAAAGATTTTTTTCATCGGAAATTATGACAATTTAAGTTGTGGGAAGAACCTCAGTCATAGCCACCCTTTTAATAAAAAATATTATTTTTATTTTTCACGACTATAACCATAGAAACTTTTGATGAAAAGTTCCAACAGCCGTAGCTGTTGCAAAAGCCGCGTAATATAATATAAAATATTATACTTAAGCCTGTGCGATATAAAATATTATTTTTTGAATTTCCAGCCGTCACCGTCGAAAGTTCATACAGTCGTAATGGCCAAAATTTTCGACGAATTTTTTGCCATCGTTAACCATCTCAAAATCTTTCGAGAGGAATTTTCGACCGTCTAAAATATTATTTTCTCTTGTAGTGATACATGTAGTTCATCATTGATTCATTTTGTCTTGCTACCTTGAGTTTCACATAAAAAACTATTTTTAATGTCCAATAAAAATTTATAAATCTCAAATAAAAAATAAAAATGAACGAAAAATCAATAATAAGCAACAAATTTAGGATGAAGCTGGAATTCCGAATCCAATTAGTGAACCATCACACCGCAAACGTTGGAGAAGCCGAAAAGTCGACCGATAATTGGATGGCGCAAATAAAAAAAGCACGAGAAGACAAGAGAAACAACAAAATAAAAACTGGAAAATTTTAAAAATTGCTTGAAGAGTTCATAAGAACAAAAGATTACAATGTATCGCCGCTTGCCACAATAGGTGGATAGACGAAAGCTTCTCGCTGCTGCCACGGAGAAACCCTTCTAAGTTCCTTTGTCTAAAAGGTTTATATAGTTAGTTCAGATTCATGGGCCAATCCAAGAAAACATTATGGGCCTTTTATGGTTTTCTAATTCGGTCGAAGTTCAATAAAGTCTTAGATTGGATTTTAACCTTTAATATTTTAACAAATTTAAAATAAACATAAGTTTGGAAAAAATGCATTTGAATTAAATAAGGTTAAAATAATGATCAACAAAATTAAGTTGGTAATTTAAACAAGTTTATACTAAATAATTAATAATATTAATATTTCTGGGTTGAATAGTGAATTATGGGGCAATAATTCTCACATCTATAATGCCTCTAAACTTTTCAAACTAATGAGTTTCTCAATTGCTTTCAAGGTCAATTGTTTTGACTTTTAGATGTAAATAGCCGTATCACGTGCAATATTTGAAGTTCTTAGTCAATGAAAACTAATATATTAAATTTAAGAAAAAAATAAAAACGATCGAAAAATCAATAACAAGCAACCAATTTAGGATGAAACTGGAACTCCGAATTCAACTCACATTGCCGACGCCGGAGAAGCCGAGAAGTCGGCCTTTAATTGGATGGCACAAATAACAAAAAACACGAGAAGACCAGAGAAACAACAAAAGAAATTAGAAAAATAAAAAAAAAATTGCTTGAAGAGTTCATAGCCACCGCCACAATAGGTGGATAGTCGAAAGTATCTCGTGCTACCATGGAGAAACCCTTTCCAGTTCCTTGGTCTAAGAGGTTTATATAGTTAGGTTGGATTCATGGACCGATCCAAGAAAATATTATGGGCTTTTTATGGTCTTCTAATTCGGTTAAAGTTCAATATTCAAGTTTTAGATTGGATTTAACTTCTAATATTTTAACAAATTTAAAATAAACATAAGTTTGGAATTGCATTTGAAGTAAATAAGATTAAAATAATGACCAATAAAATTTAGTTGGTAATTTAAACACATTTATATTAAATAATTATTAATATTAATATTAATATTTCTAGGTTGAATAGTGAATTATGGGAAAATAATTCTTTCATATCTATGATAATTCATAAAATTTTCAAACTAATGGGTTTTTCAATTGCTTTCCAAGTCAATTATTTTTTACTTTTAGACATTAAATGGTCGTATTACCTATAAAATATTATTTTTAATTCCCACGACTTAACTTTTGGAAACTTGGTTTTAAGATCATGGAAAGTTCCGACGATCATAACCATCGAAAGATTTTTTTCATCGGAAATTATGACAATTTAAGTTGTGGGAAGAACCTCAGTCATAGCCACCCTTTTAATAAAAAATATTATTTTTATTTTTCACGACTATAACCATAGAAACTTTTGATGAAAAGTTCCAACAGCCGTAGCTGTTGCAAAAGCCGCGTAATATAATATAAAATATTATACTTAAGCCTGTGCGATATAAAATATTATTTTTTGAATTTCCAGCCGTCACCGTCGAAAGTTCATACAGTCGTAATGGCCAAAATTTTCGACGAATTTTTTGCCATCGTTAACCATCTCAAAATCTTTCGAGAGGAATTTTCGACCGTCTAAAATATTATTTTCTCTTGTAGTGATACATGTAGTTCATCATTGATTCATTTTGTCTTGCTACCTTGAGTTTCACATAAAAAACTATTTTTAATGTCCAATAAAAATTTATAAATATCAAATAAAAAATAAAAATGAACGAAAAATCAATAATAAGCAACAAATTTAGGATGAAGCTGGAATTCCGAATCCAATTAGTGAACCATCACACCGCAAACGTTGGAGAAGCCGAAAAGTCGACCGATAATTGGATGGCGCAAATAAAAAAAGCACGAGAAGACAAGAGAAACAACAAAATAAAAACTGGAAAATTTTAAAAATTGCTTGAAGAGTTCATAAGAACAAAAGATTACAATGTATCGCCGCTTGCCACAATAGGTGGATAGACGAAAGCTTCTCGCTGCTGCCACGGAGAAACCCTTCTAAGTTCCTTTGTCTAAAAGGTTTATATAGTTAGTTCAGATTCATGGGCCAATCCAAGAAAACATTATGGGCCTTTTATGGTTTTCTAATTCGGTCGAAGTTCAATAAAGTCTTAGATTGGATTTTAACCTTTAATATTTTAACAAATTTAAAATAAACATAAGTTTGGAAAAAATGCATTTGAATTAAATAAGGTTAAAATAATGATCAACAAAATTAAGTTGGTAATTTAAACAAGTTTATACTAAATAATTAATAATATTAATATTTCTGGGTTGAATAGTGAATTATGGGGCAATAATTCTCACATCTATAATGCCTCTAAACTTTTCAAACTAATGAGTTTCTCAATTGCTTTCAAGGTCAATTGTTTTGACTTTTAGATGTAAATAGCCGTATCACGTGCAATATTTGAAGTTCTTAGTCAATGAAAACTAATATATTAAATTTAAGAAAAAAATAAAAACGATCGAAAAATCAATAACAAGCAACCAATTTAGGATGAAACTGGAACTCCGAATTCAACTCACATTGCCGACGCCGGAGAAGCCGAGAAGTCGGCCTTTAATTGGATGGCACAAATAACAAAAAACACGAGAAGACCAGAGAAACAACAAAAGAAATTAGAAAAATAAAAAAAAAATTGCTTGAAGAGTTCATAGCCACCGCCACAATAGGTGGATAGTCGAAAGTATCTCGTGCTACCATGGAGAAACCCTTTCCAGTTCCTTGGTCTAAGAGGTTTATATAGTTAGGTTGGATTCATGGACCGATCCAAGAAAATATTATGGGCTTTTTATGGTCTTCTAATTCGGTTAAAGTTCAATATTCAAGTTTTAGATTGGATTTAACTTCTAATATTTTAACAAATTTAAAATAAACATAAGTTTGGAATTGCATTTGAAGTAAATAAGATTAAAATAATGACCAATAAAATTTAGTTGGTAATTTAAACACATTTATATTAAATAATTATTAATATTAATATTAATATTTCTAGGTTGAATAGTGAATTATGGGAAAATAATTCTTTCATATCTATGATAATTCATAAAATTTTCAAACTAATGGGTTTTTCAATTGCTTTCCAAGTCAATTATTTTTTACTTTTAGACATTAAATGGTCGTATTACCTATAAAATATTATTTTTAATTCCCACGACTTAACTTTTGGAAACTTGGTTTTAAGATCATGGAAAGTTCCGACGATCATAACCATCGAAAGATTTTTTTCATCGGAAATTATGACAATTTAAGTTGTGGGAAGAACCTCAGTCATAGCCACCCTTTTAATAAAAAATATTATTTTTATTTTTCACGACTATAACCATAGAAACTTTTGATGAAAAGTTCCAACAGCCGTAGCTGTTGCAAAAGCCGCGTAATATAATATAAAATATTATACTTAAGCCTGTGCGATATAAAATATTATTTTTTGAATTTCCAGCCGTCACCGTCGAAAGTTCATACAGTCGTAATGGCCAAAATTTTCGACGAATTTTTTGCCATCGTTAACCATCTCAAAATCTTTCGAGAGGAATTTTCGACCGTCTAAAATATTATTTTCTCTTGTAGTGATACATGTAGTTCATCATTGATTCATTTTGTCTTGCTACCTTGAGTTTCACATAAAAAACTATTTTTAATGTCCAATAAAAATTTATAAATCTCAAATAAAAAATAAAAATGAACGAAAAATCAATAATAAGCAACAAATTTAGGATGAAGCTGGAATTCCGAATCCAATTAGTGAACCATCACACCGCAAACGTTGGAGAAGCCGAAAAGTCGACCGATAATTGGATGGCGCAAATAAAAAAAGCACGAGAAGACAAGAGAAACAACAAAATAAAAACTGGAAAATTTTAAAAATTGCTTGAAGAGTTCATAAGAACAAAAGATTACAATGTATCGCCGCTTGCCACAATAGGTGGATAGACGAAAGCTTCTCGCTGCTGCCACGGAGAAACCCTTCTAAGTTCCTTTGTCTAAAAGGTTTATATAGTTAGTTCAGATTCATGGGCCAATCCAAGAAAACATTATGGGCCTTTTATGGTTTTCTAATTCGGTCGAAGTTCAATAAAGTCTTAGATTGGATTTTAACCTTTAATATTTTAACAAATTTAAAATAAACATAAGTTTGGAAAAAATGCATTTGAATTAAATAAGGTTAAAATAATGATCAACAAAATTAAGTTGGTAATTTAAACAAGTTTATACTAAATAATTAATAATATTAATATTTCTGGGTTGAATAGTGAATTATGGGGCAATAATTCTCACATCTATAATGCCTCTAAACTTTTCAAACTAATGAGTTTCTCAATTGCTTTCAAGGTCAATTGTTTTGACTTTTAGATGTAAATAGCCGTATCACGTGCAATATTTGAAGTTCTTAGTCAATGAAAACTAATATATTAAATTTAAGAAAAAAATAAAAACGATCGAAAAATCAATAACAAGCAACCAATTTAGGATGAAACTGGAACTCCGAATTCAACTCACATTGCCGACGCCGGAGAAGCCGAGAAGTCGGCCTTTAATTGGATGGCACAAATAACAAAAAACACGAGAAGACCAGAGAAACAACAAAAGAAATTAGAAAAATAAAAAAAAAATTGCTTGAAGAGTTCATAGCCA
The DNA here is from genome assembly GCA_030549335.1 of Pontederia crassipes. Taxonomy (NCBI): domain Eukaryota; kingdom Viridiplantae; phylum Streptophyta; class Magnoliopsida; order Commelinales; family Pontederiaceae; genus Pontederia; species Pontederia crassipes. The sequence continues at coordinate 48,185,659 of CM060195.1, forward strand.
CCGCCACAATAGGTGGATAGTCGAAAGTATCTCGTGCTACCATGGAGAAACCCTTTCCAGTTCCTTGGTCTAAGAGGTTTATATAGTTAGGTTGGATTCATGGACCGATCCAAGAAAATATTATGGGCTTTTTATGGTCTTCTAATTCGGTTAAAGTTCAATATTCAAGTTTTAGATTGGATTTAACTTCTAATATTTTAACAAATTTAAAATAAACATAAGTTTGGAATTGCATTTGAAGTAAATAAGATTAAAATAATGACCAATAAAATTTAGTTGGTAATTTAAACACATTTATATTAAATAATTATTAATATTAATATTAATATTTCTAGGTTGAATAGTGAATTATGGGAAAATAATTCTTTCATATCTATGATAATTCATAAAATTTTCAAACTAATGGGTTTTTCAATTGCTTTCCAAGTCAATTATTTTTTACTTTTAGACATTAAATGGTCGTATTACCTATAAAATATTATTTTTAATTCCCACGACTTAACTTTTGGAAACTTGGTTTTAAGATCATGGAAAGTTCCGACGATCATAACCATCGAAAGATTTTTTTCATCGGAAATTATGACAATTTAAGTTGTGGGAAGAACCTCAGTCATAGCCACCCTTTTAATAAAAAATATTATTTTTATTTTTCACGACTATAACCATAGAAACTTTTGATGAAAAGTTCCAACAGCCGTAGCTGTTGCAAAAGCCGCGTAATATAATATAAAATATTATACTTAAGCCTGTGCGATATAAAATATTATTTTTTGAATTTCCAGCCGTCACCGTCGAAAGTTCATACAGTCGTAATGGCCAAAATTTTCGACGAATTTTTTGCCATCGTTAACCATCTCAAAATCTTTCGAGAGGAATTTTCGACCGTCTAAAATATTATTTTCTCTTGTAGTGATACATGTAGTTCATCATTGATTCATTTTGTCTTGCTACCTTGAGTTTCACATAAAAAACTATTTTTAATGTCCAATAAAAATTTATAAATCTCAAATAAAAAATAAAAATGAACGAAAAATCAATAATAAGCAACAAATTTAGGATGAAGCTGGAATTCCGAATCCAATTAGTGAACCATCACACCGCAAACGTTGGAGAAGCCGAAAAGTCGACCGATAATTGGATGGCGCAAATAAAAAAAGCACGAGAAGACAAGAGAAACAACAAAATAAAAACTGGAAAATTTTAAAAATTGCTTGAAGAGTTCATAAGAACAAAAGATTACAATGTATCGCCGCTTGCCACAATAGGTGGATAGACGAAAGCTTCTCGCTGCTGCCACGGAGAAACCCTTCTAAGTTCCTTTGTCTAAAAGGTTTATATAGTTAGTTCAGATTCATGGGCCAATCCAAGAAAACATTATGGGCCTTTTATGGTTTTCTAATTCGGTCGAAGTTCAATAAAGTCTTAGATTGGATTTTAACCTTTAATATTTTAACAAATTTAAAATAAACATAAGTTTGGAAAAAATGCATTTGAATTAAATAAGGTTAAAATAATGATCAACAAAATTAAGTTGGTAATTTAAACAAGTTTATACTAAATAATTAATAATATTAATATTTCTGGGTTGAATAGTGAATTATGGGGCAATAATTCTCACATCTATAATGCCTCTAAACTTTTCAAACTAATGAGTTTCTCAATTGCTTTCAAGGTCAATTGTTTTGACTTTTAGATGTAAATAGCCGTATCACGTGCAATATTTGAAGTTCTTAGTCAATGAAAACTAATATATTAAATTTAAGAAAAAAATAAAAACGATCGAAAAATCAATAACAAGCAACCAATTTAGGATGAAACTGGAACTCCGAATTCAACTCACATTGCCGACGCCGGAGAAGCCGAGAAGTCGGCCTTTAATTGGATGGCACAAATAACAAAAAACACGAGAAGACCAGAGAAACAACAAAAGAAATTAGAAAAATAAAAAAAAAATTGCTTGAAGAGTTCATAGCCACCGCCACAATAGGTGGATAGTCGAAAGTATCTCGTGCTACCATGGAGAAACCCTTTCCAGTTCCTTGGTCTAAGAGGTTTATATAGTTAGGTTGGATTCATGGACCGATCCAAGAAAATATTATGGGCTTTTTATGGTCTTCTAATTCGGTTAAAGTTCAATATTCAAGTTTTAGATTGGATTTAACTTCTAATATTTTAACAAATTTAAAATAAACATAAGTTTGGAATTGCATTTGAAGTAAATAAGATTAAAATAATGACCAATAAAATTTAGTTGGTAATTTAAACACATTTATATTAAATAATTATTAATATTAATATTAATATTTCTAGGTTGAATAGTGAATTATGGGAAAATAATTCTTTCATATCTATGATAATTCATAAAATTTTCAAACTAATGGGTTTTTCAATTGCTTTCCAAGTCAATTATTTTTTACTTTTAGACATTAAATGGTCGTATTACCTATAAAATATTATTTTTAATTCCCACGACTTAACTTTTGGAAACTTGGTTTTAAGATCATGGAAAGTTCCGACGATCATAACCATCGAAAGATTTTTTTCATCGGAAATTATGACAATTTAAGTTGTGGGAAGAACCTCAGTCATAGCCACCCTTTTAATAAAAAATATTATTTTTATTTTTCACGACTATAACCATAGAAACTTTTGATGAAAAGTTCCAACAGCCGTAGCTGTTGCAAAAGCCGCGTAATATAATATAAAATATTATACTTAAGCCTGTGCGATATAAAATATTATTTTTTGAATTTCCAGCCGTCACCGTCGAAAGTTCATACAGTCGTAATGGCCAAAATTTTCGACGAATTTTTTGCCATCGTTAACCATCTCAAAATCTTTCGAGAGGAATTTTCGACCGTCTAAAATATTATTTTCTCTTGTAGTGATACATGTAGTTCATCATTGATTCATTTTGTCTTGCTACCTTGAGTTTCACATAAAAAACTATTTTTAATGTCCAATAAAAATTTATAAATCTCAAATAAAAAATAAAAATGAACGAAAAATCAATAATAAGCAACAAATTTAGGATGAAGCTGGAATTCCGAATCCAATTAGTGAACCATCACACCGCAAACGTTGGAGAAGCCGAAAAGTCGACCGATAATTGGATGGCGCAAATAAAAAAAGCACGAGAAGACAAGAGAAACAACAAAATAAAAACTGGAAAATTTTAAAAATTGCTTGAAGAGTTCATAAGAACAAAAGATTACAATGTATCGCCGCTTGCCACAATAGGTGGATAGACGAAAGCTTCTCGCTGCTGCCACGGAGAAACCCTTCTAAGTTCCTTTGTCTAAAAGGTTTATATAGTTAGTTCAGATTCATGGGCCAATCCAAGAAAACATTATGGGCCTTTTATGGTTTTCTAATTCGGTCGAAGTTCAATAAAGTCTTAGATTGGATTTTAACCTTTAATATTTTAACAAATTTAAAATAAACATAAGTTTGAAAAAAATGCATTTGAATTAAATAAGGTTAAAATAATGATCAACAAAATTAAGTTGGTAATTTAAACAAGTTTATACTAAATAATTAATAATATTAATATTTCTGGGTTGAATAGTGAATTATGGGGCAATAATTCTCACATCTATAATGCCTCTAAACTTTTCAAACTAATGAGTTTCTCAATTGCTTTCAAGGTCAATTGTTTTGACTTTTAGATGTAAATAGCCGTATCACGTGCAATATTTGAAGTTCTTAGTCAATGAAAACTAATATATTAAATTTAAGAAAAAAATAAAAACGATCGAAAAATCAATAACAAGCAACCAATTTAGGATGAAACTGGAACTCCGAATTCAACTCACATTGCCGACGCCGGAGAAGCCGAGAAGTCGGCCTTTAATTGGATGGCACAAATAACAAAAACACGAGAAGACCAGAGAAACAACAAAAGAAATTAGAAAAATAAAAAAAAAATTGCTTGAAGAGTTCATAGCCACCGCCACAATAGGTGGATAGTCGAAAGTATCTCGTGCTACCATGGAGAAACCCTTTCCAGTTCCTTGGTCTAAGAGGTTTATATAGTTAGGTTGGATTCATGGACCGATCCAAGAAAATATTATGGGCTTTTTATGGTCTTCTAATTCGGTTAAAGTTCAATATTCAAGTTTTAGATTGGATTTAACTTCTAATATTTTAACAAATTTAAAATAAACATAAGTTTGGAATTGCATTTGAAGTAAATAAGATTAAAATAATGACCAATAAAATTTAGTTGGTAATTTAAACACATTTATATTAAATAATTATTAATATTAATATTAATATTTCTAGGTTGAATAGTGAATTATGGGAAAATAATTCTTTCATATCTATGATAATTCATAAAATTTTCAAACTAATGGGTTTTTCAATTGCTTTCCAAGTCAATTATTTTTTACTTTTAGACATTAAATGGTCGTATTACCTATAAAATATTATTTTTAATTCCCACGACTTAACTTTTGGAAACTTGGTTTTAAGATCATGGAAAGTTCCGACGATCATAACCATCGAAAGATTTTTTTCATCGGAAATTATGACAATTTAAGTTGTGGGAAGAACCTCAGTCATAGCCACCCTTTTAATAAAAAATATTATTTTTATTTTTCACGACTATAACCATAGAAACTTTTGATGAAAAGTTCCAACAGCCGTAGCTGTTGCAAAAGCCGCGTAATATAATATAAAATATTATACTTAAGCCTGTGCGATATAAAATATTATTTTTTGAATTTCCAGCCGTCACCGTCGAAAGTTCATACAGTCGTAATGGCCAAAATTTTCGACGAATTTTTTGCCATCGTTAACCATCTCAAAATCTTTCGAGAGGAATTTTCGACCGTCTAAAATATTATTTTCTCTTGTAGTGATACATGTAGTTCATCATTGATTCATTTTGTCTTGCTACCTTGAGTTTCACATAAAAAACTATTTTTAATGTCCAATAAAAATTTATAAATCTCAAATAAAAAATAAAAATGAACGAAAAATCAATAATAAGCAACAAATTTAGGATGAAGCTGGAATTCCGAATCCAATTAGTGAACCATCACACCGCAAACGTTGGAGAAGCCGAAAAGTCGACCGATAATTGGATGGCGCAAATAAAAAAAGCACGAGAAGACAAGAGAAACAACAAAATAAAAACTGGAAAATTTTAAAAATTGCTTGAAGAGTTCATAAGAACAAAAGATTACAATGTATCGCCGCTTGCCACAATAGGTGGATAGACGAAAGCTTCTCGCTGCTGCCACGGAGAAACCCTTCTAAGTTCCTTTGTCTAAAAGGTTTATATAGTTAGTTCAGATTCATGGGCCAATCCAAGAAAACATTATGGGCCTTTTATGGTTTTCTAATTCGGTCGAAGTTCAATAAAGTCTTAGATTGGATTTTAACCTTTAATATTTTAACAAATTTAAAATAAACATAAGTTTGGAAAAAATGCATTTGAATTAAATAAGGTTAAAATAATGATCAACAAAATTAAGTTGGTAATTTAAACAAGTTTATACTAAATAATTAATAATATTAATATTTCTGGGTTGAATAGTGAATTATGGGGCAATAATTCTCACATCTATAATGCCTCTAAACTTTTCAAACTAATGAGTTTCTCAATTGCTTTCAAGGTCAATTGTTTTGACTTTTAGATGTAAATAGCCGTATCACGTGCAATATTTGAAGTTCTTAGTCAATGAAAACTAATATATTAAATTTAAGAAAAAAATAAAAACGATCGAAAAATCAATAACAAGCAACCAATTTAGGATGAAACTGGAACTCCGAATTCAACTCACATTGCCGACGCCGGAGAAGCCGAGAAGTCGGCCTTTAATTGGATGGCACAAATAACAAAAACACGAGAAGACCAGAGAAACAATAAAAGAAATTAGAAAAATAAAAAAAAAATTTGCTTGAAGAGTTCATAGCCACCGCCACAATAGGTGGATAGTCGAAAGTGTCTCGTGCTACCATGGAGAAACCCTTTCCAGTTCCTTGGTCTAAGAGGTTTATATAGTTAGGTTGGATTCATGGACCGATCCAAGAAAATATTATGGGCTTTTTATGGTCTTCTAATTCGGTTAAAGTTCAATATTCAAGTTTTAGATTGGATTTAACTTCTAATACAACAATAACAACAACAAAGTCTTATCCCACTAGGTGGGTCGGCTACATGGATTTAACTTCTAATATTTTAACAAATTTAAAATAAACATAAGTTTGGAATTGCATTTAAAGTAAATAAGATTAAAATAATGACCAATAAAATTTAGTTGGTAATTTAAACACATTTATATTAAATAATTATTAATATTAATATTAATATTTCTAGGTTGAATAGTGAATTATGGGAAAATAAATCTTTCATATCTATGATAATTCATAAAATTTTCAAACTAATGGGTTTTTCAATTGCTTTCCAAGTCAATTATTTTTTACTTTTAGACATTAAATAGTCATGTTACCTATAAAATATTATTTTTAACTCCCACGGCTTAAGTCTTGGGAACTTGACTTTAAGATCATGGAAAATTCCAACGGTCATAGTCATCGAAACTGTGATGATTTTTTTCCATCGGAAATTATGACAATTTAAGTTGTGGGAAGAACCTCAGTCGTAGCCACCCTTTTAATAAAAATTATTATTTTTATTTTTCACGGCTATAATCATGAGAACTTTCGACGGCTAAAATTCCAACGGCGGTAGCTGTTGCAAAAGCCGCATAATATAATATAAAATATTATACTTAAGCCTGTGCGATATAAAATATTATTTTTTGAATTTCCAACGGTCGCCGTCGAAAGTTCATACAATCTAACCATCTCAAAATCTTTCGAGAGGAATTTTCGACCGTCTAAAATATTATTTTCTCTTGTAGTGATACATGTAATTCATCATTGATTCATTTTGTCTTGCTACCTTGAGTTTCACATAAAAAACTATTTTTAATGTCCAATAAAAATTTATAAATCTCAAATAAAAAATAAAAATGAACGAAAAATCAATAATAAGCAACAAATTTAGGATGAAGCTGGAATTCCGAATCCAATTAGTGAACCATCACACCGCAAACGTTGGAGAAGCCGAAAAGTCGGCCGATAATTGGATGGCGCAAATAAAAAAAGCACAAGAAGACAAGAGAAACAACAAAATAAAAACTGGAAAATTTTAAAAATTGCTTGAAGATTTCATAAGAACAAAAGATTACAATGTATCGCCGCTTGCCACAATAGATGGATAGACGAAAGCTTCTCGCTGCTTCCACGGAGAAACCCTTCTAAGTTCCTTTGTCTAAAAGGTTTATATAGTTAGTTCAGATTCATGGGCCAATCCAAGAAAACATTATGGGCCTTTTATGGTTTTCTAATTCGGTCGAAGTTCAATAGTCAAGTCTTAGATTGGATTTTAACCTTTAATATTTTACAAATTTAAAATAAACATAAGTTTGGAAAAAATGCATTTGATAAATAAGGTTAAAATAATGATCAACAAAATTAAGTTGGTAATTTAAACACGTTTATACTAAATAATTAATAATATTAATATTTCTGGGTTGAATAGTGAATTATGGGGCAATAATTCTCACATCTATAATGCCTCTAAACTTTTCAAACTAATGAGTTTCTCAATTGCTTTCAAGGTCAATTGTTTTGACTTTTAGATGTAAATAGCCGTATCACCTTTCATTTTAGTGTTACTGTGCAATATTTGAAGTTCTTAGTCAATGAAAACTAATATATTAAATTTAAGAAATTGATTTTATGTTTATATGAAAATATAATGATGAAAAATTAAACAATAGATTATATAAATAATTTTTAATGAGTGTTTGAATAAAATATAAACTAATCAATTTATTATCTTTAAAGAGTTTAAATTATTATGATGTACTATTATTTAAATTTTTAATGTATAACCACTACATTTATATTAATCTAATATATATACTGAAATAAAAAATATTCAATTTAATCTAAAAATATGGGGTTTTTCAATTAATATGAGTATAATAATAAATTTAAAAATGAAAAATATGAAATTAGACTTGTTTATAAAATCTAATGTGCAATAAGTGTGATTACAAAAAAATATTCATTTTCATTTTACTCTCTAAATTTTATTTTTTTATAAATTCATCACTAATAACATTATCTTTTTCATTATTTGTTAATGTAAAAAAATATCTTGTGCTAGCTTCAAGAATCTATATTAATGACATTGCTTAATTGATTGGATAATTATTAAAAATACATCAATACATCAATGCACGGAACATCTCCTAAAAGATATACATGGAACAAGACTTACTAACCGATTACCATATTTTGTTTTAGATAATGCGACTATTGATTCCAAATAAACAACTAACGATTTAAAATATTTTCGTTCCAATGGCTCCTAACTTTTTTTTCCATTTTTGTTACTATTTATAATTTTATATATTATAAATAGTTATATTTTGCACCTGCATTATGTTCTAAGTCTTCCCCGATGACAATAGTTAGATTAAAAGAGTTAACTAGAATTCACATTTGTAATTTTGCGTTTAAAATATGATTTTCAATTATAATCACATCTAAAAGAATGCACTTGGACAGCTCTTTCCTTTTTTGAATAATTTTAGCGTAATTTTTTCAAAACACACACACATACATATATATATATACACACACATATATATATATACCCCATCCCCCCATTTTTTTGCTCCTGTCCGATCCGACGGGCGCGCAGATGGAAATGGTTTTTTTTTGCTTGAACTGACGTTTCAAACCAATAAAAAAATGTTTTGGCTGGGCGGGTTCAACGGATGGATCGGCCGAGGATAAAAAGGGGCGGCGATCATTTTTTTACCCTTTTACTCTCTCTCTTTCTCACCTCCCTCATGCGGGCGGCGCTCACTATCCGGCATCCACGACTGTCGACGACCGCGATCGACGCAATCAAATGACCGTCGGCGAGTCCCTTTTACTCTCTCTATCTCTTTCTCACCTCTGGCGAGTCCCAACGAAAAGATCGGCGCAACCAGTTATTTGCGAAGATGACCGTCGGCGAGTTCCCCGGCGACGTCCGAACAGATCTGTGCGACTTCGACCACCGGCGAGTGCAACCATCCCAGATCAGCGATTCCCCGATGACGTCCGAACAGATCCGTGTGACTTCGATTGTCAGTGAGTGGTACAATCCCAGATCTGTGATTTCCTGACCACATCCGACCAGATCTGGTCCGACGCTGACCGGATCCACGACCCAAGGTGCTTTCCCCTCGTATGTCATCTATAGTTTTTTCAATTTTTTATCTCGGACCGACCTTTGTCTTCGCCGCCAGATCTGGTTCGACGCCGCTGCACGCACACGCTCGCCACCCTGCCGCGCTCGCACAACCCCGCTGCATGCCGCTGGCCGCCCTGCCGCGCTCGCACGACCCCGCCGCACGCCGCCTGGGCTGCCACCCTCGCACGACCCCACTCGCACGACCCCGCCCGCACCCTCCCCGCACCCTGCACTTCCACAGTCGCACAACCCCGTTCGCACTCCGCCCCCGTCCCCGCACGTCCTGCCGTTCTCGCACGCCCTGCCGTTCTCGCACGCCCCCGCCTAGGCTGCTGCCCTCGCACGACCCTGCTCGCACCCTGCCCTTCCGTAGTCGCCCGACCCGATTCGCACTCCGTCCCCGCACGCCCTGCCGTTCTCACACGCCCCCGCCCGCACGCCGCCATCTGCACGCCCTCACAGTATCTTTTCAAGTCGCATCTAGATCAAACTTTTTGTAAATGTCGAGTTTTGTAAATGTGGATTGTAAATTGTACTTAATTATGTTGTTTAATTAAACTTCAATTGTACTTAATTATCTTGCTTCAATAATTGATACCTTATTTGTTCAATATTACAAAATGAGGCCTTGAAGCTCGTGTTTCATCGTGTACTTATTTTTTCAATAGTCGATACCGAACTTCAGTTGTACTTATTTGTTTGATGTTACTTCATCGTGTTCATGTATGCATGCATGTCTTCTTGTTTCACAGGTCATGTATGTCATCTTCTACCTCTTTCATATCACGTCAATTAGATATTCTTTTTTGTACGTGTGGTGATAAGGCAATATTACAAACTTCATAGACAAATAATAACCCCGAGAGACGATTTTGGGGGTGCTCTAATTATCGGGTAAATATTTTCATTGCAAATAAATAATGTATTTTGGCCTTCATTTATGTTTCATGGTATAATGTTCATTTTGTGTATAATGTTCATTGTCTAATGTTCATTTTGTGTATAATGTTCTTACAGGGTAAGCCCCACATGAAGATTGCAATTTTTTTCGGTGGTTCGATCCAACTATGGATTATCAGCATAAGAATATTTTAAGAAGCTTGCCAAAGGACGATGAAAAAGTTCAAAGACGAAGATTGGATAAATATAGGATCATTTTAATAGGATTGCTCAATAAAATTGTCGCCTACGAAGATATTGCAAGGAGAGATAAAAACATGTATTTATTTCTTGGAATGATAATATCATTTGTATTAGTTAAAATGAACTTTCTTTAATTGCAGGGTTTGTAATCCTTAGTTTTCTTCTTCTTTTTATGTAGTGATAGCAGTTTGTAATCATTAGTTCCCTTCTTCTTTTTATGTAGTGATAACAGTTTGTAATGAACGTGTATGTAATCATTGAAAAGCTGATGATATAATGTTTCGATATGTTATATGCTGCGATATGTTCAGTTAAAAATTTGCGATATGTTCAGTTAAAAATTTGCGATATGTTTGTGATATGTTCAGTTAAAACATATAATAGTTTGTTATATGTTTTCAAGATATGTATGAACAGTTTGTGATATGTATGAATAGTTTGCGATATGTATGAAAACATATAACAGTTTGCGATATGTATGAACAGTTTGCGATATGTTTTCAACATATAAGATATAACAGTTTGCGATATGTTTTCAACATATAACATCACTAGGTTTCAAACATAGTGATATTTTGCAATATGTTTTAATACTTATTATAAACAACATAACGAAATAGGTCCAACATAACGAAATGGGTTCCAACATAAATAGGTTCCAACATAAATATGTTACAACATAACTAGGTTTCAACATAAATATGTTACAATATAAATAGGTTCCAACATATTACATCAAACATGACATCCAACATATTACATAAGTCTTCAATCATGACCTTCGTTCTCAAAACCCTGTCAAATATAAAGACGATTATTAGACTTTCTAAGAGAAGTAAATGAAGACGAATTAAACATCTGTTAAATGAAAAGTAAATGAACCTGTAATAATGGACACTTTCGTTTGTCATGTCCTTGTTTTCCGCATTTCTCACAACTCCTCTTTATGGAATCATTTCGTGACATGGAAATTTCCATGCCAGATTTCATCCTTGCAACATTCTTAGGCTTGCCCTTAGACTTCACACAAAGTGGGTCACAGATCCTAAATTATAAGTCATGCAAGTTTATGGAGCTTGGTTGACTAAGTGGTAATGCTAAATTGGGTTGTTTGAAAGTGACTGATGCTTGCTCCACTTGCATCTATAGATTCACTTGGCACATGAATTGCACTCATTTTCAATATGAAATCATTTATAGTTGGCGCTCCACATTGTAAATGCATAGGTGAAATGAGACCCATCATTTGTACTTTCCATAGATTATTTTGCCAAGATAATTTTTGAATGGGTGATATGCTATCACCGGAAGTGGATTGACAAGCATAAATGGTATGTGCTTTTGTATATCTAGCATTTATCATTCAGCAATGAAGCACATAATCTTCAGGCAAGAAACTCACATCTTTCTTATGCAGAATACAGAGAACATGACATTACAATATTCCTTCTTGTTCAAACTTTTTGCATGAACATTTTGCGTAAATTTTTTCAGCTTGACTAAATTCCACCACATTTTTTTCCTCATCAATGCCCCTCACATGAAAAACAGAGTAGTAAGATCTATTTGTGTCCTTGTAAATCTTATGTGTTGTGAAGCTGAAACATTGTGCATATTCTATCTAAAACTTACAAAATGAAGCATGTGTGTAGATCTTACCTGCATGATCCTCCAAAGGACTATTAACAATGTATGCAGGTTGTGAGTTCATTGTTTGAAAGTCTTCTCGTTCTTCACGTCCACGATGAGTCTGGATAGCTTTTTCATATTGTTTTACTTCTACAAAATGCGAAAGCGAAGTGTGCGCATTGACATAACCATAAAAAAAAATTAATACTTTTACCTGCAGTAAAGACGTCTTTATAATATAAAGAAACTCACTATTCACGTTTGTTGTATATTACTTATAACTAATGCCCATTTCGAATATGAAACTTTTCTTTCAAAGAGAGCCAACCCTCTTCAAACTCATCTATATTTGACGATCCATACAGCCACTTATTGTATTCCTCTTTAAATGTTGGTTGTGCATACAAATCTTGTAGATGAGTCATCGCATTTCTAACGATATGTCATGTACAAAAGACGTGCTTCGTGTGTGGGAAAACCTTACGTATGACATTTTTCATCACGATGTCCTGATCTGTAATAATACATTGTTGATGTTTTTCAAACATGCATTCAGACCATTGTTCAAACAATCATGTGAATGTCTCATTTGTCTCATATGCAAGTAAAGCACACCCAAATAAGTAAGACCTCTAATTAATTCCTGTAAATGGTGCAAATGACATTATTAAATTATTGGTTCGATATGTTGTATCAAATACAATCACGCCACCAAAAGTCAAATAACTATATCTTGACCTACTATCAGCCCAAAAAAAATTCAGAACTGTGCCATCTGCATCGACCTCCCAACTATGAAAGAAATCCGACTCAGAATGTACCTTTTTTTGAAAATTATATATAATTCGCAAGCACTCAACAGAGAAAGTGCTTTTTCTTATGGTTCTCAAATGATCAATACAATTCTGAGCTGTTATAAGAGGTTCTCCAGACATATTAAAGCTCTGGAAATCTTAGATGGATCCATACCGAAGGCATGTATATGACCAATAGCTTCTCTAGAAGTTGTGATGATTTGATTATGTGATCTTAAGAACTTTACCTTCGAAAGAGTTGTCAGGCAATGGTTGTGCTCTTCTTGAAATTTTTTCACCTCCCATTTTTCATCTTGCCTTAGAACCACATATAGAGCATGACAATCGTCCCTAACTTCTCTTCTCTGTGTAAAAGCTTGTGTCTGTCCTTGTCTAATTCTCTTGTGCCCTTCTTTAGAACAAACATACTTCACATTGATTACTTTCCTCGTAATCTTGTGCTTATTGTTTTCTCACAGAAAAATCCACTAATTTAGCATACATGTTATAATACTTGTAGGCTTTTTTCACCTGTGTCAAATAACATTCCAACATAGGGTTTCGGTAACTCATATGCTTTGACAAAATTAGCATCATCTTCTTTAGGTTTATCATGTTCAATATCGTCTTCATTCATCCATTCTTCTGTCAATTCTGCCATGTTACTAACACTATTCACACCGTCCATGTGCAATCTTGCCTAAAAAATACAAACAAATTCTCATTAGAAATTACAAACACATAATGATAAAAATTTCGATAAACAAATTCTTATTAAAATTTACAAACTCGTATGGTGTAAAATTTCCAAACATGATGAAGTTGATGGTAAAATGCAACTATATTTTTGTAAAATTTACAAACACTTAAACAAAATTGGACATGTAAAATGGCCAGATGCAACTATGTTACTGTAAACAATATCCACAATATTTTTGCTCACTGTTGCGTGAAACAATTATTAAAAACGTATTTACACACTGTAAACAATAATTACTAAGAAAACATATTTACACATTAAAAACTCGTATCATTGTAAACAATATTTATTAAGCAAACATATTTACACATGAAACAATTAAAAAAGTGATTAACTCAAATCATTTAACTAATCCTCAGATAATTAACTAGTTACAAGATGATTAACTACTTAAATGATGAAGATGATTAACTAAGTACAACATGATCAGTGACCAACTAGTTATAATTGAAGGTGATTATTACATAATTACAAGATAATTACTTCCAATTGAAGGTGATTATTACCTAATTACAAGGTAACTACTTCCAATTGAAGGTGATTATTACATAATTACAAGGTGATCAACTAATAAGTGTTTAACTAATTACACGACAACCCGACGGTAGGGCGTCGGCGTCGTGCGATAGCGGTTAGGCGTGCGACGAATAGGGGGGCGGAAGTGCGGCGGCGTGCGACGAAGGTCACTGGGGGCGGAAGGGCGTCGTCGTCGTGCAAGAGCGGTGAAGGCGTGCGACGGCGGTCAACGTGAGCGGACGGGAGGCTGCGTGCGACGGACCTCAGCGGGGACGGCAAGGCGGCGGTGGAGGCAGGGAATCATCTTTCCTGTCGGCGAAGACAAAGGTCGTTCCGAGATAAACAAATGGAAAAACTACAGATGAATACGAGGGCAAAGCACCTTAGGTCGTAGATCCGGTCAGCGTCGGACCAGAACTGGTCGGACGTGGTCGGGAAATCACAAATTTGGGATTGTAGCACTCGCCAGCGGTCGAAGTCGCGCGGATATGTTCGGACGTCGTCGGGGAATCGCATATATGGGCTGTTCGCACTTGCCGGCGGTCGAAGTCGCGCGGATCTGTTCGCACTCGTCGGCGGTTGAAGTCGCGCGGATTTGTTGGGACTCGCCGGAGGTGAGAAAGAGAGAGAGTAAAAGGGACTCGCAGGCGGTCGTTTGGTTGCGCTGATCGCGGTCGTGAATGCCGGACAGCAAGCACCGCCCGCACGAGGGAGGTGAGAAAGAGAGAGAGTAAAAGGGTAAAAAAAATGATCGTCGCCCCCTTTTTATCCTCGACCGATCCATCCGTTGAACCCGCCTGGCCAAAACATTTTTTTATGGGTCCGAAACGCTGGTTCAAGCAAAAAAAAACCATTTCCATATGCGCCTGTCCGATCTGGATCGGACGGGCGCAAGGAGGGGGGACCTCCATTTTATCATATATATATATATATATATATGTATATATATATATATATTCTATGAAAAAATGCCTTCAAATCTTGTTTTTATCTGGTAAATATATGGGAAGATCTAAACTTTTACTTTCATTGCTTCCATTTAAAAAATAGTCATAATTTTATCCTCTACTACTATTGGATCAAATAAGAATGTTAAATGCCTTGTGCACGTTTTTGACATTGTCAATTCATCAATTTAATGTTTTATAACAAAATATATTTAAATATAATATTATTTCATATAAACTTTGATTGATTTGATGTCAAGGTGGGAAAAAAAGTAAGAACGTATTAATTTTTAAGGATTGAAATTTTTCAATTTAGAATTTCATTATATACTGTAACATTTGTTGAATCAATATATGTTTTTTCCAACGAAAAAAAATAGTACAATCTGTATTTGTCACAAAATTTAAAAGTTTGTAGGATAAATTTTGCCCTCAAAATTTATTCTCTTTCTCAATTGTATTTTCAAATTTTATTTTGTAACGAAATTATCCTCTAACTTCTAATTTCTTTCACTATCATTCTCACCTCATAGAGACGATTTACTTAGTTTTCTCCACTTACGTAACACGCACAAAATAATATAATAATATTAAAAAATAATAATAATTAAAATAATAATAATAATTAAAAAGAGAGGCCTTCATGTTTCAATCAAGCGTGGACTCTACGCACAACAAGGGGCGAGGGCCCCCTTTTAATTGGCAACGTCCCGTTGGGGGCAAAATTTGAGCTTGTTGGGGACGTGAGGTGCTATTGCGATATCATTGCCTCTCATGCTAGCTCCAAATCTCCTCTAGCAACCATATGCTACTTCATCGATAGCTTCAAGACAATTGTAGTTGAAGTCGTTGGTTGCATGTGCTTGTCTGACACTAGACGGGATGGCTTGTCATAGCTTTTGGAGCCCTTACTCCCAAGCAAGAACTCCAAATCGACGTATGAGGAGGATGAAGACGGTGGTGAGGTGTGTCATTCACATGGAAGGTTGTTCAAGGAACTTCTACTTGATCTTCGCCTTTGATAGAGTCCTTTTCAGCTATGGATGAAGAGGGGGCCGAGCAGAGACGACTTACAGTTGTTGGCCGAAGCCAAAGGGAAAGGGAATCCAGATAGAGGTGGACCTCCACCTTTATGCCGAAGGAGGGCGTCGGCGATGTCGCACCAAAGCTCTGCTACTAATAGAAACGTGTTCGGATTCCACCCAAGACCGTTTTGATAGCAGCCATGAGTGAATTCGACACCAATGGATCCTCAACACTATTTGGTGATGCGATGAGGGAAATCGATCGAGGACAATTCAAAAGCACATCTCGAGGCCTTGAACTGGAGCATGGATAGCTCTGCGCATGCGAGAATGAAGAGTAAAGGAATAATCCCCTTTCTAGCCGACCCCCTTCCTCTGGCATCGGCGAGGCCAACGAGAGAGGTGGGCTCCGCCCCCTTCTTCCTGCACTAGCCGTAGTGGGAGGGGGCCGACCACCCCCTATTTTATTTAAATATTTTTATTAATTATTATATTATAAATTAAATATTATATGCATTATTGTTAAAGACATGTCATATAAGTGGGGAAATAAGTAAATTGTCTATATCCGAATAAAAGGATAATTACTGGAAAAGTTAAGACGTGAATGTAACTTTATACCAAAACTTTGGCTTTGTAGTTACTTGTAGTAAGT
The DNA here is from genome assembly GCA_030549335.1 of Pontederia crassipes. Classification (NCBI taxonomy): domain Eukaryota; kingdom Viridiplantae; phylum Streptophyta; class Magnoliopsida; order Commelinales; family Pontederiaceae; genus Pontederia; species Pontederia crassipes. The sequence goes on from CM060195.1 coordinate 48,202,396, forward strand.
GTTCAACAACTATATCTCACTAATGGATTATATTCATGTACCTAGTAATGCATGGCATTGGGCTTCATAATTAATCAAAATATTACATGTCGATCATCCATTTGACATAGTTGTGTTAGATTTTTTTTTCCAGATTAAAAAGTGAAAGACCATTAAACTAATACAAAAAGGATTTTGAAAAATAATTAGAATCTCGACAGAACAACAATTGGTCAAAAAAAAATTTGTTGTTGTCTTAAACCTTTTAATATATTGAATTTCAATATTTGAAAGCATTTTTCCATCCCATTAGTCTCAAGCCTACTTTTATAAACTCTAATATCCCTCTATGCTCTATGGATATTTCTGATTTTATTTCTGATCGACTTTCGGACATGCTCCTCTTGATGGATTGTTTTGGAACACATCTTGCTCACCATATTAGCTCCATTTTTTTGCCTTCTTTAGCCGGTGATGATAAAGTGGTTTGTGGACTTATGACACACATGATAATACTACAACTAAATCTGTTTATTCATTCCTTTTAAGTTAGCTTTGTTCTCGACTAATCTCTGGATGGCTTAATTGGAAGCTTATTTGGGATTTCAACGTGCCTCCAAAGATATTTTTTTTTTGTGAAAATTAGGGCATAGTAGACTTCCAACTTTAGACATGTTAAGTCATTTCAACTGTAACATTAACGGTCAATGCTTACTTTGTGACTTTTCACATGAAACAAACATTCACATGTTTTTTGAATGTCCTACATCCTCTAAACTTTGGGTTCTTTTTCAATCATCTACTGATTACACCTTTGCTTTTATGAGCTCTTGGCCTCTTGGAGATTAGGTTCGAGATGGTGAAACTCTTCCTTTACCTACCAGAAATTCTCTCATATCCTTATACGCCTTCTGTCTTTGGAGCATTCAGCAACACAATGATATACATTTTATTTGTAGGGCAATTATTTTGGTCGTTTGGACAAGAGCCTTGTCACTTTTTGTTAATAATGTTTTGAATCCTACTCTAACTAGAAACTCATTTGGACTTCAATCGGAGATTGTTAATTATATGACATATTTTGTATGTGATTAGGAATTGATTTATTTTCTTATCATAAGATATGTGTCATATTTTTGTGGGATTAATATAAAGTCTCAATCAGTCTGTAATTTCTATCATTTGTAAAAAGAGAGTTTCTATATAAACTCACTAGGGGTCCAAACAAAAAGTAATCTGCCTTGTAATTCTCTTCTATTTTCCATCAAATAAAACTCCATTTTGCCTTAATTTTTTTTCAAATTTTCTTGTTATGCATAATTTCTCTCGTACAGAAATCCTAACATACTGATATCAGAGCGAGGGTTCATCATCGATCCTCCATCAGACGTAGAGATGGTATCGCACAATGTGAAGATCGAGAATTCACAGGGCAAAATAATTATAGCTCTGACAGATTAAGATGGGGCACTTCTGAAACAATAAGAAGTCTGAACACCGCTCGCGAACGTGTCGAAGAACAAATCAAAAGAGGAAAACTCGAAGGGAAAAGAAAAAGAGATCGACCTCACAAATGTGGCGGCACATGAAGAGAATGCGCACTCTATAATCCAATTATTCTTGGTGGACGAGATGAAAAATGACGACTGGTTTGTGGTCGAAACTTAAAGAGTCTATACATGACCAAATATCTTACCAATAAGTTGTTGTGCAAGCAACATATGTCCATCCTCTGCATGCAAGAAGGTACTCTTTGATAGGTCATCCCAATCAGATGAATACTCTATTGATGTAATTATGAAACACATACAGTCCTACTTCTATTGGTGTCTCTTCCTTTGTCATATGAAAATATTGTTTATCATCAGAAAAGGCACAATTACTTCGAAAAAAATAAAATCGAATCTACATACTCGTGAACTTCGTTATAGAGCATGTGGTAAGGCTGTGGAGATTCAGGGCGCAGGGTTGAGAACAACCGTAGAGAAGGGACATCGTTCAAAAGTTAAGAAGGGTAAGTCGAAGAATAAGAATGTCAATCCGAAAAACATCTGCAACTACTGCAAAGAATCAGGCCACTAGAAGAAGGGTTGTCTTAAGAAGAAGAAAAAGAATACGATTGTTGCAGTAGTACATCAGAGTAGCGAATTTGGTGATGATGATTTGATTCTTATGGTGTCTGATCAAAGATATTTGGAGGAAAGTTAAGTTCTAGATTCATGACGCTCTTATCATATGACTCCGCATAAAAAGTGTTTCTCAACTTATCAGAATATTGATGACGAAAACATCATTATGGACAATGATGCAGCCTGTAAATAGTTGGAATCGGCTCAATTCAAATCAGAACTCATGACAATTGGATGAGTACATTGACATTCCGTAATCGAAGAAAAATTCGACATCATTAAGAGTTCTGTACTCCAAAAAATGTCGGATGAATGATGCATGAGGTGTTCTCATGATCACCAAGGGTGACGTTGAAGTCATGAGAGAAGTCCGACAAAAATTCTTGTACATACTATAAGGCACAATAATTTCTGGTGTGACCGTAGTAGATAGTTCATCCAAATCAGAATCAGAAATATTCAAGTTGTGGCACATGCGACTTGAACATATGAGTTAGAAATGGATAAACATCTTTAGCAAGCGCAATCTTTTGGATAGTCATAAGATATATGAAATTAGATTCTACAAGCATTGCTTTTTTGACAAGCAAAAATGGCATCAATTCGGCAAAGCTGTGCACAGGATGAAGACAACACTCCATTACATCCACGTTGACTATTGGAGCCTCTCTCGTGTTTCGTTTCTATGAGGGTCTAGATACTTTCTATTATTGATAGATGATTACTTAAAGATGGCATGAGTGTTTATGATGTAGCATAAGAGCGAGACATTCGAAGCTTTCAAATAGTGGAAAGATCTGGTGGAGAATCAAAGATCAAGAAAGGTAAAACACTTTCGTACAGATAACAGATTGAAGTTCTATTCATCTAATTTAATTAATTATGCAAGGATGAAGACATTGCAACACATCGTACCATCTGAGATATACCACAATAGAATGATGCAGCAGAGCATATGAACAGAACTTTTTTGGAGAGGGTACGATGCATACTCTCTAATTCTAGTTTGAACAAGTCATTCTGAACTTAGGCTATTAGCACAACATATTATCTTATGAATCGGAGTCCTGCAACCGTGATCGATCTAAAGACTCCTATTGAGGAATGGTTAGAAAATTCTGCTAATTACACTAATTTGAAAGTTTTTTTGTTATCCAATATATTATCATCAGGGAAGGAAAGCTGAAATCAAGGTTAAAGAATGAGTCTTTGTGAGATATGGTGCATGTGTAAAATGTTTCAAAATCTAGTTTCCTTCATAGCACAATTCACAACAGAAACATATTTTTTTATGAGACGTATGTATTGACTCAAAAGATAAGGGTGTCAACAAACAGATGAAGTTTGAATTAACTCCAATTCAGAATGAAATAGAAAAATCTCATCAGGCTGAACAATCAGAACCTCAAGAGCAAGCAGAAGAAGCAACAACAAGTCTATCTACTGGACGTGAACGCAGACAAGTAGGTCCTCCTAAGCATTATGACTTTGAGGATATGATTGCATATGCATTCCAAGTAGTTGAAGAGATGAAGTTGCTAGAGCCATCGAGCTATACTATCACATATGCAGAATCAGAATAGTGGAATGCGACAATGAGTAAAATGATGGAGTTTCACAAGAATTAGACTTAGGAGTTAATGAAATTACCAAAAGATAGAGATGTCATTGGATGCAAGTGGATTTTTAAGAAAGACGCTTGGAAGTTGAAGGCATCAAATTCAAAACACGTCTAGTTGCGAAAGGTTACAATAAGAAAGAGTGAGTAGACTACAACGGAATCTTCTTTCCAGTTGTCAAACACACTTCCATCCGGGTGCTACTTGCCCTTGTAGTACATTAGAATTTAGAGTTTGAGCAATTAGATGTGAAAACAATTTTTTCTACATGGAAAATTTGAAAAGAAATCCTCATGAGTCAACCAGAGGGTTACTCCATCCCAGATAAAGAAGACCAAGTTTGTAGGTTAAAAAAGTCATTATATGACTTGAAGCAATCGCCGAGACAGTGGTACAAGATATTCAATAGTTTTATGATCAGTAAGAGATTCAACAGGAGGATGATTCCACCATTTATCTATATTATATGTTGATTGCTGCTAGGAACATAAAAGACATTAAGAATTTGAAAAAGCTCCTTAGTTCAGAATTTGATATTAAGAATCTTGGTGCAGCAAAGAAAATTTTAGGTATGGAGATTTACATGATCGCATAAAGGATAAATTCTTTTTCTCTAAAAAAAGTTAGATTCAAAAGATTTTATTTAGGATCATAATATCTACAGTGAAGACTTAAGTACTCCATCAGTTTCAAATGTGCGCATTTCTATAACTGAAATTATGTCCGATGAAAAAAGTACATATCTCGAATTATATATGTCAGTGCAGTCGAAAGCTTTATGTATGCTATGACATGCACAAGACCTGATATTGCACATGTCGTTAGTGTGGTTAGCAAATTCATGAACAATCCAAGAAAGAAGCATTGACAGATAGTAAAGCGTATCTTCCAATATATGTGACCAACGTCTGACATTGACCTCATTTATACAAGTAGTAAAGAATGTTTCATTGCAGGTTATTCAAACCCAAATTATGTTGTAGATGTTGATAGGAGAAGATCAAGTTATGTCTTCGGAAAGCCACACTCCAATCATCAATTACATTATCTACCACATAGGCGGAGTACATGACATTGATAGAAGCTGCCAAAAAGGTATCTAGTTAAAATGACTAGTCGGAGATCTTGAACTACAATAATATCATGCCATAGTGTAATATGCTTAACAAAAGATCAAGTGTATCATGAAAGAACTAAACACATCGACGCCAGGTATCACTCCATCCGTACTAAGAAGAGGATCAAGGTGAAAAAGATCGAATGATAATCCAACAGATACGTTCATTAAGTCGGTTTCTATTAGCAAGTTTCAACATTATTTGGACTTGTTAAATATTGATAGGTGGTAGTATCCCAAATTGAGACTGACGATGATAGAGAGTGTTAGAAATATGATTGGAGTATTCAATTTAAAGTGGAGATTTGTTAATAATACCTTGAATCCTACTTTAACTAAAAACCCGTTTGGACTCCAACTGGATATTGTTAATTATATGACATATTTTGTATGTGATTAGGAATTAATTTATTTTCTTATTATAAGATAGATGTCCTATTTTTGTGAGATTAATACAGAATCCTAATTGGTTTGTAATTCCTATCATGTGTAAAAGAGAGTGCCTATATAAACTCCATAGGAGTTCAAACAAAAAGTAATCTATCTTGTAATTCTCTTATGTTTTCCATCAAATAAAACTTACTTCATCTTAAATTTCTTGAATTTTCTTGTGGTGTATAATTTTTCTCGTGCAGAATCTTAACACTTTTAAAAGAATTTGAAACACACCACTTACTTGAAGCACCTTAACCCTAAGACCTTTGGGTCTGGTGGGAGCCCACTACTTCTTTGGATTAAACTTAACTCGGACGATTCTTTCGGCACCCCTTTGGTCGATGGGGGATATACTATTTGCTATTCTAATGGACATTTACTTTTTATAGGTGCGTTAAATTTTCATGCTTACTCAGTGATTACACTGAAACCTTGGCGCTTATAGAATCTCATTGACGAAATGAAGCAATTAATTGCGTCTTTCAAATGTACTGAAAGACATAAAAGATGCAATTAATTGCTTCATTTCATCAATATTAGCTAGAAAATCTCTATAGAGAAGCCGACTTCAATGCGGATTTTCTGACTAATCTTGGTGAATTTTTTTTGACCTTTTCTTTGGAAGAAACCTGCCTCCGGTGCTCCTCCGCCTATTATAAGACGATGTATCAGGTATTTTTATTAATAGATAAGCAATTTATTTTTTTAAAAAAATATTTGAAAATGTGTTTTTTACTGAATAATTTAAATACAGTGTATAAATTATATACTCATAGCCTTAAAACTTATATCATATATCATTAAGTACAAATATAACACATTGTTGCAATGCATATACATTTTATCCATATACAAATTTTTACAACATTAAATTTTTATCCATGTACAGATACAGATAAACTTTTAGGATATAATGGATGTCCCCCTAACTTAAATGGGGGATACTCCCTCATTAAACGGCGCATGTCCAATGCGCATTGGACGGGTGCAGATGAAAGCTCAATTTTGTCTTCAAAATGGGGTAGTCGACGACAGTTTGAGGAGAAAAAAAATTCGATCGCGGTCCGGTCTGATCTCGAGGTACAAAAGCGCGCAGGGTAAAAAATATCACCTCTTCTACTCTCTCTCTCTCTCTCGCTGCTCGGTGACTCAGTGACGGAGACTAGGCCGACGTCTGTCCCTCTCATCTCGTGACTTCGCCATCGGAGACCGGGCCGCCGCCGATGAGATCTTCCTGCCGTTGATGAGATATGCACTTCGGTGACATCGTCCGTCCAGATCTGTCTGCCACCGCCGAAATCTGCGCCTCGATGATCTCATCCATCTAGATCTACGGGCCGTCCATGAGATCTGCACCTCGGCGACCTCGTCCATTGAGATCTGCCTACCGCCGATGAGATCTGTGCATCGATGATCGTGTCTGAATAGATTTGTACCTCCGAGGCCGCGTCCGAACAGATCTGCTCGCAGTCGAGATCTGCACCTCAGTGACCACCTGCGACCCTCGCGCGACCTCGTCCTGGCATTTCTGCCCGCCTGCGACCCCGTCCCAGCAGATCTGACCTCCGATAGATCTCCTCCCTCCAGGAAGCCGCATCCCTCCCTCAAGCACGTTGATCTGCCCGTCGTGGATGCCTGTGCGAAGAGGAGCGGATCTCCGAGCCCGTCCGCCAGATCAGCGACCCACCAGATCTGTGACCCCGCACGGTCGCCGCACATCGACCCGTCAAGCGCCTCTGATCCTCGCACACCCCGCCTCCCTATCCGCCGCCACTCCCCCGCCTATTGCCGATGATTAGCCCCATTGACCCCTGCACACCCCGCCTCCCTGTCCGTCGCGGCTCCCCGTCGAGCTTTGCCACCGAGCATTGATGAACATCCGAGCGCCGTCGATCCCCGCGCACCCCGCCGCTCCCCCGCCGAGATCCACTACCAATCGCCACGCCGAGCGCCGCCGACCCCTCACACCATTGAACCATGTTTTAAATATGCTAATCCTGTAATTTTATTTGTAATGTAATGTAATGTATGTTCTATGTAATGGATCTCTTGTAAATCATTGTCATATTTTGTGGCAATTGTGCACTTTGTCCGCATATCTCAGTGTTAAACATGGGGAACAATTGACCATATACTTCATGCTTCTCTTTCGGTTACCTTTCTTAATCACTTAGGTGAACTTGTTAATGAATCTCCCTCCCCTAATGTTTTTTACCCGCTGCTTTAATTGTTTAACATGCAATCAATATGTCCGAAAGTGAGATGAGATAGAGATGGAGGACGAGAATGTAGAGAGAAGGAGAAGCGCTATTTGATATCTAAAAGATCTCCTCACCGACAAAAACACATTTTCATGTTCCTTCTGCAATGTTTTTAATTAATTTACAACATGAATTAACAAAAAATTACAAAAGACATTTTGATGTTCGATCTGCGATGTTTTTAATTAATTTACAACATGGATTAACAAAAAAATACAAAAGTGTAACTAATCGCAGATGGATTAACAAAAGTATAACTACTTTACAAGATTAAACAATAAAAATTTACAGGGCGAAGGATGGATTAACAACGAGATAAGGCGAGGCAGGTGAGCTCGGTGGGGTGGGCGAATTCGGCGGTCGCGGTGCGCGAGCTAGACAACACCGGGGCGGGCGAGCTCAGCGGCGGTGGTAATGCGCAAGATCGGCGGTGGCTGGTGTGTGAGCTCGGTGGTGGCAGAGGCGGGCGCAGTGACACCAGAGATCGGCGAGGGTCGCATCATGCTCGAGGTCGGCAGCGAAGCTCGGAGGTGGGCGCAGTGACACCAGAGATCTACGGGAGTTGCGACGTGTTTGAGGTCAGCGACCACACAAAGATCGGCGGGGGCCGCAACGTGCTCGAGGTCGGCGTGCGCGGCGACACACGAAGATCGATGGGGTCACGGCGTGCGCAATGTAGGAGGGGTCTTTAGGTAGGTCGACAGAATTCGGAGGCGGCACACAATGGTGTAGCTCGAAGGAGGGCGCGGTGACACCTGGAGATTGACGGGGGAGCAGCGGTGGACCCTCGGGTCGGCAGGTGCAGATCTAGTGGGGGCATACCGCGTCACGACAATGCACAGGGAAGGGGGCGCAGATCTGGTGGGAGGGGGGGACGTCACCGGCGAGAGGAGAGGAGATCTTGTCTGGGGGACGTCACCGGTGAGAGGAGAGGAGATTTGTTCTAGGGGACATCGCTGACGAGAGGAGATGAGATCTGGTCGGGGGAGATGTTGGGGCAAGGGAGCGGCGGTGCACAGGGAAGATGGGCATAGATCTGGTTGGGGGAACGTCGCTTGGCACAGATCAGCTTGGTTTTCGAATAGGAGAGGAGAGAAAGAGAGAGAGGAGGTGGTTGTATGTCGAGATTTGCGCCTCAGTGACCGCCTGCGACCCTTGCGCGACCTCGTTCTGGCATTTCTGTCCGCCTGCGACCCCGTCCCAGCAGATCTGACCGCTGGCATATCTCCTCCCTCCAGGAAGCCGTGTCCCTCCCTCAAGCATGTTGATCTGCCCTCCGTGGATGCCCGTGCGAAGAGGAGCGGATTTCCGAGCCCGTCCGCCAGATCAGCGACCCACCAGATCTGTGACCCTGCATGGCCGTCGTGCACCAACTGGTCGAGCGCCTCCGATCCTCGCACACCCCTTCTCCCTGTCCACCGCCACTCCCTCGCTTACTGCCGACGATCAGCCCCGCCGACCCTTGCGCACCCCGCCTCCCTGTCCGTCGTCGCTCCCCCGTCGAGCATTGATGTACATCCCTATGAGCGCCGCCGACCCCCGCGCACCCCGCCGCTCCCCTACCAAGATCCACCACCAATCGCCACCGATCAGCCACGCCGAGCGCCGCCGACCCTCACACCATTGAATCATGTTTTAAATATGCTAATCCTGTAATTTTATTTGTAATGTAATGTAATGTATGTGCTATGTAATGGATCTCTTGTAAATCATTGTCATATTTTGTGGCAATTGTGCACTTTGTCCGCATATCTCAGTGTTAAACATGGGGAACAATTGACCATATACTTCATGCTTCTCTTTCGGTTACCTTTCTTAATCACTTAGGTGAACTTGTTAATGAATCTCCCTCCCCTAATGTTTTTTTACCCGCTGCTTTAATTGTTTAACATGCAATCAATATGTCCGAAAGTGAGATGAGATAGAGATGGAGGACGAGAATGTAGAGAGAAGGAGAAGCGTTATTTGATATCTAAAAGATCTCCTCATCGACAAAAACACATTTTCATGTTCCTTCTGCGATGTTTTTAATTAATTTACAACATGAATTAACAAAAAATTACAAAAGACATTTTGATGTTCGATCTGCGATGTTTTTAATTAATTTACAACATGGATTAACAAAAAATTTACAAAAGTGTAACTAATCACAGATGGATTAACAAAAGTATAACTACTTTACAAGATTAAATAATAAAAATTTACAGGGCGAAGGATGGATTAACAGCATGGATTAACAACGAGATAAGGCGAGGCAGGTGAGCTCGGTGGGGCGGGCGAATTCGGCAGTCGCGGTGCGCGAGCTAGACAATAGTGGGGCGGGCGAGCTCGGCGGCGATGGTAGTGCACAAGATCGGCGGTGGCTGGTGCGTGAGCTCGGTGGCGACGGAGGCGGGCACAGCGACACCGGAGATCAGCGGGGGTCGCATCATGCTCAAAGTCGGCAGCGAAGCTCCGAGGTGGGCGCAGTGACACCGGAGATCTACGGGAGTTGCGTCGTGTTTGAGGTCAGCGGCCGCACAGAGATCGGCGGGGGCCGCAACGTGCTCGAGGTCGGCGTGAGCGGCGACACACGGAGATCGGTGGGGTCACGACATGCTTGATGTAGGAGGGGTCTTTAGGTAGGTCAACAGAATTCGGAGGTGGCGCACAACGGCATAGCTCGGAGGAGGGCGCGGTGACACCTGAAGATTGGCGGTGGACCCTCGGGTCGGTGGGCGCAGATCTAGTGGGGGGGGGGGGATGGGGGGCATCCCGCGTCACGACAGTGCACAGGGAAGGGGACGCATATCTGGTGGGTGGGGGAGACGTCACCGACGAGAGGAGAGGAGAGGAGATCTCGTCTGGGGAACGTCACCGGCGAGAGGAGAGGAGATCTATTCTAGGGGGACATCACCGATGAGAGGAGAGGAGAGGAGATCTGGTCGGGGGAGATGTCGCGGCAAGGGAGTGGCGGTGCACAGGGAAGATGGGCACATATTTGGTTGGGGGAACGTCGCTTGGCACAGATCGGCTTGGTTTTCGAAGAGGAGACGAGAGAAAGAGAGAGAGGAGGCGGTTGCTTGTCAGCATCGGACCTCTGGGCGAAGAGAAGGAAAGAGGAGGCGGCGCAGAGAGGAGAGAGGAGAGAAAAGAAAATGACCTCCGACCCGAGGGTTTTTATCATTTTATATCCTTTGAACGCGATCGAACCGGGCCGCGCTCATCGAATCCCGAACCGCGTTAGATGTTATTCAAACTTGTGAAATTTGCGTCAGCCGTCGGATGCAAATCTGGTGGCTGGCACAGGACAGTCCCCCAACTTATGTGGGAGGATATCCATTATTCCCAAACCTTTATTTTCCAACGCTAGTTCGATTGACCTTAGAAAGAGAAAGTTCAGTGTTGAATGTGGGAATTCTCCAATTAAATTAGTGCTAGCCTTTCGTACATTAGGAGTAGTACCAAAAAGGTAAATGAACGATGATTTAATATTTGATTAATTCAATTTTCGGACCATTATATTTGAAACATGAAAAAATGAACAATCTCAAGTCACTATTGAATTGAACTCGGAACCTCTTATCGCATTGTCTTTATTTCTTTTTCTTCGCAGGATTATTAAAAGTATCAAAGATTATAAATTCCATTATGCGAAACTTTTGATTTGTATATTTATTTTTCTTACTACTAAATTGTGAAAATAAGTAAACTGAGTCAGACGATAGGACAAAAGAAATATTTTATCTATCCAATGAATGGAAGTCTTTTGAACGACAAATTGTTACCAAATGTTATTATTACAAAAAAATTACACCAAATATCCTCTAATTTTAACGTTTGCTCAGCGATGCCTTCCAACTTCATTTTGTAATTAACTTGTTTTATCCGATGTCCTCCTGACCTATAGTCGACGGCCTCCAGTCACGGAGCCGACTCTCTCCTCTTCACATTGACATTGTAGTGATGTGACAATATTAAAAAAATAAAAAAATAATTAAAACAACAAAAAATGCCACGTCAAGGGCTGCATGACGGGGGCTGCATGTCGAAGCCCCCCGCTGGAGCTGAGGGGTCGACCCCTGCGAGATCTGGGGACCTCCTTGCGAGCTCTGACGCATCGTCGGGCGAAAGGAGGTTGCCCCCTGCGAGCTCCGACGAGAGCTGGGGGGACCATCCCCCTGCGCCTGTGTGCTTCGACAACACACACAGGCCGGTTGGGGGGGGGGGGGGGGGTCGCGCCCCTGCGAGCGTGCATCGCCGACAGGCGGAGGGGGGTGGGTGGGTTTTTGTTTTTTAATTATTTTTTACTTTTTTAAAACATCAATGTGGAGAGGAGAGAGTCAGCGCCACGCCAACTCCACGACCCCCAAACTGCCAATTGTAGGTAAAGAAGACATAGAAAGAAACAAGTTAAAAGATAAAGTGCATTTGTGTTACAAAGTGAAGTTGGAGAGAATCGCTCAACAAACGTCAAAATTGGAGGACATTTGTTGTAATTTTTTCTATTATTACGACAAACTTTTGAACGACGGATCCACGATAAAAAAGCAAAATAAAAATATTATCCAGACATAGTAAAAAAATAGGATAAAATGGGGGTTCCCCCATTTAAAATGGGGGAACATACCCCCCATTTTACAGCTCCCGTCCGATCTCCATTGGACGGGCGCCGTTTTAGATCTGGAAAACCAGCATTTTATTCAAAAAAATTGAACGTGCGTGAACCGGACGTACGTGAATCGGACGTGCATGAATCAGCCGATAATAAAAATGGCCGCGTATTAAAAATGGCGGCCCTTTTTCCCTCATTTTCTCTCTAATTTTTTCACCGCTCTCCTCTCTACCTCTCGCTTCTCTCCTTCTCTCCTTCTCTCCTTTCTCACTCGAAGACGCGCACCGGCGAAAACCCCGACAACGTCGCCCGACCGGCTGGCCGCGAGTAGATCTGCGCGACCGACCGCCGTCGACTTCGACCACGACAAATCCGCGACCACGACCGGCCTCGAGCAGATCTGCGCGACTTCGACTATCGGCCGACCAGATTCGCGCCGGCCGACCAGATCTACGCGGCCTCGAGCAGATCTGCGCGACTTCGACCGCCGGCCGACCAGATCCACGCCGGCCTACCAGATCCACGCCGGCCGACCAGATCCGCGCTGGCCGACCAAATCTACTCAAGGCCGAACGGTCCCGGTTGACATTTGCCTCTTCTTCGTCCATGACTCCGCCGCCCTCAGGATGCTCTCGATCTCGCGCACTGCCGTCGACCGTTCGACCTCTCGCCTTCTGCCATCTCGTCGAGCCGACGCGCGATCCGGCCACCCACGCCGATCCAACCTCCGCCGCTTCCGTCAGATCTGCGCAGATCCACGATGTCGTCGACAGATCTGCGCAGATCCACGATGCCGCCGACCTCCTCGCTCCTGGCCACCGACAGATCCGTAGACCGTTTGACCTCCTCGCCGCCGATCTCGCGCCCTCCGCAGCCGAGCTCGTGCCCCGCCGCCATCGATGACCTCGCCCTCCGCCGCCGCTGACCTCACCCTCCGCCACCGAGCTCCGCCGCCGATCTCGTCCCTCACGATGTCATCCCTCCCGCCCACTGACCGAGCTCGCCCGCCACCACGGCTGACCTCGCCCTCCGCCACCGATCTCGTCCCTCGTGATGTCATCCCCGCCCGCCGACAGACCTCGCCGGCGACCCTCGCACACCGCCGCCGCTACCCCTCGTCGTCGCCGGCTCGCCATCCCTGCCGCCGGAAACCCTCAGCACCCCTTGATGCCCTAATTTTTGTCTAATTTGTGTAATCATAAGTGTCAATTGCAATTTGTAATTGTAATGTTGTAATTGTTAATTTTGAGTTGTAATGAAGGATGTTTGTGTTGCAATCTAGAGTGGAGAGCATGAACAAGTGGGATGATCTTTCATTGATTTTTATTGGGATGATGTTTGTGTTGTAAAACGATATTATATTGGATTGATATTCTGAAGCTCATTCACGATAACATTTTAAATTTGATACCGCATTTCCCAATTTCATTTTCTAAAGCACAATTAACATTTCAATTTCACTAACATTCTTCATTCACAATTCACAACAAAATTCATTGAAATACAATGAATCATTCTTCATTTACAATTCACAACAAAATTCATTGAAATACAATTACCGTTAGACTTGTGGCAATGATATCGTAAGTAATATTACAAACTCAAATTGAAAAACATTACAAGTCGAAAACAACTCCAAGATTACGCGATTACACAATTACAGATTACACAATTATCAATTACAGACGAAATCGTCGGTGTGCGACGTCAAGATCAGTCAGCGACGACGTCAGCGGCGGAGTCGTATCATGGGCAGTGGGGTGGGCGAGCTCGACGGCGGAGGACGAGGTCGGTGGCGGTGGGCAAGGTCGAGGATCGAGGGCGGCTGGGCGCATGAGCTCGGCGGTGGTTGAGGTAGGCGAGATTGTGGCGGCAGGGGGCGAGAGCGGCCGAGTCCTCCGCCGCTCTCGCCAAGGTAAGCGGCGATGGAGGTCGAGGTCAGCGGCGAAGGCAGGGCCCGAGCTCGGCTGCGGAGGGCGCGAGATCGGCGGCGAGGAGCGAGGAGGTCGGCGGCGTGCTAGCGGGGAGGGCGGCCGGCGGCGGATCTGTCGGCAAAGATAGGGGAGGGCGGCCCGAGATTAAAATCGGTAAAGGAACATAGGACAAACCGGCGGATCTGGTCGAAGAAGAGCGGATTTGGTCGGCGGCGGCAGAGGTGGCACGGATCTGGTTGGCGGCGCCCCTTTGGCGCGGATCGTGTCGCGCCGGTCGTGGTCGTGCGCTCTTCGTCGTCGCAGTCGACGGACGTCGTCGTCGAAGTCGGCGGACGTCATCGTCGAAGTCGCCGGACGCCGTGCCGGTCATTGTCGCGCGAGGAGGGGAGAAAGAGGGAGAGAGAAAATGAGGGAGAAAGGGCGGCGATTTTTACTGCACGGACGATTTTATACACGCGGTTCACGGACGTTCGGTTCACGCATGGTCGGTTCATCGGACGTCCGGTTCACACATTTTCATGGAATAAAAACGCCGGTTTTGCAAATCTAAAACGGCGCCGTAAAAATGGGATATTTTTTCCAAAAAATTAGTCAGTGGATTTTAATCACAAAAAAATAAAACAAGTGAAAAATTAAAAGCATCGGATTCCAGTCTGCAAATGACGACGAAACCCAAACGAACAGAGGAGTGTGAACGCACATATTTGACAGAAAAAAATGGTGGTATAGACGTAATTTCGACAATGCCTGCGGGCGAAGTCACAGCACGCAGTCCGAAAAGTATCAAAAATGCCTTTCGACCATCGGCCCGCGTCGTTATTCTTCCTCCTCCCACCGTCTCACTCCTGCACCAAAACCCCTCACTGGTCTCTCTCTCTCTCCCGAGCAAGTTGAGGAGAGCAAGCAGGAAGAAGACGTGAAGAAGGTGGAGGAGGGAGCAATGGGGGAAGCCAAGGGATCAACGCTGGTTCACGTCCTCGCCATCGCCCTCTGCCTCACCGCGTTCGGCTTCGCCATCGCCGCCGAGCGGCGTAGAAGCACTGTAATCTCCTGCCCCTGTTTCGCTTCATTAATTTCTATCGCTCCATTCCAGAGCCTGATCCACCAGGAAATGTAGGAATCTTTGGATCTTACTGTCTAATCTTTACTGCTGCTTGCTTCCATCTCTCTCTCTCTCTCACAACCCTGGAACACAATGTGGATGCTTGTCCTTTCGCATGCTGTTCCAATTGCACTGCAAGTTCACGGCATTTAGGGTCGTCATAGTTGTTGAGTTGCTCGAAGGTTTTGGGTTCCTTTTTTTGAATAAGGACCACCACTCGGGGTTTACTTAGATGATAATAATTAATTTTACTCTGATATATTAGAAAATTGGGGTATTTGGGGTTTTCGGAGTAATATGACTCCGAGTGGGTTTTAGCTTTCAGGAGCAAACAACTGGGTTCTTTTGTATCACTCTGGGAAGCACGGCTTGAGGAGAATACTCCTTGACTAGTTAGATTTTGCGTGTTGCCAAACATTTCACGCTTTAATGTCAATGAATTTTTTGAACACAATTGCTTATAGGCAAGCTGTTTTAGGATCTTGGATGTTGGTGTGTGAGTTAATAAAATTGATGCGCCTGAAATGAAGATGGTTTGTCATTTGCAATGCATAATCTAGGACCACTTATTCCTTTTGTGACAAACGTGTTTGTCCATTGCATAATCTCGTGTTAGTGTGGAGGTTTCAATTAGTAAAATGATGTGGTCTTCACATTTTTTTTTATTTCATCCGGTATGAATTTTTTTAGTGCAAAAAAAACCTGCTTGCAACTCCAATGTTTGAAATATTCTTTTGGGCATGGGTCAAAGATATTAATTCTTTCCTCACTTATGACACGTGAAAACTTGTTCTTTTTTTTCCCTTAAATATCAATGTGGAACTTGAAATAAATGAAGCACCATAAAATAAGCAGTCATGGGGAGAATATAGATTGATCATCTTTACGAGGGACAGACTATGGGATGGTGTACCAAAGTGGTTGAACATCTGTTAATTTTTCTGCAAATAATTGTTCTTGTTGTATCTTAAACTTTGATTATTGACTACTAATTCATGATGATAAATGTTCCAATTGTACTGGATATTTGAGAAGGGTAAAAAATAACCTCTTTTATGCAGGTCCAATTCACCAGCTTACTTTCTTTTGTTTCTGTGGTTACCTCATGTCTAGTAATCTTTTTCTCATAAGTTTTATGAACCAGTAACACATTCTTCTGGATGTTGTAACTGATTAAGGCTCGGACCTTTACCTTTGCAGAAACTAACTTTTATGCAGGTCCATCTACATTGTAATTTTCCACTCTGATACATGGTTCTTACATGATATGCGCTCTTTCTAGACATGACAGTTTCATGCTGTTTTATCACTTGACACATAAACATGTTTCCATGGATGCCTTTCTTAGCAACTTAGATATTCTGTCTGCTTAACTTTTATGCAAGTTATATATTTTTGTTGTGAGCCATGTGATCTTATGCCACCTCCTTAAGCTTTCATCCATTTGATTTAATTCTCCGAGTACTCTGCATGGGCGCATTTTATATTTTTATTATGGGTATTATAGTTTATATTGAAATATCATTCAAAATAAGTCAAGGTAATGAGATATAGATGCTTTTATTCTCGTAGTGTGCCTACTTTTATTATGTCATGAGAACCTACAAAAGGAAAGTATGAGGATTCCATACCATTTTCTATTGGCTTCTCACGTGAAATGCGAATTGTATTAGAGGGATTCAGTACAATCAGTACTCAGGAGTCTGATGGTGTAAATAAATGTTCTTGGTTTTCTTTTGAGAAAGTTTCATTGATGTACTACAATAAAGGAAAGAAATTTTCATAAAGAGAGTACCTGAAAAATCCCATGAGATTGACAATACCTAAGCCCTCTCCTTTTGCTTACCATTTGTTTCTAGATATATGGCTCCATTTGCAACATGGAAAGCTATTGCCTTGACCTTTCTTTGTAGTCTTGGGATTGACTTTGTGATATATCATATTCTTCTTAATTGTAGTTTCTTTTGAGCCTCCTCTAGTACTGATATAAACTTGAGTTCAGGGGAGTTTTTGCCTGATCCAACAAATTTTTTCAATGTGTTAGCTAGTTTGAGACTCGCAATGGATTACCGTTGACTTCAAACCAAATGACATGTATATCATGTATTCTTTGCCTGATCCAACACATCTGTTTGTTGTGTTGACTTGTGTTATCAACTTTTAAACTGATAATGGATTACTGTGTACTTCAAACTTAATTATATATTGATATATCAAGTTCTCTTATTGTAGCTTTTCTTGAATTCCATTGTACTGCAACTAGTCAAACATGCATTATGCCTGAGGGGGACTTTGCCTGATCCAGTACATTTAGGACCTGTCTGGCAGTCAAAGAAATTTGAAAACTTCTAAAGGAATGCACTTTTCATTTTAAAGTAAACTGTCCATAGTATTTTTTCATCATCATGTTTGAAAATGAGAGGGAGCCAATAGTTTTTATTCCTTCACCATTCCACAACTGCATCCCTTCTTCTCTGCCGTCTCCACAACTGCACCTCCTCTTCATTCTTTGCCTAATACCCCTAGACAACCTCCTTCGCGTCCCCAATGTCCACAAACCTTTTGTTCCATGGCCCTTGACCTCCTTTCATTCATCTTTTCTGCTCTTCGCTGCTGGCCTCTCCACAGCTGCGGGAACATGTTATCTCCCGAGCGCGTTTGTCTGTCTACCTCTCCATCGTCGCGCAAAGCGTGACGTCTCCCAAACAGCTTCATCTACATGTCTCTTTGTGCCGAGCACATCTCCCATCTTTGTCTGCCTGCCTCTCTGCCCAGCACGACCCTATTGAGGAGATTCATCTGCCCACAAAGTTGACAAGAACCTCTTAGACTGAAGATGTCCACCAGAAGCGAAAGGGAAGCACCAGATACACACACCAAGCTAGCAAAGAAGTGAAGAAACGTAAGACACCAAAGAACAGATGTCGCGGGAGAAAATGGGATCTAGCCTAAGGTTTTTTTCCTAAGAAAATTGTTGAGATATGATTTGCATATCTTTCCATATCTTTGCATATCTTTGTAATATTATTCCGGATTAGTATCCTAGATTTTCTGGAACAATATCCTAGATATTTTGGGATAATATCCTTGATATTCTGGAGTAATATTTTAGCATATACCCCTTTCTTGTAGTGCCTACCTTTATTATAAATAAGGAGGCACTAGAGTTTGGGTGAATGACAAGAGAAAATATGTTTCTCAACATGGTATCAGAGTAGGTTAATTAGAGATCCATGTGAACTCCACTTGCCGAGTGATTTCTCGGCTCCATGGCTCCTGTAAATCCAAGAAGCACGAAATTCTTTATCTTCGTGTTTATGGCTCGATGATCTACATTTCTGATTTCCTTTTTCTCTCTTTGTTTCTGGTTCGGTTGATTTTTATTTCTATTTGAATCTGGTTCCTGCTCTTTTTCTTTTGTTTTTTGTTAGTCATGGTTGTAGAGAGCTAATTAAATTGCCTCCAACTTTGCTTCTAGTCGTAGAAAGCAGCCTAATTGACTCCAACCTCACTTCTCGTCGTAGAGAGCAGCCTAATTGCCTCCGACCTCACTTCTCGTTATAGAGAGCAACCTAATTGCCTCCGACTTCACTTCACGTCATAGAGAGCAGCCTAATTGCCTCCGACCTCACTTCTTGTTGTAGAGAGCAGCCTAATTGCCTCCAACCGTCCTTCTTAGGCAACAACTTAATTGTCTCTGAACTCGAATGTAGAGGCTACGACTTTGTGTGTTCTTCTATATTTCTTTCTTCCGCTATTTCAGCATCTCCTTGCTGGTGTTATCGCTGGACTTGCCTTCGGGCGTCTATTGATCAAAGTAGCAACCCTAGATCGAGGTTTTGTACCTTTGTAGTTTCTCTCCTTTGTTCTCTTCTCCACCTTTTGCTTTCCAGCGACTCTCTGCCCCACAGGGGCATCTCTTCATGTTTATATGATACCCTAAGTCCTTGAAGGCTTCCTACGCCTTTGAGGCGTCCTGCACTCCATAAAGAGTGTCCTACTGAAACTCTATTGATCGGAGCTTAACCTCTGGAATTATACCGGCGTCGTTGTGGACAACCGGACTTGGCCGACGTTGTTATCGATGATCGGAACCTACTTCCTTTCTGGCGATGGATCGCGGCTAGCGTTCCTCAAGTCGTCTCTTTGGAGTTTCCTCTCCATTTGCCGTTATCGGCGTTCTACCGACGTTGTTGCCAGATTTGGGAGCTGTGTTTCCAGCTCATTCGGTTCTCTACTTCCATCGAAGAATCTCTACTTGCCTCATTGGATGTTCTGCTACTACTGCTCAAGCTCTCTTTAAGTTGGAGCATGTCGGCAAAATCATTATTGACGTCTTCCTCTCCGATGTTCTTTTAGCAACAGCTGTCCTCTAGGTGTTTGTCAAATTGTCTCTACCGTTTGAAGCCTGGTCTTGGTCATCGTCTTCAGCACAAGGTCGCCCAGCAAGTGTTTGACGAGTGGTTACACTGCCGCTGTTGTGTGATTTCATCGTGGTGTGTCTTTCAAGCCGCCACCGATCGATCTCTTCTCAGCGTTGACTTGCGGGGGCGTGTTGGAATATAAAATCGTCAGCGTCATCAACTTTCTGGCTACCAAGTTAGGCATGATTGATATCTATGCTCGAGCTTGAGGGGGAGTGTTGAGATATGATTTGCATATCTTTCCAAATCTTTGCATATCTTTGTAATATTATTCAGGATTAGTATCCCAGATTTTCTGGAATAATATTCTAGATATTTTGGGATAATATCTTTGATATTTTGGAGTAATATTTTAGCATATTCTCCTTTCTTGTATTGTCTACCTTTATTATAAATAAGGAGGCACTAGTGTTTGGGTGAATAACAAGAGAAAATATATTTTTCAACAGAAATCATGTCTTTCCACAGTTTTATTTCCTACTCAAAATGACATCCAAACAATTATTTTGACTTTTTTTCAGTTGTAAAAGAAACACCAAAATTAGCTCCTTCCAATGGATCAAGTGACATCCAAACGTGACCTTATTTGTTGTGTTGACTTGTGCTATAAAGTTTGGAACTCGCTATGGACGTCAAACTTGATGCAATTTTGATATGTCATGCTTTGTTGCTTATGCGTCTGGAAGAAAAGAGCAACATCAGTTAGTGGATTGTGGTCCATTTGGAGTCAATGGAATGACTGCGTCTTTTCATAATGAGAGTACATGTAGAGAACATAGTGAAACAGCAAGGGGACTGATCAATTATTGGGGATGTGACTTGTGATTTTCATTGCATGCCATTACATGTGCATAACTGCACTGTATAGTTAATACATTAAATAAATTGGATAGCAGACACTCTGTTTGCCTTCCAATGTATCATGTTTTCTTATTGCAGAAATTTCTCTCCACCGAAAGCAGTAAAAACTTGTGTTCGCATGAGCCAACACATTTGTTCATTGTATTGATTTGTTTTATTCAATTTGGAGTGGGTAACTGTTGACCTCAAACTTAGCGTAATGTTGATATTTCATGTTTTCTTATTTTCTCGTGACTCTCTCTAGTACAACTAGTAAAACTTGCATTGCATTTAGGGGAAGTGTTGTTTGATCCAGCATGTTTAAGTTTTGTTAACTCGTGTTATCCATTTTGCAATACATGATTGAATTACTGCTTATTTCAAACGGGTAAATTTTGTAATGGTCATTCAACGTTATACTCGTTTTCAACTCAATCATCAAATTTTATTTCGTAACTCAAGGATCATCCAATTTTCGTCTTTTTGTATTCATGGTCATCTTGATCGTTGAGTCTATCCAGTTAAACAATTTACATAGTGCTCACATCAATATTTTCTCTCTTCTCCATGTCAACTTAAAAAATAATAACAAGAAAGACAGAAGCCCCTTCATGGGATTGCCGCTCCTTGCCGACTGGAAATGTGGTCAGAGGAAAGAGGGGGAGGGGGTGCCCCCTTCACTGGATTCGAGGGAGAGAGGGATCCTCCTTTCTCCTTTGTTGCACGAAGGGGGGTGGATGGGTTGGGGGTGCTCCCTTCCTGTCTCCCTCAGATCCGGTGGAAGGGGTCGTTGTCCCCCTCCACCGATTGGCAAGGGGTGGCAACCCCATGTTTTTTTATGTTTTCCATTTTTTATTATTTTTAAAGTTGGTTAGGAAGAAAGTAAAAATGTTGAGATGAATGCCACTTCAACAATTTAACTAGTAATCTGTCTATCACCAATCAAGATGATCAGACACAAGAAAACCTAAGTTGGATGGCCTACAAAATAAAATTTGTTGATCGAGTTGGAAATAAGTGTAAAGTTTTTTTGAAACGAATGATGACACATAAGAATCATAATATTATTTTGAGGAGTAGAAATAAAGATCAAAACATTGTGTTTCTTGGAACTGCAATATCCAAAGGGTTTTGATTTTCTACTTACCAAAAGTTTCCTCTTTCCTCTAGAATTATTGTTTAGAAAGATCAAAATTATACGTTTCACCTTCTCAAATAAGAAGAAAAACATAAGTTCCATTTTGTAAAATTTGATCTAAGAATATTAAGATTGCACAAGATGCCTTTGGATATATGTCATATTACTACCTTCAGATGCACAAACTCAAACTACAGAAAAAGAGGGTAAATGAGGACAAAATTGGTCTTCCAACCCAGCTTATTTCTCTAACTCCTGCAATATAGCACTGACCTTTTCCCATGTATCCTATCTCTTTAGGCCTATTCCAATATCAATCTTTGTTAAACAAGAAATATCCCCTACTTTTATTCAGTTGTTTTCATGTTTTTATTTAACACAACCAAATGCTAAGTTGACACAGTTGGATGCGCTAGGAATCAACGATCTTTGACCTTTCACTGCAGAATATGTTATTTTATTTCTCCATATATCTATCTACATTCTTTGGCGGCTTTTGTATTTCTTTGAATGTTTCGCATGGAAGTAGTTGGTATATTTCACTAAAAATTATATGTACTGTCTTAATTTGGATGGTGATAGAAATTGAATTATGACTATGAAAATGAAACTAAAAGTGTAAAGATCTTAAGCACAATTACAATCAAGAACTTGTCTATTCGAAATGACAAATTTTCATAAAAAAATAGTCTGTATGAAGTGGATCAAACCTCCAATTACATAGTTGATAAACACATTTTTCATAAGTTGAAAAAGGATTGAGCCATGTATTTATAACCTGAAAGGACAGTTATCTATAGATATGTCAAAGCATGACCTAATGAAACATGTAACTTTTAACTATCCACTACTGGTATCTTATCAAAAGGCAAAGGATACCACTATTGCCACGATAAAAAATACTATTGCCATTCCTTCGTGTGAGTAGTGGAAGGATACCACTATTGCCACGATAAAAAATACTATTGCCATTCCTTCGTGTGAGTAGTGGACATTTTATCCTTATCTAATAAAATGGAGTGACAATAGTGTTTTTGGAGTGGCAATAGGGGCACCCAAAGGCAAAATAATACTTCTTTCGAACTTGCATGCAGCTGCAGTTAGGTTCACAAGTCTTAGTTCTATACATCTAAAATCATACCTTTGGATAAGTTGAATGGAGGAAATATATCTAATAAAATTGAATACAAGCAGTTTGTTTTCAGGCCTAATTGATTTTGTTGTCCATTACTTTCATGTTGATCTCTTCATTGAACACACATCTTCTTTACTTGATAGGGCACTATAATGACTGATAACTTCAATTCCACTTATTGTGCCTACGATTCGGATGTAGCTACTGGTTATGGAGTTGGTGGCTTCTTGTTTCTTTTGTCAAGCCAGTCTTTGCTTATGGGCGTTACAAAGTGCATGTGCTTTGGCAAGCCTTTAGCCCCTGGTGGAAACAGAGCGTGGTCAATTATATATTTTGCGTCTTCATGGTACAATTACTTGAAGAACTGTTTACAGTATTTTCTATTAATCATATTGTCATTATATAGCTTATAAATGTAACTTTTATCTCCTTATTCAGGCTGACTTTCATAATTGCTGAAGCGTGCCTAATTGCTGGAGCAACAAAGAATGCCTACCATACCAAGTACCGTCATGTGATTTATGCTCAAAACTGGACTTGTGAATCCTTGAGGAAAGGAGTCTTCATTGCGGGAGCAGTCTTCGTGGTTTTCACTATGTTTCTCAATGTGTACTACTACATGTATTTTTCAAAAGCTACAGATCAGGCTGCAAGGAAGACCAACAAGGCAAGTTCCAATGTTGGAATGGCAGGTTATGCTTGATCTCAATGAAATAAGCCGTGTCACTAAAGCATGTCATACTATTATTTGGTACATGCCTCTGGGATTAAAGTAGATGCACCTATTTTTGATAATCTTAGGCCGTTGTTTCAAGAGAGTCTACAAATTATGAAGGTTCACATTGTGGGGTAAATCTCAATATTTTAGTTGCGGATTTAATCAACTGTGAAAAACTGTGAACTCTGGTATGATGAACTGTAAGTTTTCTATATGTAAACATAGTATGATTGTGTATGTCGTTCTTGTGTGATTTGTGTTTTGATAATGAACCTAATCATAATTGGACTTATGCTCCGAAGAAAAAAAAATATTACTAGTTAATGGTCACCTAAAACAGCTGAACTTGCAAAAATATTGCAAGTATCATATTATATGTAGGTTTTGCGTCGATGACCGTGTTCATTAATCGTCTGCTGTGATCTATCTTTGCGATATGCATCTCATGGATTGCGGTGATACCCTTGCAGTAGGTAACGTTGCTTTAGGGGTCATTTGGCAATGAGATTTCGAGTTTTATAAAGTTTTCATAAATAATCAGAAATTGAAGTTTTATAAAGTTCTTATGAATAGTTTAAATTGATAAAAATAGATGTAATGGATTAATTTTGATGGGTGATTGAATTAAAAATATGTATGATAAATATATATTATAAAATTATTTAAAAAATAAAAATACATAATATTTATTAAAAAATTGTTGAAAAATTATTTAACTATAAAAATGGATTTTTAATAATTTATATTTAGTAAAATATTAAAATTTATAATGAAATAATAAATAATATTATATTAATCTTGTATTTATATGATATATATAATAATTAAATTAACTTATATAAGTAAGGTTATAAAAATGATAAAAGAAAAAAAAAGTTCGAATAAAGAAAGAAAATGTCAACTAAAAAAATTGGCAATGGAGCTACAATGCTCTGGTTCATAAAAAAGGTGAAACCAGAGCACGGAAACCTTAATCACGTGACCCTTGATTCCCATCTCGAGTTCTTGGTTTGATTCCACCAAACGTCATGTCGTTTGACGGGACGTTAATTCTATTTGATTTCAATTGTCAAATAACCTCTTAAAAAATAAATGGTCTTTCTTTTCCTATTTGTTAATAATTCTTTTCCAATTGAAAACTCGTCTGGATTAAAGTAAAATGCAGCCTTGCATTACGAGATCTCAGAGAGAGTGTGTGTGAGGAGGGGGCGGTATATAAGTGTTCTAATTTTGAAAGATTAAAATATAGTTTTAATTGATATGAATTTTCTATCGTACTTCCTAGAGGTTCGAATCACTAAAACTTAACACTGTTCATGTGCAAAATTTGAAGTCACAGTCGGATGCCTATTTGAATCCATCTCTCTAAGCTCAGAACTGTTGTAGGGTGAAATGGACGAGGCATTTATGTGTTTTTTTTATATTAGCTGCATTTCAGTATTTAAAATTTAAAATAATTAGTTAAAGTGATGAGGTGTAGAATTCTAAGAAGTTGCATTAGATCCATATGTAGGATTTAGTTTATTTATGTAGGGTTGCGTAGCACATGACCAATGTATATGGTGTGAAGAGAGGATCGCAACGATGACGGTAGATTACTTATTAACCATCAAGGGCTCATAAATTTAAAGTCATCTCGTGTTTGACAAAGTTTCACGTGAACTATAAATTGTTTTGAAATACACGAATTATTACATTTTAACCCGTGGTCAGATAATATGTACAATTCGAATATGGACATTTCACCAACAAGACTAATGTAATCTTTTATTTTTAGTACTTAGTAGTTATGGACCTCCTTATGTATAGAAGAAAAAAAGATAATATGTTGGACTTATAAATTCACTCAACTCAAGTCTTAAGAAATGTAACGAAGCTTGGTTAGTAGCGCAAATAGTAACAATAACCTATTGCAAAATAATTGTTTGTTACTTATTAAATTAATTGACTTAGTGTAATATGCCTTATATAATTTTTATCCCCACTTTAATGTGCTGTACGTTTACATGACTACAATGACTAGAATATGAATGCGCATTGTGGGCGGATTCGTTTTAAGAAATAGTTGTTGACCAACCTTTATATTTCCTGCGTTAAATTAGATACTCAAGACTAAAAGCCTTATAAATATCATGCTTAAACTAAACAAAGGAATAATCTCTTGGTCTTTCTTTATTGCTACAAGAGCAATAAACATATATAAACATGATACATCAATCCTCTGTTATGTATATAATTAGCACTGCTGGCCACCTCAATAGCATGCCCAACTTGTCACCTTAATTTGGTAACAATATGTCAACACAATCAATCATCATTCAATGCTTACTCCATGAACTGTTTGCTCCATAGTAGAAGTGTTGGACAGCTTGAACCTGTCTATTACTACTGCCACTGTTGGCCATAATTAACATCATTGGATCCGTATAGTTAAAGTAATTAAGATTTAAAGCATATTGTATATATATATATATATATATATATATATATATATATATCAAATTATGCCAAAATCATACACAGGAAGTGATCTGGAGTTGGTAAGAGGTCATTGAGATTCCAATTCCAAACTGCTACAGGACATGACTGGTGGACTCCAAAGGAGGTCCCTGCAGATATCCCTGAGCCGTGCACATCTTCTTCCATGCATTTGAACACCCCTGACACCCTCAGCCCTCCTATTCATGTCTGCATGCTTGTCATTTCACATTTTCACAGGCCGGAAAACAGTGCATGCTACCCCAACAGCAACCTTTTCCTGATCAAAGTACTGCATGCACAATTTGTTATAATCAGATATATGTCAGAGATATCTCCATCTTTTATATTTCTAGTTGCTGTTCGGTGCTACTTATATGCATGGGATGCATTATTGCAACTTTCTGGAGCAGTAGCATGATGAGATAGCAAAAGTAAAGAAAAAAATCAGGAAGCGAGAGATGTATGATTAGAAGGTTGGTGGATGATACAAGGAATTCTCGGAAATTAAGAATGATTAGTATAATTGAATAGTGGAGTTGTGTTTTTGAGTCCTTGATATTATTTATAGAGTTATTATTTTAGTTAGAGTTTATTCATATCTCCAAATATCTAATTAGTTAAATGTTTGTAATCTGGACACATATCTCGATAAAAAAAAGAATGATTGAGAAGACTTAAATCAAAGAAAATGTTCCATCCTCTTAATTCATCCTCCTAACACTCACATATGCAAAACATCCTTAAAAAATTGATGAAATTATAACTCATGCTATTATGAGTTGTTAGGATAATTTTTAGGAGGATAATTAGGATCCCTTATTCAATTAAACCGATCGACGGATGCCACATAAAGTGCATCAAATATGTTGTGGGTAACATCTCTACAAATGTCACGCAGGCTGTACATGTAGCGGTTAATATTTTTCTTATTTTCCTCCTAAATGATAAGTGTGGAGAACTATTATCGTGGAATTTTAGTCTAATAATTATTCTAACACTCACAAGACCACTACTAAAAGTTGATAAATTTGCATCACATATCGTTGAGTGTATAAATTAGAATTTTTAGGTAAAAAATTAAGTGGATATAACAAGGCTTATTATAGCATCTGATTATTACGTTAAGAGTTGTTTTGAATCGTTTTAGCCGAGTAACAACACTCGGCACAGTTAGAGATTCTCCCAGCTGTCAAGCAAGTCGATTTGACTTGCATCGGTTTCTTACCATTCTTTATGCAACTCCCAATCACTTTAGCTATAAGAAAAGCTTGAAAATAAAAAAAAATCCATTTAAAAAGAGGCCTTATATAGATTAAAGTGTGTAAAGTTATAGCATAGGTTGACAACAGAATAATATTAGATGAGAGAACTACAAAACTAATTCTTCAAATTTATATCCTCAATAGAAAATCTCTCGGAACAAGAGTATACAAATGATCTGAAATAAGACAAACACGGAAGTAAATTTAACTTTAAAATAGGAAAAAAAAATAAAAAAACCTCCCATTGGAAAATATGATGTGAAATAATAAAATCACGATTTTAAGACATTATCAGTAAGCTATGTAGGGTCATGTATCTTTTTCTGATTATGATGGTGTCCTCGTGGACTTATTACGAAATAAATCAAAACATAAAAGAATTGTTATTGATGAGAAACAAAACTGACTTTTGGTCCTAGAGTACTCAAGAAGTTGCATTGCCCTAGGCCCTTAGCTAGTTGTCCCATTCAATATTCGACGTGTTACTTTAAATCATGATGAGTGCTGTTGGATCATGATTCAACCGGAAATATAAAGCCAGTTACTAATTACATATATAATTCATTAATATTTCTTGATTCATGACTTGAAATGTGCATTACTATGCTACAATCTTGTCATCTATCTTTTCCATTATTTTCCATTTTTTTTAGTGCCCACGCGTTACCAATTTGTCATTTATATATCTTCCCCATTATTTCTACGTGGATGATGAACATAAATGGTTGTTATGCGAAAGGACGAAGGAGAGAATGCACATGCATAGGAACAAATTTATGAGGTTTGTTCATAATTAGAGTGATATTTTTTAAAGTGGGAGAAAATAATGATAATTATAACTTTCAAAATAATTCAAACTTTTATTAAATTTGTATAGGAACGTCAATATAAAATTAGAAGCATAAACTCAGTGAGACTTCCGTATGGGATGAACTATTTATCTGCCCTATTGTTGGAGCGTTTGTATCACACAAAATTTACAATTTAGATAAGATGATTCAAACCATTAGTTATTCCAAAATAACGAATCTTAAGTAGCCAATTAGACAAAAAGGTTCATTCACCTTTCCATAGGATTATGCATCACATACAAGAATATTAGGTTACATACAATTGCCACAAGTAGGGAGAAGACATATGGAAGAAAAAACAGGAAGCAAACTTAGAACTAATTAAGCAGGAGCTGATATGGATTAATTCTCTCTCATTCCCTTGTAAACAAAATAAAATCAAGAAAGAAAGCATGCAGATATATAAAAGAAGCCATAACTATCTCCTAGTTAACTAGTCACTGTGCCCTTCCCTTAATTTTTCTTTTCACACGTCAAGACCACTTAGACACAGTGAACGGAGGCAAGTGCAGGCTACCGGTTGTGGAGGGGATCAGGGCAGCTCGGTATCTTTCGCTTGTTCTCCTCAAATTCCTCAGCATCAGCAGGCGGCAGCTTCGACGGCACCGGCCTCGTGCCGACGGCTGGTAGGTGAAGCGTCGGACGTGACAACGGAGCTGCCGCGGCCTGCAGGTTATGCGAGTGAGCGAAGCACAAATACAGGCCGAAAAGGATCATGACATCCAAAATAAGCCATCGCAAGGGCCAACTCCTCCTCCTCCTCCTACTCTCTCTTGTTGTAAGCTGTAACATTGGTTCATGCATAAAACAAACTCTATCTACATGGCCACAGAGATGGGGAGAGAGAGAGAGAAAGAGTACTGACAAAGCTCAGAAAAGGTGGGATGAGATAAAAGAAGAGGAGAGAGAAAGAGTAATGACAAGGCTCAGAAAGATAGAAGAGGATTAGAGGAAGAAGAAAGAGAGGCGGAATCGGAGGAGTGCGGGATGTGGATGTTGGTGGAGTATAATGGTGATGCGAGGAAGCGCTTAAAGAGGATTCGGTCGGTGTTTTATTCGGAGAGGCACCGAGGGCGTTTGTATATATCAAGGTACGTGTTATGGCGTTTTGTATGGTGTCGCAGGCCAGTGCGACGTACGGCCCCGTCTATAGCGGGAGCTGGCTCTCTCTCTCTCTCTCTCTCTCTTTCTTTTTTTTGGATGCGAGGCGATGGAAGATGGCTCCAAGAAAGGCTAGAGAACAATCGAGCAGTCCATATGTGGCCGTGTTGACGTGACCAGTGTTAGCTCTAGTCATCAAATGCCCGGGGGCAATTACATGTGGAGTCACATGTCTCCCCGGTGGTACAGTCTGAGTTCTGAGGCATATATAATATAACTTGTCGAGTCATGGAGATCTTAATTTATTTGCCTTCTCTCCCTACTTAATATAATATATGCATTATATGATTGTTTATCGTTTTGATGTAAACAATATCATAACTAGTACGACTCCCTCTTATATTTTTAACATACATAAACAAATTGAACAATACTGATAAAAGTGTAAATAACATGCATGTGTCCCTTGATCAATTAGTTAATGGGTGCCTAGCTAAATACGATGATATTAGCCTAGGAGTTAGGATGGAGTTGTAACGACTACTTTTCGTTTTGGGAAAGATTTCGAGTTCGAATTTTTGTAAATATAAAAAAATTTTGTCGGGAGTCTCAATTGTCACTATTAGACAAGTAATATGAGACCATCTTCACAGGGTTGTTAAAACGGTGGCTCTTATTATTTGGGGACTCAAAACTAGTTATCGATTGAGACAAGCTCGAGATTTTGATTGAGTTGTACGTGCGGGTAGGTGATGGATATGGTCGAGCCAATTGTTGTAGCTAGGCATGCAGGCACACAAATGGCAAATGCAGACAACGCAGAGCAGAAGCTAATTAGCAAAATGAAAAAAAATCTAGTTAAAATAGTATATATCTTAACAACAACAACGACAAAAATATCTAGAAGCAGAGCAACAAGGCATGTAATTAGGTTGATGTTCTTGTTAATTTCATATGGTAATTATAAGAAGACGAGTAGCACTGCATACTTAAATTTCTGCTATCGCGTTTAAGCAACCACCCACGATGGGCTCAATTTCGTTAATAATTACAACTCCAATTGTTCATAGTATTAAAAAAATTATAGATAATTTTGATATTTGTTATGGTTACCGTCGCGTTTGTAGGTGTATCACCCATATTATATTGGCATATATATATATATATATATATATATATATATATATATATATATATATATATATACGGCATAGATGCATCCTGATTGCACATTATTTGCATATCATGTACAATAAAAACACTTCACAATGTGTGCACAGTGAATTTTTTTGTGCTTAGCTATACATATCTCATTTTAGTTTACACGTCATTGTTTTTTTATATAAAAGATGGGGTTCCATATTTGTGTGGACGAAGTATTTAATGACACTGCATACAATTTAATATTAGCTATCAAACTTGAAATTCATGATTGTGATTTATGGTTTATTAAAAAGTTAATAATTAGAATTAAGTTTTGATACAAAGTTAGTTCAGATATTCATTTTATTCATGTAAAAAAATGTCCAAGAATGAAAAAAAGTTCAAATATAAAAACCGATGTCAACTATCCCGGCATTTGTGGACGTTTGATCAAAGTTTTTTAAGTAATTTTATAATTTTTTTGGAGATACAAAAAAAAAAAGATGTAGTGACACGACACAATCCAATCGATCTTTTCTTCTTGAATTGCCATCTCAGTATCCAATTGATTCATTTATTTTCCCAGATATGAACATTTTTATGCTGTACAAATCAAATCATCCAACAACGAAAAAGACTCGGTACCCATCGGAGATCAGGACTTGTGTGCTCCAAATAGAGGGAGAGACATGATTAGTTTTTTTTTAAAAAAAAATATAAATTAATTTAATTTGGATGGAAGATCATTTTCTCAATAATAAATTCATGAAGAGTCTAATTTAAAAAGTATTTAATTTTCTTTGGTGAAAATAGTAATTTGATTACATGATAATAGTTCAATTAGAGGATAATGATTGAATTAGAAAATAATAATTTAATTAGAGTATGACGGTTAACTATCAAAAGTATAGCGAATAATATTTATTTGTAAATTTAATAAAAAATATTTGACAAATATAACGATTAAATTAATGTAAATAGATATAAAATATAATTTATGATAATTTTTATTCACATCATATTCATATCAATTAATTAGTAATATTTTTTAATATTGACTGTTTCAAAATAAAAATCTTATTTGGGCTATAAGTAAAATAAAAATGTGATATATTAAAATAAAAAATAATATATGATGTTTAATAATTATATAAATTTTTTATTTTAAAAATAATGAGAATATAATATGAATAAAATATGAAATTACTACTTTTATACTTTATAAGTTAATAAGTATAATGTTTTATTTTCAGCCCTCTAAATGTTATTGTAAAAAAAATATTTATCTTTTGATTCTAAATAAAATATTATTCACTATTGAATATTTGTATATATATATATATATTTAAGTGGCAACAGTGCCTTGGACTAATTTTATGATTGTTAGAGGTTACCTGATTAAGACCTTCTGAGGGGACAAAACATAGATTTCTTGGATGGACACGGCAGCGTCTACAGTCTCCCTGTTACTCTACAGGGTTCAGAGGATTGCTTCCCTGTTTTTTTTATACTTGTTTTTGGTTCAGAAGAGTGATTAGTGAAACTCAAATTTTGACATTGTTAAAAAAATAGAAAATATCTGCACCACAGTGAAAATGTACTTTCTAATCTATTGATATTCATTTTTTTCCCTGTGTGTGTAACAAAAAGATTACGAAATTGATTTTTTTTTTCATGAACCACTTTTTTAAAAAACGACTATGCTGCATTTCACAGGGGCATATATTTTTAATACTCTGTAATTAGCCTTAATATCAAGATTATAAATTTTCTAGACCCTACTAATATTTTATTAGAAAATTTAAAATGAGCAAATGTAGTTTATTTACTAGTCCAGCTGAAACATTAACAAAAAGCGTAACAAATTTAAACCAAATCGATATTGCTTTTGTTTCTCTTTAAGGATGAAAAATTCAACAATGAGAACAAAATAGAAAAGAAAATTAAGAAATATTTTTTTGAAAAAAAGAAGAAGGCTTATCTATTGAGATAAAGTGCAGAAGAGTTCAGTAAATAAAAAAAATAATATTTACTGAAATCAAATAGTCCTTTAATCCTTTCCATCTCTTTCAGCCTAAATAGTTAAGCCACTTAAAACGGCCCAATCTGCAATTTGTTTGTCCCCAGGCCTATTGGGTTTTTGTTGATCCAAACAATAATTTGATTCTGATGTACATCATTTTTTTTTCATATATTCTCATAAACGATTGGTATAAAAAATAATAAAAATATTTTTTTCCATATATTCTCATAAGTACAAAAATAGACTAAATAATTACCAATTATGTAGAAACTTATCCTACATAAAAATGTTTATGCTGCTTTTTCCGTATTATAAAATATGCTGCTTCTAGCTACACGGGCCATTAATTAGTTCACAAGTTCATATTAAGTGTTTAACGGGTCAAATGCTAATTTTTTATTTGATAAATAATAAAATTAATTAAAATGTAGAGTTTCATATGAAAAGGTTAATGGTTCATAATTTTTTAAATTTTACTCTTATTCAAATACATTATTTCTTTTTCATCTTATTTTATTATTTTTTTTATTTTATCGCCTTTTAACTATATCCTTTTATATTCATGCTTAATTAATTATAAATTATTTATTTGTCAATAATTAATAAAAAATAAATTAATAATTAATATTTTCATATCATCTATGTATTATAGAAAATTTATTGTCAATATAAATTTCTATATTTTAATAAAAATAGTTGTCAAATTTTATTTTTTAAATTGAGAAATAAAATTTGTATAGTGCTTGAATTGAATAATTTATCATATATTCATATATCTAATTATGTCATTTTATATTCATTAAATAATTATGTCTACTGTTAATTTATCCAACTCTTATTTGTTAATGTTCTAAATGAACTTCTAACCGCTAATCATCATCCTCTATTAGCTAGTTAAATCATTCGCTTATCAAATCACTAATAATATTATAACCTTAAACTACATAATTGTGTGCAAAATTATAACACAAGACCCATCATAAAAACACCAATAGTCTATGGGTTGGAAGAAATCACGCATACATCGAAAAGACATATAAAGCTAATTAATTACAAACCAACAGAGATCATTTTCTTTCTCTTTTTTTTTCTGTGTGTGTGTGTGAAGGTTCTGAATAACCGGGGAAAGTGACATATATTTTCTAACAAGACTTTGTCACCTTGCAACTACTTTGATCATGACTGGAAATAACATATGCAGATGATATTATATCTAAACCCGTCAAGTTGTTTGATCCACATCAATTTGGCAAATTGGAGGTATAATACAATAAAAAATGCGTTGAGCAATTTAATTAATATAGACTCATTCAGACGCAATTGGGATTTGGGACATCTTGCATCACTCTAATTTTTTTTTTTAAATGTGAGTGATAATTATGTATCTTCAATTTACTTTTGCATCTGCCTGTCTCGATTTGATTCCCATCGTCATGGGTTTTGAATGATATTGATTAAATTAAGGTTGACATCTTTGACACCACCATAAAAACCTGCTGCCGTGGCTGGCACACGCTATCTAAATTATATACCTTGTACTTGATGGGAAAAAGTCGAGAACAAGGAGAGAAGATCGCAGAGAGATTATAAAAAAATAGAGGAGACACATGAATTTATTTAGGTTCACTCTTGAGATGAGGGCTACGTCCTGCAAAGAGGTTTCACTATATCGTTTAGGTTTACAGCCGCCACACAGATTACATCAGAAATTAGGCTATTAATAGCCTCTCCAAACCGAATTTAAAATCCAAATAAATAGAGAAAAAATATAATCCGAACCACACGGACCGACTAAACAAAAGCCCAAAATCCGTCTAGGTTTCGGAGACGCTGCCCTCGAACCCCCGCTCGTGTCACGGGGTCGTTTTTCGCTCGACCGACCCGTGCGGCGCCTAGACGTGCCCAACGTCTAGGCAAGCTCTTTTGAGCGCTTTGCGGAAGCTTGCTTATGCCACTTTTTCGTATGCCACAACTTTTGGGACGCACGGTCCCGAGCGGACGCTTCTTCGGTGGAGGCGTTTGTAAACAAACGGGCACCTCGGCGTAACGCTCGATCGCTTGGGACGCTTTGGGACGCTCTTTTGTGGGTTGCCACCCCACGCTTGAGGCACGGTGCTAGATTTAGGGAAGCTTGAAATCTTTGTTGAGTAAATAGGAATGATTACAACGCTTCGGGGGAGGACTAGCGGGTCTCCCCTACTATACCACCGTTTCGGGTGGTAGAATTGCGACGTGTGATGTGGAGGACCATCTCCGGGGGTGCACTTTTCAGGAGTGCAAATTACAAAACTGCCACCATCACACTTAGAAAATAAACTAAGTACAAAAGTGAGTTGAAAAGGAAATACATCATAAGATAACTCGACGTGCCCCGGGGAGAAGCCCCCGGGACATTCTCCCCCACTCAAGTCAGCGACGTCCCTGGAGCTGTGGCTTGGAATTCTTCAATCTTCTGCTTGAACTGCCACAAGTCTTCGGCTGTCTCCCAACTTGTGTCGGCGTCCGGTCTTCCGCTCCATCGAACAAGATACTCCTTCTTCCGATTCTTCGTGCGGACGGCGAGTACTTCTTCAACTTGATCAGTAAACTGCTGACGGATGGCCGGCGGGGCGCGGTCTGAAACCCCACGCCCGGGATCTTCAGTGTCTTCAACGAAGGGCTTGAGCAGGCTGACATGGAAGACGGGGTGTTGTTGCATCTGAGGCGGGAGCTCCAACTTGTAGGCCACCTTGCCTACCTTCTTCAGGATCTTGAAGGGGCCCTCGTAACGCCTAACGAGGCCCTTGTGCAGATTCTTCCCACTTAGCCGAAGATGTTGGACCAGCTTCACCAGGACCAAGTCTCCGACTTCAAAGTTGACGTCCCGTCGGGCGGTGTCCGCCCACTTCTTCATGCGCTTCGATGCCTTGTGCAAACATGCTCTCGCCATGTCGTTCTGCTCATGCCATTCCCTCGCCATGCGGTGAGCGGCGGGGACTTTGCCACCATAAGAAGTGGCGACGGCCTGGGGCGTCAGAGGTTGCTGCCCCGTCACTATCTCGAAGGGACTCCGATTGGTCGACTCGCTTCGTTGTAGGTTGTAGGAGAATTGCGCGATGTCGAGTAGCTTCGCCCAGTCCTTCTGATTGGCACTCACATAGTGCCGCAAGTAGATCTCCAGAATACAATTCACCCTCTCAGTTTGGCCGTCGGTTTGAGGATGAAGTGATGTCGAGAAATGCAGGTTGGAGCCCATCATCTTGAACAATTCCTTCCAGAAGTTGCCAACGAATCGCCCATCCCGATCGCTGACGATGCTTTGTGGTAGGCCCCAATACTTCACTACGTGCTTCATGAATAATTCCGCAGCTTCAGTAGCAGGACAACTTGCGGAGCCGGCGGCGAAGATGGCATACTTGGAGAACCGATCGACGACCACCATGATGGTACCTGCTCCTTCAGACTTGGGCAGGCCCGTGATGAAGTCCATGGAGACATCCTTCCATGGACGCTCTGGGATAGGCAGGGGTTCCAGAAGTCCGCCGGGCGCTTGATTGAGGTTCTTGTCTTGCTGGCAAACAAGGCATGTCTTCACGAAGGCCTCAATGTCGTCCTCCATCCTTGGCCAGAAGTAGTTGCCTTCGATGAGTGCCAAAGTGCGGCGGATGCCCGGATGTCCCGCCCACTTTGAGTCATGGCACTCTTGCATGATAGTGCGCCGCAAGTTGTCGAAGAGTGGAACGTATATGCGACGTTCCTTGGTGAAGATCAGCCCATCTTCCACCCAAAAGCGGCGTGTCTTACCCTCCTTCGCCTGCTCGAACAAGTTCTTTGCCGTGGGATCTGACTCCAATCCCTTCTTGATCCTCTCGATGAGGTCGGCCTGAGAGGAGCTCATGGCCGCCAATTCCGCGCGTCGGCTGAGGGCGTCGGCAACGACATTCGTCTTGCCAGGTTTGTACTCCAGGACATAGTCGAATTCCGCCATGAAATCTTGCCATCTTGCTTGCTTCGGCGAGAGCTTCTTCTGTGTCTCGAAGTAACTTGTCGCGACGTTGTCCGTCTTGATGTGAAATCGCGACCCGAGAAGGTAGTGCCGCCATGTTCTAAGGCAGTGAATCACCGCGGTCATTTCCTTCTCCTGAACGGCATAGCGCCGCTCCGTGTCGTTGAGTTTGCGACTCTCGAACGCCACGGGATGCCCCTCCTGCATAAGAACTCCTCCAATGGCATAGTCAGAAGCATCTGTCTGTACCTCGTAGGACTTGGTGTGGTCTGGCAGGACGAGCACCGGTTCCTCCGTCATGGCCCTCTTGAGGGTGTCGAACGCTTCCTGGCATGTCGGCGTCCACTCCCACTTTACATTCTTCCGGAGGAGATTCGTCAAAGGGGTCGTCACATGTGAATACCCCTTGACGAACCGCCTATAGTAGTTCGTCAGGCCAAGGAACGAACGCATGTCAGGAACCCGCTTGGGCGGTTCCCACTCCACGATGGCCCGAATCTTCGCGCCATCCATCTTCAACTTCCCACTTCCGACGACATGTCCCAAGAAGTGTACTTCCGGTTGAGCGAAGGCACACTTCTCCCGCTTGACGTAGAGCTCGTTCTGCCGCAACACTTCGAACACTTGCCGAATGTGCTCGATATGCTCCTCCAAGGTGCGGCTGTAGATCATGATGTCGTCGAGGTACACAACCACGAACCTGTCAAGGAATGGCTGCAATACCTTATTCATGAGAGTGCAGAAGGTCGCCGGGGCGTTGGTGAGGCCGAATGGCATCACGAGGAACTCGTAGGAGCCATATCTTGTGACGCACGCCGTCTTTTGCACATCCTCCTCCGCGATTCGGACTTGCCAATAGCCCGAACGAAGGTCCAACTTGGTAAACCATCTTGCGCCGCCAAGTTGGTCGAACAAATCCGCCACCAAGGGGATGGGATACTTGTTCTTCACCGTAAGCTTGTTGAGCGCCCGGTAGTCGATGCACATCCGGAGGGAACCGTCATGCTTCTTCTGGAAGAGAACCGGGGCGCCATATGGAGATTTTGAAGGCCGAACATATCCTGCATCCAATAGTTCGGTAAGTTGCTTACGGAGTTCTGCGAGTTCCGGAGGGGCGAGCCGATAGGGGACTCCATGCGGGGCTTTAGATCCTGGGACCAAGTCGATGACATGGTCCACTTCACGCTTCGGAGGCAACCGCTTTGGGAGTTCCGGGGGCATGACGTCCGCAAAATCCTCAAGGGTTTCAAGGACTTTGGGAGGTGTTGGAGTGGAGGGCCCCGGATCTTCCAAGATGGCGGTCGCCAGGAAGGTGTGCTCCTGTTTGCGCAACCCCTTCGCCACTTGCATGGCGGAGAGGGTCTTCTGTTTGAGGTCTCCGCCTGACCTCACAGGGACGTTGTAAGGTCCCTTGGGATCGAAGATGACCATCGAATTGGTGAGCGGGATGACACATGCAGCAATGTGTCGCAGAAAAGAGATGCCCGCCACCACTTCATAGTCATCCACTGGTGCCACCGTCACGTCGAAGCTTCCCGACCACTTGCCGATGCGAACCTTCACTCCAGGAGAAATTCCTGTGGTCGAGGTAGACTTCGCGTTCACCGTCTTGAACGTGGCATTAGTCTTCTGGAGTGGCAGCTTTAGCTTCTTGGCGGCCACTTCTGACACGAACAACTCCGATGCTCCCGTGTCAATGAGGGCGTTGAAGACTTGCCCGTTCAACTCGATATCCGCATAAAGTCGCGCAGCCGATGAAGGACCCTTCGAGGCGTTGATGGCGCTGAGGACGTGCATCGAGCTGAGACACGCCTCCTCCTTCTCTTTTTCCTTCTCGTCGGGGCAATACATTGCGTTGACTGTCGCCTTTTGCGGACAATCGCTCGTCCAATGAGGACCCTTGCAAATGTAGCAAGGCTTTGGCGGCTTCCCGTCCCTTTTGAATCTTCCATTGTTGGACTTCCCGTCTTGGTGTCCCTTGCCTCTGTCCTGATAGTGCGGCTTGCCTCCTTGTGATTTGGACTTCTCTCCCCCACCATTGCCCTTGCCCGAGGGCTTTGGTGGTGGAGTGCTCGCTTTGGCGTACTCCACGAGCGATTCGGCAGCGGCGACTAGCGAGCGGAGATTGGGGCAATCTCGTCGCTCCAACTCCGTCCTAGCCCATGGCTTCAAACCCTTCACGAAGACCGCCAACAACGTGTCTTCGTCCACTTGGGAATTCTGTAGGCGGAGCTCGGTGAACTCTTTCACGTACTCCTTCAACGTGCCCTTCTGGCAAATGTTGAACAACGCAATCTTGGCCTCCAGTCCCGACTTGGCAGGGCAGAAGTAGTTGATAAGCTGCCTCTTGAAGTCGTCCCACCTCTCAATGGGACCCACAATGCCACGCTCCACATCGTCGCAATGGCACCGCCACCATAGACTCGCCGCATCTTGCAAGTAGAAGGATGCGGTCTTCACCATCCTTACTTCGGACGTCACGTCCAAGGCCTCCATGTACCTTCGGACGTTCCACAGGAAGTCGTTGATTTCCCTTGCCGACCGCTCGCCTTTGTAGGGCCTCGGCTTTGGCACATCAATTCTCGCCTCATGCGGGGCGGGCGCCTCGGGACGCCGCCCGTCTCCATAGCGTCGCTTGAGCTCCTCCCGGAAGGTCTGGAACTCTTGCTCCATCTCGAACCGCATGTTTGAGAGACCATTGTCCAAGGTCTCCCGCATGTCCATGATTGTCGCTTCCATGGACTCGAGACGCGTATACAACGGCGCCATCTCTTCCCGCACCGTGGCAAGATCCACGGTCCTCTCCAACTCCCGCTCGTGCGTTGCGAGTTGGTCTTGCATCTCGCCCACGTCCAATTGGAATTGGCCGAGGCGTTGCTCGAAGGCGGACATGGTGTCCTTCGAGCGGGCGCGCCCTCGATCCTGGCGGCCCTTCTCCAGTGCAACGGGTTCATTCGTCATCTCCGAGTTCGACGTCATTTCACCTTGATCGCCGAACGCCAACTTGAGCGGTCCCAGAAACGCTGCTCTGATACCAACTTGTCACGGGGTCGTTTTTCGCTCGACCGACCCGTGCGGCGCCTAGACGTGCCCAACGTCTAGGCAAGCTCTTTTGAGCGCTTTGCGGAAGCTTGCTTATGCCACTTTTTCGTATGCCACAACTTTTGGGACGCACGGTCCCGAGCGGACGCTTCTTCGGTGGAGGCGTTTGTAAACAAACGGGCACCTCGGCGTAACGCTCGATCGCTTGGGACGCTTTGGGACGCTCTTTTGTGGGTTGCCACCCCACGCTTGAGGCACGGTGCTAGATTTAGGGAAGCTTGAAATCTTTGTTGAGTAAATAGGAATGATTACAACGCTTCGGGGGAGGACTAGCGGGTCTCCCCTACTATACCACCGTTTCGGGTGGTAGAATTGCGACGTGTGATGTGGAGGACCATCTCCGGGGGTGCACTTTTCAGGAGTGCAAATTACAAAACTGCCACCATCACACTTAGAAAATAAACTAAGTACAAAAGTGAGTTGAAAAGGAAATACATCATAAGATAACTCGACGTGCCCCGGGGAGAAGCCCCCGGGACACTCGCTCACCGACGAACGGAACCGCCGTCGGGGGGCGGGGCCCTCCGAACCCCTCCTTTCGTTCGTACGTCAGTAGCATTGCTAATTGGATAATACTCAGATTCCCCTAACCTCACGTGGACGAACCCGATGTGAGAAACAAGAGGTCCTGAAGTATTCACCAACTCTAACAGTACTAGGTAATTGCCTACTATATGTGGCCAACATTATAATAACCTATTCCTTTATTAGTATTAATGTGAACCAATCTATGTGCATAACCCATCCATGTTGGGGATTTTTAATGACTCAAACTTGGAAAGCTTAAAGAAGTCGATTAATTAACTACTACAATATTCTCAACACCAAAACCACGTTCTCGCCAATTATTTGTGCCGGGGACAGTTCTATGTGGTTGAAGCGTTGTCAGAGAAAAAAGAAAACCCTAAACATGTAGCACAGGAAATAATACTGCTTAATTGGAAGATCTCCCACCAAGTGTAAAATCTAATTCTAACTATCAGAATTCAGATCTGCAAATTATAATTTGGATTAGAATTTATCCATATATGAATAGTTTCTATGTGAATTGTAAGATTCTTATATGAATAATTTAATCATGGATCATAAGTGTTATATATTTAACATCTAAGGATGATGATCAGACTACAGTTCAGCTAAATATTTAGTTCATATTGAAATGGAAAGAAATGTATAGCACATTTTTCATGTTGTCTGTAGCCTCTGAATAAAAATTGTAGATATGTGCTAAGCTAAATATCTAAATAATCTTTAAAATAGTCCCAGAATCTTAATTATGAAAAAGTGTGCTACACATTGTTATATATATTAGAATAAATAAATAGTTATGGTACTCAAATCAACTCTAGATTCCATCTTTCCTTGAATTCATTAATAACCAATTGTAGATTAATCGTAGAACTGATTAATAGATGGTTTTTGTTTTTCATTGATTAGTTGAATTGGACCCCAAGATGTAGAGAAAAAAAAAAGAAGCAAGGCAGACATGAGGACCACAAATATCTTTCATTTTTTTCAAAGAAGAAACTATCTATTGCGGTAAAGGTCACAAAGCTCACAAATTGCAAGCGATAATGTGACCAAAATTAGTCGAAAAATCCACCGTCCGATTGGCCTCGCGGTAAACATGATTTAAAATCCATCATTGAAATAAAGATAGATAAGTCGAAAGTCCTGATATAATGAGCAGCGCACTAAGGTGGCCGATTCTATCCGATACTACCCTAATTGGCCTCGAGGTGAAGGTAAATAGAATTCTTACTTCGATGAGAATAACTCAAGAAGGCAAGTAGAATTATACGAAAATGCATGTGGGTATATATAGTCATGGCCCTTTAAACAATCAACCTATTATTTGATTAGTTGTGTGTAAATGTATAGCATCATCTGCCGCCTTAAAACAATTTTGAATGCAACTGTACGCCTTACAAAGTTAATTAATTTAATCAAAGAAAGCCTGGAGTGTAGGAGTTTAACAAAGAATGTATTAGCCTTAATTAAGTAATCGACAGGTCAACTTTAACACAAATAACTTAATTATTTTGAGTCATGATTAGTTTATTATGGCATGTGGCCTCCACATGCAAATGCTTGAGAAATTTTTATGTACACCTATATATAAATAGTCTTTCATGCCGAATCTAATTGGTGATCCATAATACATGTAGGGTCACCTCCATTTGATATATTATGCATGACTGACAATAGTTTGAGTGGAAAATTCAACTATACGCGCATAAATATATACATACATACATATATATATATATATATATGAAGAATATTAGGGTGCTACCACACGCCCATGCTTTGAGGATTGTCCGATCTAAAATGGACGGTCTTGATGTGTGCGCGCTGGTTCGAAGGAGATGTTGGAGCGGTTCAGCCCAAGGGGAGCGGCTTAGTGCGGAGGGGCTGGAGGGGAGCGGTTCATGGCGACTTGCTCTTGAGCGGCTTCTGACGTCGGCCTTTCCTCCTCCATCACCGATCAAATGCAGCGATGAAAAAGGGGCGTCGACCATCACCCCGACACCCTTCTTTTTTATAGTCGTCAGCATCGACAAACGCACAGAGAAGGATTTCGCGCAGAGGGGGGGGGGGGTGAGGAGATGCGTGAGAGGGAAAAGGGGGAAGGAGACACACGAGAGGGGAGGTGATCTCCGATCTCCCGCCATCGCAGGTGTTCCGTCACCCTTGTAGGTTGGTTGTAGCTCCGTCGACGATGGTGCGGGATCTCAACGACTCCCCTTTTCTTGACGCTCACCACTGTCCTCTACAGAGTTGTCTTCCCTTCACAAGATCACACAAGCCGCGAACCACAAATCGTCCTTCGTCGGCGACTACCTAAAAGGCGGCGTCGGCCTCCTTCTTTGTAGTCGTCGGCGCCGACAAATCGCATAGAGAGGAGGGAGGAGACGCGTGAGAGGGGAAGGGGGGGGGGGGGGGGAGGGAGGAGACATACGAGAGGGGAGGCGATCTCCGATCTCGTGCCCTCGCAGGTCCTCCGTTGATGATGGTGCGAGATCTCGACGCCTCCCCTTTTCTCGCCGGTCGCTGCTGCCCTCTACGGAGTTGTCCGCCCTTCGCGAGATCGCACAATCCACGAATCACAAAACGCTCTCCAGAACCGTGTAAGCAGCGAACCGCACATCGCACACCTTGAACCGAACTGCATGCAAGATCTAATCTTGTCCATTGATTTCAAAACTGACGGTCTTACAAGCATGGGCACAGGGTGCTACCACAAAGGTGTGGTAGCACCCTAATATTCATCGCTCTATCTCTCTCTCTCTCTCTCTCTCTCTCTCTGAACCCTAATATATATATATGGATAAAATGCGCCTCCTGAGCGCCAAATCTCTGGATCCCTCCTGAGCGTTTAGCAGCCGTCAATCGAAGAATCCACGGCCCATCAAAAAGTGAGGAGAAGAAATCAATCGTAACCCTTCTTTTTGCAGTGACGGTCTAGATTGATTCCAAGGGATTGATAGGGTAAAATATTCTCGTGTGATCTTTTTGCAACGACGCCGCCCAACAAATCTGTGATACCCCAACAAAATATTCGGCGATCTCATCTTCGAAGGACCTCCACTACTCGTGGGAAGGATTGAAGGTCATACACATTCTTGCAAACTATGTCAGGGGCATAACCAGGATGATTCATAGGAATGTCGAAGAGATCGCCGATCATGAAGGAGAGGGCAGAAAACTTCGAAGGCACCCAATGGTTGGTGACTAAGGATAGTGGAGGTCCTTCGAAGACCTCTCTCAAGGGCTGAAACGAGGACGCAGTTGTGGCAGGGGCATAACAAGGCAGGGGTGTAACCAAGATGAGATCGTCGGACTTTTTGTTAGGGCATCGTAGATTTGCTGGGTGGCGTCGCTGCAAAAAAATCACGCGAGAATATTTTACCATTCCAATCCCTTGGGATAAATGTGGACCGTCGCACAGGAAAAAGAAGGGTTAGGATTGATTTCTTCTTCTCAATTTTTGATGGGCCGTGGATTCTTCGATCAACGGCTGCAAAACGCTCCGGAGGGATCTAGAAATTTGGCGCTCAGGAGGCACATTTTACCCTATATATATATATATACACACACACATAATAAAGAAAAAGAACTTATAATTGATCATCTTTGCTCTTAAGTGAGTATATCACACTAAGTTTTCATATGAGAGAAATATTATATATGTGTGCATCTTATATATATATACATATTTAAAATTTTTCGTAAAAAAATAATATACTGTCCTTGGCCCATTTTGATGATTTCTAAACAAAGCTTCCATCTGTGTATATAAATAATTTCATGTACACAAAGACCGACGATTTCCCTTTTGGGTTTTGTGATGAAACCTTAAGCAACTGACGATGTTGACCTTCCAATGCGATGATATTTTGCATTGTGGCAATCCCAAATATATACATAGGATTTAATGGGTAGTGGGTCTCTACATCCATGGCACTCGGATTCTACGGCATTGTAGCAAGTCGCGTGATTCCGAGCTTGTTCAGTGTGTTTTCTCTGTTGAGTGTGCATCCTCTGTCCTAGCCTCGCCGTGTTGCTGGCATCTTACTGCTTCACAACTTTGGTTCCAGGCGAGCGCCATGACTTCGGCGCTACAGTTAGGTGAGCGTCGCGACTTCGGAGGTGAGGAGAGCGTAGTGTTTTAGTCTCCCGGTGTTCATGTGAGGCGAGACAAACGTCGGTGAGTCAATCGCGTGCACGGTACCATGACAATGATGCAATCTAGGGCAGGCTGGCAAGATGGTTCAGTCGTAGGTCGTTAGTGAGTTAGTCGCGATCTATGCAGGCAACGCAAGCCCCGACGAGTCAATCCGCTCCGTTCAAGTGAGGTAAGGCGAATGTCGGCAAGTCTCTATCCATGTGAGGCAAGGCGTGTTTGTCCATGTGAGGCAAGGCGCGACGAATGCGGTAGCAGTAGGTATGAATCGAGAGATTATAAGCAATGCTGTAAAATCCGACCCGAGCATCGACCCGCATTGATCGACGAGTTAGGTCGGACTGAATGATTGAACATGAATATAATATATGGATAAAATTAGCATACATATATTTTATATTACTAATGATAATATACTTTTAATCACATGACTCATAACACAATAAATTATGACGTATGGCCGATAATATTCAATCGGCACCCGACTTAGGAGGCAAGCTAAAATGTTGAAAAATTGATGTCCTTGATCATTATTGGAATGTTGTCATTTCGTCAAATCCTCCATCTACCATCAAAATCTGTTGAAGTCGTCGGGTTGTGGTTGACCTATCAGAGTCGAAAAGATATGAGCAGAGATGATTAGGGGTTCCAGTTCAATTATTTTAAGTTTTGACCATTTAAAAAAAATTGGACTAGTTGGGATCTTGAACTGGTCGGCCGATCAAACTCGAGTTTTGATCAGGTTTGACCGGATCAATATGG
Organism: Pontederia crassipes; assembly: GCA_030549335.1. Taxonomy (NCBI): domain Eukaryota; kingdom Viridiplantae; phylum Streptophyta; class Magnoliopsida; order Commelinales; family Pontederiaceae; genus Pontederia; species Pontederia crassipes. The sequence continues at coordinate 48,247,218 of CM060195.1, forward strand.
GTCAATAGGTCAGTCAAGTTTTGATCGATCGAAGACCTGTTTTCTCTCCTAGTCCCGGCCATCGATCTGATCGGTCGGGCCGGATTTACTGATTATAACGGTCTAAAAGTACGTTGAACCGAAGAATTCACTAAATCGAATATTGAACCATTATAGTAAACAACTGAAGTGAACTACACCTCTTTTAATCTGTTATAGATCCAACATCCGACGACCACGGATACAATGAGCATCATGCTACTCACTTAAGTGGGTAGCATGTCCATATATATATGCATTTACATATTTTTATGTATGCCGTTTGACCAGTTTGATCTGTCTTAAAAATTGGTTTAATTATAAATTGAATCTTAATAAGACTACCAAATAATTGAATCGACGGATCTAGGGTATAATTCACAAAATAATTGAAATATACGAGAATATGTCAAATGTACAAATTGGCCACTCTCTTTTCACGCCCAAATGAATACCATGTACATCATCATCCAAACATAAAATGACGACTGAATTATAAAATAAACTAATAAGATTAGTTAATTATGTTATTATGCCAATACTTTTTAAACTTATTGAATTTAATAATAAAAAACAATCAAGCTCTTCGCTTATTCTGTATATTGATAATTAGAAGCTAGTAGCATTTTATGCATTGAAATGAACATTAAAATGACAACAACATGCATGCACCCGGTCCCATGCTAATTATCTATACGCACACATTCGGTTTAAACGTTGGAATTTCTTTAGTTTTTTTTTTAATCTTGAATCTTGATGTTTATCCATAAAGACTGCTCTCAATTCTCATTAGGTCAAGTTTGGCAACCTCTAACCAAATAAACAAGAGGTCAAAATTCCTAAGTAAGACTTTTCCTCTCTCTCTCTCTCTCTCTCTCTCTCTCTCTCTCTCTCTCTCTCTCTCTGTAGTACAACTCTCGTGCGTCATGGCGAACTACCGTGGCGGACACACGCCGAAGTGCCAACTAATTAATCTTGTCACTATTATACCACATGTATAGAAATATGTATAATTTGTTAGAAAGAAAGGGAATATATATGATGCTAGACAAGAAGGCACCATGCAATTGCACCGAGCCGGAAATTTGGAACGTATTTGCTCTTTAATTAACAATGACATTTTGTTTTGTTATAGAAATAAACAACCAAAAGGCTGACACAACCCTTAAACAATATCATGGACGTTGGAAATTAGAATAATAATGGTATCAATACAATTTGGCTGCCAAGTAATTAAGAACAAGATTTAGGATCTTGCGATTTTGATTCTACTTAGAAAGATTTAATTTGGATTCTGATTGGATCAATATAATCTTCTACCAAAATTTCCATTTAATTTGTTATAACGCTGCAAAAGAAAAAAGTGTTATTATTATAGAATAAAAGAAAACTAAACTAATCAAACGTTTAAAATTTTTTAGATTTTTATATTCTTTCTATCTCTTATATATCGAGAATGGGTTTTTATTATCAATCATACATCGATATTAAAGTTTCAGTTCAGTATGGTATTTGTATAAGATTTCAGTTTATGGATAGATTTTACGAATTAATGCTTGGACAACCATATGTGAAAAAATGGTTAACCTTGTTTCAATCAAATCGCTGATTTCTTGCTGGATTGCATAGATATTTTGATTATTATTCAGATGACGAATTTTTAAATTTCATATAATTGACATCTGACATTTTACGAACTATTTTTATACCCATTTCATATTTTTTTGTCTACAAACAAAGCTTTTTTTTAAAAAAAAAAAAATTCTTGGCTTGTTGTAATTGTTAGATGAAAAGGATATGGACTAGAATTCTTTACTCGCAACAATTAGACTTTAAGTAATAATAACAGTTCAACTAACCAACATGGTAGTTGGCTAAGCTACCCATATCGTATAATATTAATCTTGTTCCCATGATTCATGCATCTCATTCAACTTTGTTCTACCATGTACCAAGAAGTCATGGACGCATTAATTGTTTAACTATACCAAATGATACTTTTGCAGGAACTTTGACGCCGGGCATTAGATGAAGGTATACTTTGATTGGTCGATTATTATAAATCTACTATTATGATGCCCTATATTTTCGAATAGTTAATCGTATGACTTGTGGCAACCACACGCCAACTTAGTATTAAATTCATCATATTAGTTCCACGTTTGCAGCACTAGTTGTTCGGGAGAAGTCTAGAACACATTTATTAATCATTAAGTGGAGTAATAGACCAAGTCAGAGTTATTTAAGATACGTGTATAATGATATAGATTCCACTAGGTAACATGATTTGTATAAACGACATTTCTGGCCGAATTATGTCATTGCTTATGTATGTGGCCCTGCAACATGGCAATAGAAAATGCAGAGGTTTACAGTGTCTATGGGCATTATTTTGATAAGTGGATCTTGATGGGTCCCAATCCCATAGGACTAAGTTTACCATAGATTATATTGGCACAAAGCAAATCTCGACTTCAATGCGAGCTATATAATATTAGGGAAAAAAAATAAAAGAAATTGTTTAATTAACTCGATTTGAGAACCCAATGTGGATTTATTGAAGTGATTCAATGTGAGATTTCTAGTGCCATTGTCTAACTTATACAATTGCACAGCTATAAAATCTACTTTGTTGGAGGCAATGGCGTTGGATGATTAAGTAACCACTTAAATGGCCTTCTTATCATTTTTTTTGTTTATTTAAAACAACAAAGTTGGGGTCTTGACATGGACAACAACGAAAGCAGTCGCACAAGTGAATTTTTTATATGCAGAACTGATAATAAAAGTCAGAATTTTTTTATTCAAATTAAAAGTTTCAGAAATGCTAATTATATTTAACGTCCGAAAGAACTCTAGAGCTAGCTAATTAATTACCATGTAAAGTAGGACGCAAGATAAAACTAAGACTAATTAGTTAAATATTATTCGAAAAATCAATCTAACAAAAGTTCTTTATAGCCTTGTTAGAAAAGTATGACTTGATATTAAACTTAAAAATGGTTTGAACTTCCATTAGTACAAAAAAAAAAGAGTAGACATTGCCTTAGCACTTAGAAAAAAAAACTACCTTCTAGAAGTCCAACCAGGACTCAAACTTACCACAAGGTTTCAGTCCATTCATATTCGATCATACGGTATTTTCAATCTATGGGCATCTGGTCATAATGTCACTGCCAGGTATGTGCTTCTCAAGTCACTAATTTTAAATTTTCCATTTGCTCTAGATATTTTTGCATTGTTCTTATATATGTACATCAATGGTGCCAACTATATAAAATTAAGCAGGAAGTGTTGTATTATTGTTCTAGATATATGTTTCTAGGTTACATTAGATATCAAGTTGGACCCTTTTTTTTTCATCAAGTATGTGATGATCAAATGTTACAAGTTCCCGGCTTAGGTTGGTAGAAGTGCATCACTATTCCATACAAGGATTAGCTGACAAGTTCCTTTATTGTAATTCTAAGCTGAGTTTGAGAATGAAAACCAAGCAAGAACCCAGATGTGTAGCTCGGTTCTATAAAAAGTGTGGTTCTATTGTGCGGTCCGCGCATACATCTGTTTTTCCCCCTTTACCTCAATATTTATTTATTTTTATTTTCTTTACTAAAAAATTTTTCTCACTCATTTCTTAATCTTCCTTCTTAGTTTCATTCCAAGTTCAACTTTTTATTCAAATATTTGAATCAAAACCTAGAGTATATTCAAGAAAGATGATTGTATTGTACTGAAGAAAGAGATTGAATGATGAAAAAAAGGCCATAAATCAATGTGATTCTTATAATTAGTATTTACGAATTATTTTTAAAATAATAACCATAGCTTTTACATGAACGAAAATTTGCATCTCGAAGTGCAAAATAGCTCTATAATATACATACATACATATTTCTATTATTTAAATATTTTTTTATTGGCCCTCCTTTGAAGAAAATCCTGAGTCCGTCCCAGTTGGCTGCGACTGCAGTACAAATTTTGTGTTTGCAAGCTTTGCATTTGAATTATATCACATATAAATACACTAGATGTCTTGCACTTGGAAATATAGAAAGTTTGATCAAGGGCGTGTTGTGGAATTCGATCACATTATTATCATATTAATTAGTCAAATTTATTAGTACACAATGAAAACAATACTATAATTGTTTTTTTCTTTAACTAAAAATCCATTTAAATAATTTGCACACTCGATTTAGATTAATTGTGTGTCGATACCTTTCACGATTTTAATCGAACAATGATTAAAAATATATCTAGTATTGAATTAAATAAATGGCATACACGGAAAAAAATATAGAAAAGGGCATGAAATTATTACGCATAAAGATGACACAAAATAGTTTTGCATGCACGTAAATGTCAAGTTATAAGGTTTGCAGAAAATGGAACAACCTCATCATTTTCAACCTAAAAGACCTTGTAGCACACCTAATGACATAGGATGCAAATTTATCTAATTTTTTAAGTGTTTTTAGTATGTGAGTGTTAGAAAGATTATTAAGTTAAGATTTTAATATATAGGATATAACATTTATCTCATGAGTCTGAAATTTGAACATAAAATAATATATATATGTATATGTATATGTATATGTATGTATATACACACCTTAATATTTTTCAGTCTTGTATATATATATGCCCTTGTTTCCCCTAAAACCTCGGCACAGCTTGCACCCAGACAAAGACGCTCCTCTTATCACCTGCGGCTTCCTCGTCAATAACTACTACGTGCAGTTCATTCCGAGGGGCTTCGGTTGCAGCTTTTTTATCGTTATTGTTCACTACCTTCTGCTGCTCTGCACTTTTGCCCTTTTCCTTGCACCCCCACGCGGCCACCATCTCCCCTCTCTTTCCTTAGCCGGCCATGCATGCATCTTGTCATTACTGCCAGCATGCATTACTCCTGCCACTGCATGCTGCTTCTTGCTAAGCATATATATATATATATATATATATATATAGTGTTAAATGGGCAATATCCATTGCTGTCAACCTGCATGTAGCTTTGTTTGCTTGCTTCATTCCATGTACCTCGCAGTTGTTCCTCACATACTGTTAACGCAACTTTTTGAATCCGTATGCTGCATGATAAATGCTTGATTTATATATAATATAATCATCTTCTTTCTTTTTTTTTGGGAAAGACACGCATATGTATAATTATATTGGTATAGGCTAATTTAATAGGACCAAATAGATGTACTAATGGTAATTTAATATGTGGTAGTCTCTCGGAAACCTCACACCATTGAAAAGGAAAATGATATAATATGTGACATTACTACTTGTAGTTAAAATCACAACATCTATCCCTCGGTGCTGGACCTACGCTACAAGAAAATCGCGATTTTCCGACGGATAATTTCCGACGGTTTTAAATTCGTCGCAATTTGCGACGAATTTTTCGACGGTTCCGTTTTCGACAGATTTTTCGACGGTTATGACCGTCGAAAATAATTTATATTATTATTTAATTTTTCGACGATTAGGAACATCGATATTTCCGACGGATATTCATTCGTCGCAATTTTCGACGACTTTTTCGACGGTTACGACCGTCGGAAATAAAAAAATTAAATTATATTGTTTATATTATTATTAAATTTTTTCGATGGATTTTCCGACGGTCACGACCGTCGAAAATAAAAAATTAATTATATAATTTATTATATTATTATTTAATTTTTCGACGATTAGGAACGTCGATATTTCCGACGGACATCCATCCGTCGCAAAATCCGCCACAATTTTCGAAGGTCGTAACCGTCGGTAAATGTATAATAATATCATATAAAGAGTATTTTATTAATATAACTAGTGACGGTCCAAACCGTCGCAATTACCGACGGTTTTAACCGTCGGTAACGATTACAGACGGTTTTGACCGTCGATAACGATTACCGACGGTTCAAACCGTCGGTAAAATAAAAAATAAACATTATATATAACTAAATATATTTTCGACGGTCACAACCGTCGGTAATTATAAAAATATTTAATATTTATGTTTTCAACGGTCGAAACTGTCGGTAATTAAAATTTCGTTATCCCGCTTTTTTTTCCCTTTTCCCGCTTTTTTCCACTTTTTCCCTTTATATATATTCCTCCTCCCTCTTCTCTCTCTCCCTCCTCCTTCCACTCCTCTCTCTCTCCCTCCTCTCCTCTCTCTCTCCGGGCCGCGAGCACTCTCTCCCGCGCTGGATCCGGCCGTGGCCGTTCGGATTCGGCCCCCAGCGGCCGATCGGCCGCCGGATCCGACCTCCAGTGGCCGGATCGGCCGCCGGGCGTTCGGATCCGGCCGTCAGACGTTCGGACCGGCCGCCAGACGTTCGGACCGGCCGCCTGACGGCGGATCCGACCTCCAGCGACCTGATCCGGCCGCCTGGCGGCGGATCCGGCCTCCAGCGGTCGGATAGGCCGCCGGGCATTCGGAACCGGCCGCCTGGCCGCGGCCCGATCCGGCCGCTAATTTTTTTTATATTTAAAAAATTATTTGCAACGGTTGTGACCGTCAAAAGATCGACGGTTGCGACGCCCGTCCAAAGTTTCGACTGTTGCGACCGTCGAAAAGTTACGACGGTTCGGACCGCCGGCTTTTTCCGGCGGTTGCAACCGTCAGAAATTTCGACGGTTCGGACCGCCGGCCTTTTCCGGCGGTTGCAACCGTCGAAAATTTCGACGGTTCGAACCGCCGGGGACTTTTCCGGCGGTTGCAACCGTCGAAAAATTTCGACGGGTCGAACCGCCGGGACTGTTCCGACGGCCAGAATCGTCGATATTTTCGACGAATTTTTTTCAACCGTCGCAAATCCGTTTGCGACAAACGTTTTTCCGACGGATCGATTCCGACTGAAAATCCGTCGGTAATTGCGTTACCGACGATTTTCGAGCTGATTACCGACGGTCCGGACCGTCGGTAATCAGCGTTTTTCTAGTAGTGCTAGTCAGTTACCATCTATGCTTATAAATATAATATGCTTATTAAAGTGCAACAGAGGTAGATCTCCACCCTAGCTAGGTCCTTAGGGTTGAATGGAGTTTTTAAGGTATAGTTACTTTTTTACATTTTCTTGTGTTTAATATGGGGGAAATTTAACATATATCAGCTTGTCCTCCATTTTTATTCGAAGGAAAAAACAATAACGTCAATCACATCAAGATCTTAGTCTCGGAATCTCGGCAACAATCTACACATCAGACAAATCATACCCACATAATGAATCATGAGCATTCATGTTTTTAGAGGCCAGAATGATTACAATGATTGAGCTCTGTACAATGAACTGCCGATCAAAAGAAAAGTTACATGCTAAAAGGCAAGAAGAAAAGATGGAGAGGAAATAGGAGAAATTATTAGCATGAACACCACCAAAGAGGGAAAAAAAAAGAAGGAAAAAAAAAATGCACAAGCACCGCCAAAACTGTCAAGCTTTCTCGTCTACATGCATGATGCATCCAGTGCTGTGTCCCTGTTGACGATGAGGTCGGCAAGTGTCCGTTGAAGATAACGCAGTCATTTAAGCAGTCAAGCTGAGCCCCAATTCCACTCGCCGTTCACCGGAGCCCATCTGCCGGCGATCGCCACTCTGACCACAGGCTCTTGCCGCGGCGGCGTTCGGTTCGAGACTCAGCGTTAGGTCAAGCCCCATGCCGACCTCCTCGGCTGCAGCGGCCTGATCCGCCTCTCTCTCCGTCCTCTCGCTCGGCTCCCCCTGGCTCACATGGGACCCTTCCAACGTCTCCGCCGAGTAGCCGCTCTCGCCGTCAGATTCGTGGCTGTGAGCGCTCGGCCGGACCTCCTCGACCACCGCCTCAGCCATCGGCAGCTTCCCTCGGGCGGCGACGGCGGCGTCAGCCGCTGCGGAGGTCGACCCCGAGCGCTTGAACCGGCCTCGGGACTTGGCGGCCATCCGATGGAGGTCTCCTACGGATGCGGCGCCGTCAGGGTTCTTCGCCACGTGGCGGATGTCGTAGGGCTTGTGGCCCGGGACGCCGGCGGCGACCGCGGACTCAGAGGAGATTTGGGTGATGGGCGCGCCCTTGAGGACGGACTCCACCGCGGCCTGGCAGAGCTGCCAGCTGCCGGACCAGAGCAAGCCGACGGAGCCGTAGATCGGGTTCACGATCCTGCCGCACGCCTCGTACAGCAGCGACCGAAATATAGCTGAAACGAAACAAGCCGACCATTTCAGGTTCCCAGTCTCAGTTGACGAAGCTAAATTAAGCACTCCAATTTTTCAGAAGCAAGAACAAAATATTACCAGGACGGAGGTGTTCGGGCCCGGCGTTGACGAGGTTGATGAGCCCTGCGCGGCCGTAGAACTTGGCGAGGAAGACGGTGGCGTTGGCCTGCGCCTCGGGGCTCTTGATCCACTGCAGGCAGGGGCGGATGGAGCAGCTGTCGCTGCAACCCTTCCGGAGAACCCGACAGCCATTGCAGCTCATCCTCATCCTTGGTCGCTCGCGACTTCACAACAAGCAAAAAGTTTCAAAGATCTCTCCTCTTTTCCTCTCTTTGAATCTGAAGACAAAAGCCGATCGATCTCTCTACAGATCCAAGCAGCACATAAGCGATGGAAGCGGAGATGGAGATGGTGCAGTGCAGGAGGTCACAAGAGATGTGAGGGAAACGGCGTACTGAAATGGTGTATATAAAGCCTTCGAAAAGCCGTAGTGTGTGCACGGAGACGGCCTCTGATTTCTGTTGGGACTTGGAAAGTGGTATGAAGTCACGCAAGTACGAAACTACCCCTAAGTTGTCCTGAGACGAGGATCCAAGAAAAACAAAGTGAAGGGCTCTTTGGACAATTCGCGGAGTGGCGAAGGCGTAATGGGAGGGCGGCGCGTGGCACCCACGTTCATGGGTGCGACCAACGACGGCCGAGTCGCCACATTGGAGTTTGGATGTACGGAGTAAATCCCGTGCGGACGGTCGCACGGGGAGAGTGCGGCGGAGGGATGAGGTGTCCGCATAATTCAGGGCTCCACGTTTTGTGGGGGATCCGTACGCGTAAGAAAACTGCTTTTGGTGGTGGCACACACACAAAAAAAGTGGCGGTTTCTTGGGTTGGTGGGAAGCGGTTTTTCTCAGGACTGTAGGCGCCCGACGGTACGAAGCGTTGGGAGCAAGCGGTTTGCGTCGTTACGTTACGAAACTTTTTTTGTAGCGGATGAAGCGGAAGATGGACGGCTCTTAATCGATTGTCGCGGAACGCGGACGGCGGATGTCATGCCGAAACGGTGGAGATTTTTTTTTGTTGTTGTTGTTCTTGCTCTTTAATTGTTACCGTGTAACTTTCTTTTCATGCCTTCTATTTGTTTGCCGGTCTGTCTTCGTTGACTTTGGACATGCCAGATCTAATTATAAGACATCTGTTAGCAAATAGATTTTGGCACGTTGGATTATCCTTGATATCCACATGAAAGTACGTATTCTTAGTTATGAATAATTTTAATAGTTTAACGATATTTCTTTATTTTTATTATTACATATTTTTAAAAAAGTTTGTTTCTAAAAAGGAGTAAATTAGGCTTTAAATGGATGGTATTAAAGAAAGTAAACCTTAATTTGGATATGAATTAAATTAATTTACCAATTGTGCCATCTTTATTTATATTTTTTTATAAAAATAACTTAGGTATGTAGTTCCAAACCTAACAAACATAGTGCAAAATTCATGTATTCCACGCTAGAGGTTCGAGTTCTAACATCGATATGAAACTCATTATCTGCATGTTAATTAATGTCTTGTTATATATTTTATTCATTGTAAAACGGATGAAATGCCACTCTAATATTCGTGACAATAAAATTAATCAGAAAAAAAGCCTTCTGTTGATTTATAAATCTAATTATATTAGAAGTTAACTTATTAACTTATTTCCACTCGTTCGAACCTTAAATTTGAACTTAATAGAGGTAATCACTTTTTTTTTAACTTGAGTGGTAGTTCTCAAGTAAAAGTAAAATTTATGTTTACCCTATTTTTTGCATAATAAAATATATCTATTTTGGCTACATATACATACATATATATATATATATATATATATCACTACTCTAAATGATAAAATTATTAAAATAAAGCAACGTTTAGATAGATATTATGAAACACACAAAAAAATAAATATGGATATATGAATAATAGAAAATAATGCCACTGAATAAATAGATCATATTGTTAACATATAAATTTTAGCGTACATTCGACAACAATATTTTTAAAACCGGACCGGTGATAGAATTGGTCGGCCAATTGGGTCATAGTTCGATCGGTTCAATCGGATTGAACCAAATTTTTATTAAAATAATATTATTTATATTATTTTAAGAAAATATATTATAAATTAAAGTATAAAAGATAATAAGTAATAAAATAAAAAAGAATCTTATCATCATTTTAAATTAATCAAATAGTAGAAAATTATTTTTATATTTTTAAATTATATATTAGTTAATTTCTTGAATAACTTTATTTTTTTATTTGAATATTTCTTTATACTATTTTTCCACATTTTAGTATTATCTATTTCCTTATTCACGATCATCCTATCAAATTTATTATATTATTCATATTTCAATTTTTAACTCCGTCTATGCTTTATAACTGGTCCCAAGCCCGGATAAAGGAGGAGGGTTGTGTTAGGCCCCGACAGCCAGCGTAAAACCCTGTCGAATATTATGAACATGGATCAACGAATATATTGTGTTAATGCTAGGTCATTACCCGTAAGTAACGCGCTGTACAGCTCGGGTACAGTGATAAGAGAGCAAAAGCCGATGCATCTTCGCCTGAATGCAGTGTTAAATGAGCAAGGGCTACCGCACTCTAATGGACGGAGGCGGTTAAAGAAGTTAGTTCATGAGACTAAGGTCAGATTAGGTTCTTGGAACATTGAGACGTTGAATGAGAAGCGTCTCGAGGTGGCACAAGTAATGGACCAGCGTAAGATTAGTATCTTATGCTTGCAAGAAACTAGATGGGTAGGAGAGGGAAGTAAAGAGATTAGGTTAAATTGTTCCAAACTTTGGTGCACATGTAAGGTAAAGGGAAGGAATGATGTTGGTATTATCGCGGATGCAGAATGGAGGAAGAATGTTGTGGAAGTTAAAAGGATTGAGGATCGAATTATATCCGTGAAAGTAATTATTGAAAAGGAGACTATGAACATTATTAGTACATATGCACCTCAAGTATGAGCAGAATCACATCTCAAGGAGAAGTTTTGGACAGATATAGAGGGTTTGATTGAAAGTATACCAACAATTGAGAAAGTTTATATTGAGGGAGACCTTAATGGACATGTTGGTAAAGAGGCAGGACCACATGCAATGGTTCATGGTGGTTTTGGTTTTGGAGAGTTGAATGAGGAATGATAAACTATTATTGATTTTTCTTTAGCATACGACCTTAAGATTATCAACACTTATTTTAGGAAGAGAGAGGAACATTTAATCACATACAAAAATGGAACTCATAGCTCTCAAATCGATTTTTTCTTGACAAGAAATACTGATAAAAGATGCTGTACTAATTGTAGAGTAATTCTTGAGCATGTGGTGACTACACAACATAGATTGTTAGTTCTTGATATGCAAATGAAATGTATAAAACCAAAATCTCGAACAATTTTTTGTCGAAAGATCAAGTGGTGACAGTTAAAGAGGGAGAAGCGAGAGACTTTTAGAAATAAGTTATTAGAGGAAAGGGTGTGGGAGTTAGAAGGAGATGCTAGTATCATGTGGGAGAATGTTTCAAAAAAGATTCAAATGGTTGCTAAAGCCATTTTAGAAGAATCAAAAGGTTTTGGACCACGAGATAAGAAGACTTGGTGGTGGAATGAGAAGGTCCAAGAAAAGGTGCGTAATAAGAAGAATTGTTTCAAGGCGATACACTTGGACAATAGTTCTGACAATTAGGAAAAGTATCATTTGGCGAAAAGGGAGGCTAAGAAGGCGGTCAGTGATGCTCGTGCTAAAGTATATGAGTGGTTTTATAAAGAGTTAGGGACAAAAGCTGGTGAACAAAGGATTTACAAGATTGTAAGGAATAAAGAGAAGGAGTCGATAGATTTGGATCAAGTAAGATGCATAAAAAATGAAGTTGGCAAGATTTTAGTTACTGAAGGAGATATTAAGAACAGATGGAAAGAGTATTTCTATAAGCTGTTTAATGATGGATGTGAAAATTCCCGTTGTGATTTGGAGGACTTGATAATTAGCGAATGTGAGCTTAATATGTCATTTTATCGTAGAATTAAAGTCTCGAAGGTTAGCGAAGCTCTTAAGAAAATGGAGAATAGTAAAGTCGTTGGACCGGATGATATACCGATTGAAGTTTAGAAATATTTAGGAGAAAAATGTGTGTTGTGGTTATGTAAACTATTTAATGAGATTTTACGATCGAAAAAGATGTCTGATGATTGGAGATTAAGTACATTAGTTCCTATTTACAAAAATAAAGGGGATATTCAGAATTGTGCAAATTATAGAGGGATTAAACTTATGAGTCACACAATGAAATTATGGGAAAAAGTGATTGAGCATAGATTGAGAATGGAGACTAGTATTTCTGAAAGACAATTTGAATTCATGCTAGGAAGATCCACTGCAGAGGCGATTTATTTACTAAGGGGGATGATGGAGAAATATCGAAGTAGGAGAAGAGACTTACATATGACTTTCATTGACTTAGAGAAGACGTATGATCGGGTACCAAGGGATGTACTTTGGAAAGCCTTGTAAAAGAAGAGGGTGAGTGTTGCCTACATTAAGGTAATACAAGATATGTACGATGGGGCATTGACTAGGGTTAAGACACCCGGAGGTGAGACAAATAAATTTCTTATAGGAATTGGCCTACATCAAGGATCAGCTTTAAGCCCGTATCAATTTAACTTAGTTATCGATGCTATAACCGAGAGTATCACAGAGGAGGTACCTAAGTGCATGCTATTTGCGGATGATATAGTACTTTTAGCGGATTCAAGAGAAGAGATTAATACAAAATTGGAAATATGGAGAAATACGTTGGAGTCAAAGGATTTTCGTTTAAGTAGGAATAAAACAGAATATATGCATAGCAATTTCACAAATAAACAACTTAGAGACGATTTGAAAGTTAGCTAGGAGAGGATATAATTCCTCAAGTGACAAATTTTAAATATTTAGGATCAATTGTAAGACAAGATGGTGAGATTGATGACGATGTTAATCATAGAATTCAAGATGGTTGGTGTAAGTGGAGGAAAGCCATTGAAGTTCTTTGTGATAGAAAAGTACCCAATAAAGTTAAAGGAAAATTCTATTGTACTGTTATAAGACCGACAATGTTATATGGTAGTAAATGTTGGGCTATGAAGGGACAATATGAACGTAAAGTGGTAGTAGTCAAAATGAGGATGCTGAGATTGATGTGTGATCATACAAGATTAGATAAGATTATGAATGACCATATACGTGAACGAGTCGGAGTGCTCCTATTAGTGAGAAAATGGTAGAGAATCGTTTGACATAGTTTGGTCATGTTCAGAGAAGATCATTAGATGCGCCAGTAAGAAGAGTAGATCAAATAATATGGAGTCCGATTAAAAGAGGGAGAGGGAGGCCAAGGCGGACACTTGGCGAACTAATAGAGCAAGATCTATTGGTGAATAATATACCGAAATGTTTGGTTACTAATAGAGCTGAATGATGTCGTATGATCCATGTAGTCGACCCCACCTAAGTGGGATAAGGCTTTGTTGTTATTGTTGTATTCATATTTCAATTTTTAATATAAATTATTTATAATAAATTAAATTTTATCATAATAATTTAACTTTATTATTACCTTCTTATTGTCTTTTATTTTCAAGTTCAAATGTAACTTCCTTATTATTAATATCCTTTTTTACATTCATTCTATAAAATCTAATTCTTATTTTTCTCCTCCTATCAAAACTAATTCCTTATTTTTCTCCTCTTCATGTTCTTCCATCATTAATATTATAATATACTTTCCTTTTTCTATTTTTTTCCATTATTTCAACCTTTTTTATTCTTTTTGAGAAAAAACGGATTGACCCGGTTCAATCCGGTTTTTTGACAAAACGGTTTTTAATACTAAATCGGACCGGACCGATGACCGGTTCGCGGTTGAATCGGTCGGACGGGCTGGTCCGGTCCGGTTTTAAAAATACTGTTCGGTAAGCATTGTAAAGAAGAAGCTTATCTTCTATTGATAAGTAAACAAGAGTAATCTTGATACAAAAAACTAAAGAGCTCAGCTGAAGGATCATTCTCTCAAAAAAGATCATGAACAGAAGCACGACCATAATTAGCCAAAAAGTGAGCAGCCCAGTTGGCCTCCAGGAAGTAGTGAACAAGTCGATAATAGGGAATAGTAAGAAGTAAAATGCCTTAATGTCATTTATTATGCTTCTAACGCGCCAAGGAGTTGTAGTCTCGCCATTGATGATTTGCACAAGCTTTGTCGAGTCAGATTCAATCAATGTTATTATAACCGGACCGGCCACCCGACCGACGTCTCAACTGGGTCGTGGTTGGACCGGTTCGATCGGGTTCAACCGTAAAGAATCGGATTTTTATTAAAATAATAATATTTATATTAATCTTTGAATAAATATAACAATTAATATATTATATTTTATTATGATAAACTACTAATAATCATAAATTAACATAAAATTATTTTTGACATATTGTATAAAGTTAAACTATCCAAATCTAATAGTTTATTATTAATTTTCTATTATTAATATAATATCAGTGATTTTATATTACTTTATTTAAAGTTCATTCACTTTTTATTTTTCATCTCTTTTTTTATTTCCAATTATTCTTCTAATTGTATATCCTTCCACATTTATTTTCTTGTTTATTTTCATTTTTCCCATTATTCCTTATTTCCCTTCTTTTCATGTTTATAGTTGAATTAGGCTTCTTTTTCAGATTATTTATTATATTGAAAAACATGACAGTTAATCAATTATTTTATTATCATTTATTATTTATATTTATATTTTCACTTTCAAATTTATTTTTTCTACCTATTAATTATCTTCCTATATTTACTTTTGTGTCATTCCCTAATTTACGCCTTATTTATTTCTCTAATTTCGAATTTGTTTTCTGCCTATTAATTATTTCGCTACATTTATTTTTGTATTTCCATTTAAATTTTGATCCAGCTAGCCGGATTCCTTCATTAATATCTTCTTTATTTATTTTTCTTTCCATCTCATTCAACTTACTTTCCATCTTAACTTGATTTTTTTTTTCAAAATTCAATTGAACCGGTTTTTTACCGATTCATCGGTTTGCCGGTTTTTTCCGATTCAATCGGATGTTTTCCAGTTTAACACTCACAACAATTTTTAGGGTCAATCCGGACCGGACCAAGTGCCGGTTCATGGTTGAACCGGTCGAACCGGCCGGTCCGGTCCGGTTTTAATAACATTGCATTCAATGAGGATGTACACAAATCCCATATCAACACATTTTCGAATCCCGACTCACTACAACAAATTGGATTTATAGTTACAAGTTTTTTTGCGAATATAAGCTTAAATATCGTTATTATAAGTTATTAGTCACGAATAAAATTGTGACAGCAACTCATGGACATTGATGGCATTGCAACTGATCAATAGCCACAAAGATTATTTTTATGGCTATAAATATCATATTAACCACAAATATTTACGTAAGTATTAAATATTAACAAATGTGGATAATGACATCATTTGTGTCAAATACTTTGATATTGACAACAAAAGTTTCGTGGGCGTTATTGATTTACTTTTTATGGTTAATTATATTTGTATCTATTAGCATATTTTGTTCCCCAAGTATATTATGACTAATTATATTTGTGGCTGTGCGGAGGCGGCTCCTTATACTTGCATAAAATATGGTTTGCTTGGACGTTAGCCATCACGTTTTTACCAAAATACATCCTACCAAGACAAGAGCATGTTCTCATATATATCCATCATCTCTCTCATGACTTGTGAATGTGGGATTAATCAAGGCATGCCTCATGAACTTTAGTTAATCCAAATGCTTTGGATTATTTCACTTGTTGTTGACTTAGTTTAGATGACTAACACTTATCGAACCTCAAGTCATAAAGTCAATCTCAATAATTATTATTCAAACAACTTAGGTGATTAATTACATCGTATAACTTGATTTAAATTTAATGTAAAGAAAGAACAATTATTAATGTAATTTTATCATTAAGTTTTATAAAAAAATATTACATATCATTTGTCGCAAATTTTAAAAATGTAACAAATATATAATATTGCATTCAACAAATAGTTATGAATTTTTTGTGACTAATATTAATGATAAACAATATAGTTTATTATGAAAAATGAAAATTATGACAATTACTTATATTATTTGTCACCAAATAAATCTTCATAACAATCGCTAAACCATTATTGCATGATATAAATTATTTGTGGCTACAAACTCATCAATAATTACAAAATTGATAATCATGACTATAAGATATGATTATTACCACGGACTAACGTATTGTGATTATTAATTTGTGGCTATAAACTATATCTGTTGTAGTGACTAGAACACCCCAAGCCTCCAGCTACTCCACGTATCGCTTCACAACACCTGCAATGAGAAGACGACCAAAATGAGATCGGATAATAAATCTTGCTCCCCCTCCAAACGAGCTCCAATAAATGAGCCATCCGTGTTAAGCTTAACACAAATGCAAGGATGGGGAGAAGGCACCCATCGAAACTAGATTGGGTCAGATATGTGGATTCTGGCATACTTGTTATGCTGGGCCACAACTCTCTCCCAGACCACTATGGAGTGAAAAATGAGCCTTATTTTGACAATGCCATGGACCCCATAAAGCGTATGAAAATAAGGAAAGAAAACAAAGTTTGGAAAGTGAGTCTAAACATGAGCCCTCACTGAGCCATGCACTCGAAGGCCAATAATCCAAAAAATCAAAAGTTACATGTGATTTTGCTTGAAAAAGATCCCAAAAGCGTATAGTAAATGGACAAAAAAAGAATAAATATGTAACCATTTCGAGAGTAAGACCACAAAAGGTGCAAATAGGATTTAAGTTTAAAACGAGCAATGAAATCCAGAGTTGGTAGTTTCTTATGCAAAAGTTTCCACAAATACACATGAATCTTAGGCGACGTCGGAATGCTCCACATTTTTTACCAATTTGGTCATCCAACAATAGGTGTCGACAAAGACCACTGGCAAAGATAACGATATACAGATTTAGCGTGAGCAACTCTACAAGAATCCATTTGTCATATCCACATGTCATCCTTAGCATGAGCAAAGCATAAATAGAGGAAATGAGAGAGATCAAAGTCGAACCAAAATAAAGATTAAGCAAGTGCAAATTCCATTGATGGTCACAAATTAAGTTGTCAACTATGAGGTTATCAAGAGATAAGTCCATGTTAATATAAGTTGGGTTATAGGCAAGAGGGACAGGGAAAATCCAAGGATTAGTAAGGATACTAGTACTAGAACCATT
Source organism: Pontederia crassipes (assembly GCA_030549335.1). Classification (NCBI taxonomy): domain Eukaryota; kingdom Viridiplantae; phylum Streptophyta; class Magnoliopsida; order Commelinales; family Pontederiaceae; genus Pontederia; species Pontederia crassipes. Next base: position 48,264,785 of record CM060195.1, read on the forward strand.
AATCTTCTTCATGCTAGGGATACACGGTCATATTTCAACACCATAACTCATGATTATGAGAAATGTGAGTATACCAAAAGGTGGATTTTATCATACTTATTAATTATAATTTTGGTCCAGATGGATTGATAATTGTTTAGTAGGTTCATAATGCACTTAGCTAAAAGGGATAGCCTGACAAGTTTAAGATTAGAGAGATCCAATCCCCTAGCAAAGTGAGGGAGCAAGATAGTGTTCCAGTTAATTAATGGAGCCCCTTGCTATCTCCATTCGAATTCCATATGAAAGCGGAAGAGAAATGCTCAATGATTTTGAGAATAATATTAGATAGATAAGTAGAGTCAAGAGCATGGATAGCGACATAGTTAATGATCAAATTAATTGATTTTTCCAACATGATCATCGAGGAGTTTCCCTTTCCATCCAGAAAGTTTGGATGAGATATAGTGTGTTTGGTTGGGATGAACTTATAGGAAATAGGAACACTCAAATATGAGAAGGGGAAATGGCCAGCCTTGAAATTAAGGGTATCAGTAATAGAGCTTAAGCACGAAGAAGATTTTAAATTTATGAGGGTTAACCCACTAGTTAGTTAAGTGTCCATAAAGTTGAAGAAGCTTTTTCAGTCTAAAACATTTTGTTTTTGTCGCTAAAATAACAATGAGTAGGTCATCAACATAAAGTAAATGAATAAATGGACTAAGTGTGAAGGACCTGATGGAGGTACTCTTTAGCTGCGTGATTTTAGTTTCAGTTTGTTCCACTTTGAAAGTTAGGTCGAATTTTTTCATTTTGGCGGATGAAATTAGGCCGGTCTAGTTCCACCAAATGCAGATATCCAACATGGATTCTCGAGATGAAATTAGACTATGAAACTAAAGGCCTCCCAATCATAAGACAAGTAAAAGTTCATTCCTCCTTGTTTACCTTTCTTTTAAGCGATATTTCTTTTGTTTTTCAAACCATTTTTTTCTTTTACATTTTTTCTCTCTTTCTAGGGCTGAGACCCAATGGGCAACCGGAAATGAGACCCAGTTGGGACTGGGTTGGGACCGGATTTGGGTTATAATAATCCGGACCCGGTCCCGACCCGCTTAAATATATTATATTAGTATTAAATTATTTTCAAATATCATATTTATATTTATTTTAAATAAAATGTATATTTTATTTGATATATACTTAAATATACATTATATTATATTGTCATATATATAATTTAATTGATAGCTATCATATTTATATAATAATAATTTTTTTTTACTATTTTATTTGTTATTTTACTTTTTTATGGATAAATTGGGACAATCGGGAATTTTTGTTTTTGTCCTGATCGAATCGGGTCTGGAACTGGGTTTCCTTTTCTGAAAACTCAAAGGAAACCGAGTCGGGTCTCGACCCCGGTTTTGCTCACCCTATCTCTTTCTTTTCATATAAATATTTATATTATAATTATTAAATTTGATGTATTTATTATAAAAGGATTAATTTAACATAATTTATTACTTATAATTTCCTAAAAATATTAATTAATTAAATATAATTTATTTAAAATATTATTTTTATATTTGAATAATATACTTATTAACAAACATTTTAATTTAAAACATTTAATTTTTTATTATTTTATTAAATAAATAAAATTATATTTTATATTTATAATACCTATTTTTTAAAATTACATCCACTAAAATTAATCATCAAATTAGCTTTTTCATATCATATTAACTTTTTAATTTTTCATTATTACGTTCCATTTCATCTAAGTACACCAAAATTAATATGTCAATTCAAATCTACGTAGAATTCGGAAGAATAATGATTCCACTATCCAAGCACTACCTTTATGCATATGAAATTTTACGAAATTTAGCATATATATTAGTAAGTCATGATTTTATGAAAAAAATGATAAATTAAAACAAAACCTTCACAAAAAAACATAATATTGAATACCAAAAGAAAAGAGCGATTTCTTTTGCCTGATATCCACGATCACATTTACTTTGTCACTTCAAGGTAGCGTTTAGAAACATAATCAAGATTCCTCCTAAGTTCTTAGTGCATAATTGAAGTGACATATTGTTTCGAGGTGTGTTTGGATGTAGTGAAATTTGATGATGAGAAATAAGGTAGTTAATGTAATAGAAAAAAATAGATGTGACGATGAATTTTTGATGATTTTTGAATTAAAAATTATTATTGTTATAAAAGAATTTATGGAGAAAATTATGTTAAAAAATATATTATTTAAATACAAAAGGCATTTCTAAAATTACTTTTATTTAATGAAACATTACAATTTTAATGAAAAAAGTAATAAATAATATTATATTAATCTTTTATTAAAATTATTTTTAAATTTATTAATTTTTTTCATAAGGGAAAATGTGTGAGAGAAAAGAAAAAGAAAAAGAAAAAGAAAAAGAAAAAAGAAAAAACTAAAAACCAAAAACCAAAAAAAGAAAAGAGTCACGTCAAAAAAAGTAAAAACAGGTCACGTGCACTCCCATTCCACCCCTGTTCCCAAATCAAAAGTGGCACAAATGTTTTCTGGTTTTGTTTTAAAGAAACTCAAGTTGGAAAGAATCAAGAAGTCACTTGTTGTGTCTATGTTCATCTTCCCTTGATGACTTGATGCCAAAGTTCACATAATGCTGGATAAAGCGACCTGATGATTCGTGGGGCTTCAAATTTTTGTCACTGATGTAAATGTTGGATTCCATGGCGTCATCTGGATCTTGTATTCAGATACACGTTAGTCAAAATTCAAAAGATGTCTCTTGAATTATTTAGTCGTCCTTTGGAAATATGTATATTATGACAAAAATGTAGTACACTTGGATTTAATTGTAACCGGATTTGGGATCCCCCAACTCCAAGTCAAGTGATTGGTTGTGCAATTTTAATTTTCCAGAACAAAAACCATTTCATAAAAAACATTATGATGATTGATGCATGTTTCTTCGTACCTTTTTTTTAATAAAAGTTTTGTATTTGGCGAATAAGTATTTGAGAAGAATATATGTTGTTGTAATAATTATATATTTGGTCTTAAATGGTGGTCTAAGTTTAAGATCAATTGGATTAAGGATGGTGATAAAAACGCCCATTTTTTTCATTTAAGTACTATCATTAGACACAAGAGGAATCAAATTACTTCTATTAAAATAACAATGTAATCACAAGTGAAAATCAGATTCGTGATGCCTTCACAAATCACTATGTCAACCTCTGGACTCCTGAGAGTCAACCACTTCCTCCCATCACTACCTGGCCTCAGTTACCATCATTAGAGCACTCCTGGAATTATATTTTAACCGCTCCAATATCACTTGAGAAAATTAGAAACACCTTTTTCCATATGACTCCGGGGAAAGCCCCAGGGCCCGACGATTTCTCCTCTGAATTTTTTTGCACATACTGGGACATTATTGGTATGGCGATGTCTACGGAAATTCAAAATTCTTCTGCACACATCATATACCCCCTGGTGCTGACATGACTGCCATCACCTTTATTCCTAAAAAACAAAGCCCAAAATTTGTCAAAGACTTCTGACCCATCTCCTTATGTAATATTACTTACAGAGTTATTGCTAAAATCTTGGCAAACAGACTGAAGCAGACACTCCCAGCCCTAATTGACAAATCTCAATATGCTTTTGTAGCAAATAGATATATCCAAGATGATCTTCTCCTTGTCCAAGAAATTGCCCACTCTATTTCTTGGGGCAGAAGAAAATTTCTTCTCCTCAAAGCCGATATGGAGAAAACTTTTGACCGCATCTCCTGGCATGTTGTGGATATGATCCTGGCATGCTGTGGATATGGTCCTAACCTTGATGAACTTTCCCTTTACTTGCAAAATCTGGATCATGACTTGTATCAAATCTCCCAGATTTACTTGCTACATAAATGGTACTTTTTCCACTTATTTTAGTAGTCATAAGGGCCTCAGGCAGGGAGATCCACTATCTTCTTATCTCCTTATTTTGGTGTCCCAAGTCTTCTCCTCTCTGATGTCTCAGCAAATAACCCTTCAAAAAATTGTACCTTTTAAATTTGACTCTACCTCTCTTAGTCACTTGTTATATGCTGATAATCTCTTGGTATGTATTGCTGCCTCTTCCAGAAATTGCAAAAATCTCTTAAAAATTTTTGATAGATATCATCATCTTACCAACCAAAAGATCAATATAAATAAATCTGCCCTGTATCTGCCTCCAAAATTTAATGCTAATAGGAAAGCCAAGATCCGACAGATCCTTAACATCTCTTATGGTTCATACCCCTTCACCTATTTGGGGCTCCTATATCCTATAAGAAAATTTCGAGGACATCCGTCTCATCTTAATCTCAAGCTGCAGAATAGACTGACTGGTTGGAAAATGAAAACCCTGAATCAGGCAAGTAAAACAATCCTTATCAATTCTATTCTCAATTCCATCCCTATCTATACCCTCGGATCAATTCATATATCCTCTGGACTCATATCCTCCTTGAAAAACTTTTTCGTGGCTTCCTTTGGTCTTCTTCAAATGACAAAAAAGGTTTACACCTTATCAATTGGAATACTATTCAGCTCCTCAAAAGGTACGGAGGGCTTGGTATTAAAAAATTAAAGTTTGTGCAATATGCTCTGATGGGTAAAAAGTTACTATCTATTCTTAATATTTCTGATTCTTTACCTTCTACCTTCCTAAAGCACAAGTATGGTGTCCCTTATCCATGGTTCATCAACCTAGCTACTCACCCAAAACTTGCTTGGTTTTGGAAACTTTTACTTAGGGCTCTTGAAGCTATCAAGCTTGGTCTCAGAAAGCAAATTGGAAATGGCATTAATACACATGCTTATAATGATCCATGGCTGTTCAATATTCCATTATGTTTTATGCCTACTTTTGTAAATGTTTTTCTCCGGCTTCTTCGTTGACTGTGGCTGATCTTATGAACGATCTATCTTGGAATTCTGAACTAATAACTCAATGCTTTCCCCCTTGTTTGGCTAACAAAATACTATCTATATTCTTGCCTGCTACTCCTAATGATGATAAATGGATTTGGGCTCCGGACGCTGCTGGCCGTCCCACGATTAAATCTATCTATAACTATATTAGCATGCCCCTGGAACCACCTATGAGTGCTGGATGGGCTGGTTGGAGTGTTATTTGGAGAGTTAAGATCCCCCTAAAGTTTAAATTTTTTTATGGAAACTTGCTCATAATCGCCTTCCTACAAATCTCATGCTTTCCAGGTTAAACTCGGCTATTACCCCTTTGTGTCCCTTATGTTGCTCTAATGCTGAATCATGTGCTCATCTATTTTTTGAATGCCCTTTTGCTTGCCATATGTGGAATCTTTTTCAATCTCATACAAATTGCTCATTTTCTTACTTTGACTCTTGGTCTAATGGTGATTGGATTCATGAGGGTTCCTCCAATCCAAATCCATATTTCTGTGATAGTTTTCGCAGACTTTTTGCTTTTACTTTATGGGGGATTTGGCGTTATCGTATTGACTCTCATTTTAACTCCACTATGACAACCGCCTCTGTGGCGTGGTCCCGGATTGTGGCGAGCTACCATGATTTTGAGCCCACCTTATCTGAGGGAAATTCCCCAGCACCCAGCCTTTTTGGGCATTGGGAGCCCCCCACCTCCCTCTGTTTCTCTCTGAGAACAAATGGCTCCTTCACGAGATGCATGGAGGTCGGGGGATGGGGGGGTGGGGGCAGGTAACACAACCTTTCTTTTTGCAGGTGCTTTACACAGACTTTTTGATTCTGCTCTGGAAGCTGAATGTTGGGCGATACTTCAAGGGATTACTCGATGTCAGCACATGGGCATTCACAATCTCATTCTTGAGACTGATAGTCAGATATGTTGGATATATGACCGTTATGGTGATTATCCCTTAGATGCTGACAATTAATCCAAATATAGAAACTCATGGATAAGCAAAAAATAAAAGAAACGTTTAAACAGGTAACCAGAATTTGACCAATTCAAAATAATCGCTAAAATATTGAAGACCTAAAATGGTGGTTATTTCTTAAACTAACAACAATTAATGCAAAAACATATTATGATACTACGTCCGGATGATCTCAAATATTTTTCCACCAATTTTTCCTTCATTGGTATCAGAGCTCAGACATCTTCCGGTGAGCCCTTCTCTTCCAACGAAGAAGACTTGTTAATTCTTGCTACGCAACTCCTTCGATCTGCATCTGGCATCCATTATCTCACGCTGCGCATGGTTAGAATTGACTGCACCAAGCTCCTACGCCATCTGCAAGGAACCTCGGATGATCGTCGATTAGGCCTCCGACGAACTCTGGTCGGTGATTCACACTTCCCCTAGTAATCTTTTCTATGGTGAAAGGTACGCTACTCGTAACCCATTGAGGAAGATGAGTAGTGCAATATTTAATCTCAGCCTTTCGTTTAATTAGACAAATGGATTAAATCTGGTCCACTCAATTTGTAGATCTGTTCTATAAGATTTGATCCAATCCTCTAATTATATATATTGTAATCTAAAACGTTTGATTCATTACGCCATTAGATTAAATCTAAAATGTTTGATTAATTTTGACCATCTGATTACGTAAATTAAATTAAATTTTTATCAGTTAGATTTTTTATATCTTTTTTTAATTTACTAAATCTCTCAAGTTAGATTTAACTCGTATCCTGATAGTTGTATTCTCTTCAGTTAATATTCGGTAACTTCATGATAACAATTAAAAAAAACTGCTAGACCATAATACCGTATATTGATTAGCTATTAATTGAGATTTCCATTCATTTATATAAATATAAATTTATTATGATAGGCATGCGTTTCCTGAATATTATTAAGGCAAGTTTAAATAGTTGCAAAATTTTTGTAACGGCCTATTTAACCTGATTGCCATTCATATGACAGAATGTTTATTTTTTTTAATCATCATAATATGTTTTTGCATTAATTGTTGTTAGTTTAAGAAATAACCATCATTTTAGGTCTTCAATATTTTAGCGATTATTTTGAATTGGTCAAATTCTAGTTACCTGTTTAAATGTTTCTTTTATTTTTTGCTTATCCGTGAGTTTCTATATTTGGATTAATCGTCAGCATCTAAGGGATAATCACCATAATTTTTATTAATTTTTGTCAGTTTAGGAAATTATTACCATTTTTTTGCATTCATTATTTTAACCATTAGTTTTTAAATGCTCCTATTTTTAGCTAGTTAATAATGCCAATTAGTTTTTAAGAGATGAAGAGGTTAATTATTTGACATCATGTGATTATTGCTTATACATATGTGTACATCATTTTTCATAACATAATTGCTCAAAATTATTTTTGAGAAACTTAACTTTGTGCCAACAATGGACATATAAATTTAGTTAACATATTTTGTACCAAAAGCAATAAATTTTATATACATATGTATAATTAATATATTTTAAGCTTCAGACATAGCACATGGTTTTATGATTAATTTTATTTTTTAATCATAAAATTAAAATATACGTTACTTATAGAATCAAACTTTTGTGATATTTTGTTTAGGGTACTAGTATATGCTATTCACTTTTGTATATTAATATTATGTATATATTTAAAAAAAACAGCGAGGGTAAAATTTTTGCATCAATTAGTCTTATAATTAATTTTCTACAAATCATATGAGACCTTAATATACTTAGAACAAGTCTAAGTATGTATTCCTGATAATGAATTAAAACTTATCAACTTTTTATAATCAAAACAATACAATGGATTGATAGCTTTCGAATTTATAAAACTGATATCAATCAATGTCATTCATTTTGATGTTCTAAAATTTTTCGAACATAATGCAAATTATAAAGCATATGTGAAAATTTTCGAACAGTGAGAGCAAAATGACAAAAGTGCTTTCATAGTATATATGAAAGATGATCTCATGAGGATTCTCAATTCCTAATGAAATGACACATGATATATAAAAATGTCATAAGGGCAATGTGTGATTTCAAGATTGAAATCGGTGCACAACTAAGGGCAATGTGTGATTTCAAAATTGAAATCGGTGCACAACTACTTTTATTTAAGAAAAATAAGAGATCATATAAATTGCATAATTGTCATTACTAATAGTTTAGTCATTAAAATATAGTACTAAAAGAAGTACTTTTTACTAATGACAATATAATATGACTTAATGGAATAATTAAGTCAGCAACCAATAGTTATTGGTTGGACTAGAGTCTTCAAAGCTAAGGTGGCTAAAGAAGAAGTTCATGGGATATATTATCGGACATATCTTAGTATCTCAAAGTAGCAGTTAATGAGGCATAATGGAGCATAATTTGCATGTAAGAATATTTTGTGAGACAAAATTATTCTAAGGCAAAAATTTTGGACCAGAATATGGTATCAGAAAAAGTGAAACTCCAAACAAGCTTAAGTTACTGCAGTTGTCGAGAAAAAAAAAACAAATGTCACGATAGTATCAATAATTTGTGAAATTGAATTTGAACAATCCACTATATTGTAAAGACCAAAGAAAGAACCGTTAAACTTCAAAAGTTGCAAAAGGAGAATGGAGGGCCTATATAAGACAACACTTAAGTGTTGAAGGCATTGTAATACAGATTACATCAAGGAGTTGGCTTCACCGCACTCCAAGATGTGATGTATGCGTTAGGTTCCATCTAAAAGTTTGCTTCACCGCACTTCAAAATGTGATATACGCATTTAAAGTATGTTGAATCTGATCTCCATCTCAGTTTCTCTTTGCAAAAGAATTGAAGTTATGTTAAATGGTCGTGTGTATATTGAAAAGAACAAAAGAGTCTTTTCTGTTTTGAGAAAACTTGTTCTAATGACTTGTGTTCTAATTATAAGAATAATCAATGCACATACTCTATGTCATGTGTCTAATATGAGATTGAGACACATAGTAAACTCATAATTGGAATAAATAATTATGAGCTCAGCATCTAACATATTAAAGTCAAGGATAATGCTATATGAGCATTATTTGACTGGTAAAAGAACTCGGACACCCTTTTTTATAAGGTCGAGAGTTTTGTTAGATAATTATTGAGTGTTGGAACACATAGAGAGGATGAATATTTGATAATATTCATTGATGATTATTCTAATTCTCCTATATCAATCTCCTAAAAAAAGTATAATTAAATTTTTTGAAAAGTTTTTAATAGATGTAAGACAGATGAGGAGAAAATATTGGGGAGATCAATCAAGTATTAAAGGACTGTAGAGGAGGGAATACACCTTCCGGGAATAAGAATTATTGCATTCAAGTAGGGATATGCAAGACATTACTATCGCCCATGCAATGCATCACAGTAGATGCGAGAATATATTTTTTTAATGCAATAAGAAGTATGTTGTCCCACTCGAATATGATTAAAGAATTTTTTAGCAGAGACAACTGAGTTACATATAAAGTACTCCCACCGAGTCCGTAGTATTAATGCTATTAGTTGTGAATAGCAAGAAGCCTAAGTTTAGGTCATCTTCGAAAATGAAGATGTAAAATGCACACATTAATTCCTAGTCAGTTTGAGAACAAGCTGGACTTGAGGATGGTAATGTGTATGTATATTGGATATTATGATAAGTCCAAATGGTATATACATTCTTCCACCTGTATAGATGTCTCATATTTAATTGAAATGCTATTTTTTCTAAAAAAAGGAAAATGGAGCATGTAAAAAAAAGGATAATTATCCTTTAGTAATTTTATGAGACGGTGGAGTCTAACTTTGGAAATACACTGTGCTATCCAACAGTGGAAATTGAAATTGTATATGATGTTATACCTTTAGAAGTAGTGGAGTAAACTATCATTTTCACGAGTATAATCAGACAACAAGAGACCATAGACAAAACTTGCACAATTATGAATGTACTGTACAGGTGCAAAGTTTTCGTGTTACTCCGTCGATGTTGATATAGAGGATTGTACAGATCCTATTATTTATAGAAGTAATGACTTCTATTGAGTCGGAATCATGAATGGCCACCATGAAGAATAAAATGGACTCAATCTATCGGAACGAAGTATTGGCGCTATGTGACATGTTGGCAAGTAGGCAATGTACATAGGGTGCTGATGGGAATTCAAGAGAAAGCATCGGATCGATGATACTCTTGATAGCACATAATGAGATTGGTTGCCAATGATTATACTCAGTAAGGCAGAATAGATTTTCAAGGAACCTATTCTTTATTGACTAAGGATACGTCAAAACAACCTTAGTAATTGTGATATGTACATGAAAAACTTACTTAATGATGAACTAAGTAAGTGTGTACATTTGTGAGTATGATTGTTCAAGAAAAATGATAAAGAGAATAAGGTAGGATGAAAATTTATAAGTGTCTTAAAAGAAACATCATGTAACGGTAGAATAACATGTGATGGTGATCCAATTTGTATTTGTTGGAAACAAACTGGATGGACATCATGAGTAATGGGAGCAAAGTTTAGTGTCACTATATGTATGTGACATTTTGCTCATAAAAATGATGTCATAGTGCTCAAGTTGAGTTGAAAATTTGAAATAAGAAAAATAGGAGAAATATCCTATATTATTTCAAATTATTTAGACAGAAACTCAAGGATATTGAGTTAGAGTCGAATACAATGTATAAAATATTTTTGGAGCACTAAAAATGTCTTAGTAAAAATCAATGTCACAATACAAGGTGAATCATTTTAAGGAACCCTGAATATAAGTGGTGTGGAAACTTTATGTATGTGATATAATGTACATGGCCTATATTAGCTTATGCAATAAGCTTGGTTGGCAGATATTAATATAATCACGGTAAGACTATATGGAGTCATTGTCGATTATTTTGTATCTGAGAGGCATCTTACATTCAATACAAAGCAAATTCCCTAAGGGCATATGATATCTAGATGTGAATTTCGATGATGATATATATAAATCGAATTTTTCACATGTAGTCACTCATTTTTTATCAGGTGGTACAACTGTTTCTTGAAGTTACAGGAAATAAGATGTGTGATGAGACATACACTAAAGGTTGAGTATATTGTCTATAATAGACAATCACCTGTGATATATGATTCAGATGTATCTTCAAGAACTATGACTCAATCTAGTCATGAGATTAATGCATTGTGATAATCAAGTTGTAACAAACTTGGCACGCGGTAAAGCCAACAGTTCAAAGAAGAAATATAATGGGGTAAGTATCACCATACTGAAGACATAGTGAAAAGAAAAGAGTGACAATGATCTATATGCCTAATAGTAACATGATAGGTGATTTCTTACAAGAGAATTAAAGAAGGGATATTAATCAAACGTGTTGGTTTGATAGGACTCAAGAATTATTGAGTCAGATAGAAGTCTTACGGATAGTGGACTTCGGTATATCATCCTTAATTAGCACTTCCTAGAAATTGAGATTGTTAATATATTGATTGATTCTCTTGTAAAGAAAAATTGTACCTATGATATTCATCAAACATTGATTTGATGGGACTAAAAAAATGATTGAGTCAATGTGAAGTCTTACGGATAGTGGACTTCAGGATAACATCTCTGGTAGCACTACATGGATAGTGGGAGTGTTAGATACCATGATCATATCGGTCAAGTGGGAAATGTTGGATATATGACCCGTTATGATCATTAAGAAAAAAATAATTATAATAATAATGGAGCCATTAAGATCATAATGATGGAATGTCTAACGGACGCTTTGACTACTATATAATGACGTGGTAGGGGGACGGACAGTAGTGGACACACACGTCGGTATAGCTCGATGTCAAGCAGGATGATACTACGTCCGGATGATCCCAAATATTTTTCCACCAATTTTTCCTTCAAGATAGCGGTTAATCTCATCAAGGAGTGCTCTCCTCAACACTGGCGTCTTGATAATCTCATGAGCACCATGAGACACACTATTCGCTCTTTTACTTATTTCAAATGTTATCACATTTCTCGAACTGCAAATGCAGACACTGATGGTTTGGTCCTCCTGGGTCGTAGATCACAGGCTGATCTTTTTTGGACGGATTTCCCCCTCCGGGAATCTCCACTCTTTTGTATGATGACACTTTACGTATTACTTAATATATAATCATCTTTCATAAAAAAGTATATATTTGGATGACATGACAATATGAAAGAAAACAAGCTGAAATAAAAATTATGTTGGATTAGGTTAAAAATAAACAATAATACTTGACTTAAAATTGAAGCAGCATATGAAACATAAGATACTGCTTTAAATCAAAGTCAAAACTACCTTGTTTACGAGTTTTATGTACAACAAATTACTATTATATCAGTGTCTAATGTTTTGTAGTATTATGACATTGGAACATTGTTCTTGGCCCAAGTTGGATGAAACAAAATATAATTTAGCTTCTTATTGTTCTTATTGTTTCATTAAATATTATTATTTGTGGAGAAGAAGTGAATGATGTTTTTTAGATAAAAAGAGAAAGGAGTATTCCTATTAAATTTAAAAATATGCAAAATAATGTGAAACTCAATAAAAAAAACTAAGGACATGGATAGGTTGTTCATACCATTAGAAATACAAAAGCTAGGTTTGACTAGTTATATAATTTCGATTTAAGATCCTCCAACTTTTATTGTAATAAAATATTCCCCAAATTATTAAATATATAACAAAACAATTCCTTTAGCAAGAAAAGTTTAAGAAAATGACTCAGTGCTATAACAAAGGATTGATTTCTGTTGGCCTTCATTCAAACCGTCTCTTTGGACTAGCAACTAATTAGGGACGAAGTCTTCGGTAAATTTTAATTTATTATTACTTCTTGTGCTTTGTATATATAAAGAGAGAAAATAAAATTATCCGTTTGGACTGAAATGGGTTAAAAAAAAGAACTAACACTTCTATGATTTTATACTAGAATATAAGCTGCCCTGCAAAACTCAGTCAAATTGTGGATCGTCACAATTCTTTGAGACTACTCCAAAATATTAGAATCATATACAAAATTCGTCGTTCCTCCCATAAGTATCAATGGAACATCCACCAATACCATGTTCCATTCTCCTTCCACCTTCTAATGTATTTAATTTTTATATTACCAAGTCTTATTATTTAAGTAGTAAACAAATAATTAGTAAATAGATTTTGACCCCCCCCCCCCCCCCCCCCCCCCCCCCCCCCCCAATAGCAAATAGCTCCTCTTGCCAAAGAAGTTGAGAGATCCACTGTGATTAGAATTAAATAAAACTACCACATAGAATATGGGGAACTTATTTATCATTTTTTTAGGATGCTTTGACTTTCTTTGCAATCAGAAAAAAAAATATTTCGATCAATAAGTAGTGAACATAAGTTTAAAATTTGAAAGAATCAATGTTAAAAAATAATAATAATTGTCAATTGAATTATTCACTAAATTATAGTGACAGTGATGCACTACTGCATTGAGTCCATAAACATGTACTACACATCTTGTTTTAAAAGAGAAGTAGCCAACAGATTGTGACATTTCCCCAGCGCCTCACACGGTCCGTATATCATCAACCGTTGAAGAATTCACGGCTTTCATCGAGGTCAATAATAAATGTTATAACAAGAGAAAATAAGAAAACAAAATGATGATGTAATTGCATTAGTTATCTTAGTTGATTTTGTTCCAAGCTTTGACCACTCGGTGGAAACAAAGCCTTCAATCATTAGTTTGCATTTGAAGGCATACTTAATTTATGACTTGAATTCGTAAATGTTTATGACCTGAATTTGCAGCATCGTCTGTGGTTTTGACCTGGATAATGTGAAATATGTATTAGGGAGATGGACAAGAAACTTTTGCTTTACATGTTATGTTAATGTATTCATTTATGCCATTTAATTACGTATAAAAAAGTTATACAGAAAATCAATTTAATGTTTATATTGAGTGGCACATTGTCAAATAATTTGTCAACTATCCGACGCCTAATATAAAGAGTAGGAAAGTAGCATCTCCATTGCATCCAAATATTAAAACAAAAGAAAAAAATGTCAAACGTTATTAATCGGTCAAAGAAAGTGGGCTTTTGTTTAGGCTGTGGGTCTAACATTGGGCCTAGTTTTTTTTATTGAGTTGGATAAGCTCTTTGAGGCACGTACTCTTATGAAGGGGAGCATTTTTCTAGATTAATTAATTAGCTATACTTTATAAATATTTTTGAAATCAAGATCTAATATCATCATTAGTTACAGTTGGACAAAGATCAAGAATAAATCTAGCTGTTTATTAGAGGACCTCATTTTTTGGGATAAAATCAGTGTGCTTTCTGCACAACATTTTGATCCATTGAACTATTTACTTATTGTTCATATAAAACAAGAAACATTTTGATCCATTGAACTATTTACTTATTGTTCATATAAAACAAGAAAAATAGACTTAATACTTATATTAAACTGTGCAAAAAGTGGCAAAAGAACTTTTTACAGATATAAAAATTGTGACCGATAACTCTGGTAATCTAAGATCAGATTAGGTCACATTACTTATGCTTTGTAATTACAAGTTTCAAAGTTTGATGATCAGATTACTTATGCTCATTGTGAAGCATATTGTCCATGGTTGTGAGACGCTGGCTGCATCAAAACGGTCATTTATTCCATTTGTCTCTTATTATTGGTTTTAGGTCCTCTCTTATTGGGGGCTTCCCCAACCACAAATATCTGGAATTGAAGCTAAGTTGATCCTCTCTTATAGGTTTAGATCTCTGGGATAGTCTCGTTTAGATATCTGGAGCAATTTCTTAGGTTTAGATCTCTGGAACAATCTTTCAACCAAATTAATGATAAAAATGGTTCTGCTCAAACAGGAGCATTGTCAATTTATCTCCAAGCAACCTATGATTCTAGTGGAAACATTCATCATTTATCCTCTGGGCTCACGGATACTAGATAATTTGTAACCAAAAGGCATGTCACCACTCCACATCTGGATGCTCATTGCATGGTCGTAGTTTGTTCGGCAACAGCACGAGGTTGTTGTCACTGTATTTAGTTGAGGTGATTCTCTATTGGATATAATGGCGGTCCTCCCTGACCCACCCTCCTCCGCCCATCGGATGAAAATTTGACAGGCACTTTTTTTTCACAGTTCAGAGCAGAGAGGTCGGTTCAGCCATTCAGAGGGTAGAGAGGCCGGTTCAGAGGCGGCGGCGACCTCACGGCGCGGTGGCGGTGACGGCAACGACCTCGCGGCACGATGGCGGTGACCTTGAGAATGAAGACTTGCAGTGGCCGCAGCGATGGATTCGTGGCGCGGCGGTGACGACCTTGAGAAGGAAGACTTGCGGCGGCGGCCTTGAGAAGGAAGACTCGCAGTGATTTGTGGGCGATGAGATCGGGGCACGAGCAATGTTGAAGGAAGAGCTAGGGCACCGGTGACACTAGGGTGCGACGATTTGTGGACGGCGAGAACGACGACTGTGATCTCGCGTCGAAGAAGGCTGAAGGTGGGGCGTAGCGGGGTGCGGAAATCTGTTGGCGGCGGCGAGCTCGGCGGCTGCGATCTCGTGTCGAAGAAGGCGGAATGCGGGGCATAGCAGCATCGGAGAAGGAAGAATACGAGCGTCATGTTTGATAGTGTTATTAGTCTTTATATTGATGAATGTCAATCTCCTATAATTATTGATCATCTGATATGCTTGCAGTCTTGGGGGCTCTTTGTGTTTATTTCTTCATCCCGTGAGTTAGTGATGGACATTGACTATGTGGGTAGTCCCTCAGAATTCAAATTACTGAATATTAATGTGTCCATCCTTGTATGTTAAGTAGTTTGGTAGGCATGACCCCATTAAAGACAAAGAATCTTACAATTACCAAAAATTTCTCAGAGCTTAATTGAGAGCAGCCACATCAGAGCCTTCTCACATCCCAAAAATTTCAAGGATTCAAATCCATGACACAGATGCAAATGGCTAAAAACAATTAGGATAATTTTCTTTAGAACTTGCACTACAAAAAATTATATTTTCTGACGATTAAAATAGTCGAAAAATTGAGAAAATCCATCGGTAATAGAGGTTTTCGACGAATTTATCGACGGAAACGATCGGTCGAAAAAGGTGACGTCGCAAATTATTTCAGACGATTCGAAAAACACCCACCTCTTTCCCTATAGGCTCCAGTGAGAGGGGGAGGGGGTTGCCCCCACTCTACGAGGCTATCACATCCCCAAGAATGAGCTCTGAGATCCCCACCTCCAACGGTCACGTCGGAGCCGACAACGCCGTGGATTCCCGTAGCGGGGAGCCATTCAAGCATTACTATAACACCTGACCCAGTCATTGACCTGAATTGATGGTCGGGTCAGGTTGAACCAGTTGGATCGGATCGAACCGAAATGTCGGATCAGATCAAATCGATCGATTGGATTGAATAATATAAATTAATAAAAAATAAATATGTTAAATAAATTTCTTTACTATTCTTAGTATCATTTTAAGATGCATAATAAATCAATCAAAACATAATAAGTCAAATAAAATAGTATAATAAGTCAAATAATATAATAAAGTAACTATCAATTAAATAACTATTATTTGAAAGATGATAAAATCTTCGTAATTATAAGTTAAAGAAATACCGGTCATATATTATGTAAAATAAAAAAAGTTAGAGCATGATTTTTAAACAAATATATATACAAGTAATGTGTCCTATTTTTTTAAAAAAATTCAAACTTATTTTTTTATCTTGACCCAACCGGGTCACTCAAACGAGTCGGGTCGGTCGGTTGAGCCCGGGTTTTGACCGATAAACCTCAAGAGCAGGTTTGAGATTATTTTCATGGCCGGACACCGATTCGATCGGGCGGGTTGGGCCAGGTTTTACAGCATGGCATTCAAGATCTTCATCAACTATGAGCCATGGGAGGATGCTGCCTACCACGTGTGACACCGCTCCCTCCTCCACCGCATTCCTCCGCCCCCACTCGCCATCTTGCCCATCTGCCAACCCGAACTCCATGCAGACCGCCTCTACTAGCGTGAGCGCGGCCCCACTGAATGCTCCTTCACCCACTTTCTTGCCGGACTCCGCGACTGGGCGCTCTTCGTCAACTGCGACTTCCTCTATCTCATCAACTATGCCGAGCTAATCCACCTCCTCGACGATCACTTCGCCATCATGTGCATCCACCACAATGATGCCCCCAAGGAGACCACCAAGATGGACGCACCGTCCAAACTCTCTACCCTTGCAAGAATTGGTCGTCCATGGTCCTCTACAACTGTGCCCACCCCAAGAACCAGATCCTCACCCTGAAGCTCGTCAACACCTAGGCCAGCGCCTTCCTCCACTGCTTCACGTGGCTCGATGAGGTGCCCTTCGTCTGGAACTTCCTCGTCGGCCCCCTAGGTGACATCACCCTTCCCTACATGCGTCGGCGTAGCTGCGTAGGATCCCCCCCCCTCTTTCCTTGCGCCGACGAAAGGGAGGTTGCACCTGCGCCTCATTTTTATTTTTGTTAGTTATTATGTTTTTAATATTTTTATTTTTTAATGGTGCCATGTCAACTAGATGCTCGTGTGGAGGAGAGAAAATATGTCATGTGGGCGCCACATCGACCCATCAATTGGAGAATAGCATTAAAAAAATGGTCAAAGTTGAAGGTATTTGACATAATTTATACCAAAGTTGAAGGTATTTGACATAATTTATTCATGATTGCTATCAAGAGTTACAAACCCTCTTACATATAATGGTGGAGTACAACGGTACCAATATATAATCACCTTGATCCTGTTGGCATTACGTTTATGCCGTTTGAAAGATAGAAAATTGAAGCCATAAGTTACTCTTTATGGTGAGAAGAACGTAGCTTAAAAGTTTTGGCATTTCTGATCTGGACGTTCACAAGTGCTCGTTCATTGGTGCTTGATGGTGAAACTTCTCCAACATGATTGCTAATTAACTAGACCTCTTCTTATCCTTGTTTACCAAACATTTTTGTTTCTTGCACAACCAAACGATGTGTTTCTAGATGTCTTTTTAAAGGTGGTGTATATAGTTGAAATTTAATATTGCATCACCTTGCTCTTTACTAACATTTTTGGGGACAATTAATATTGTTCTCCGCGCAACCACGTTCATTATTAGTGTTGCATGGTTCCAGATAATATTTTTATTCTTAGAATTATTTCCGTAAATCACTCCTAAATTACCACAAATTTTCACATCTAATATCGAATTATGAATTTTTTTGAATCCCTAAATTATCGTATTTTTTTCTAATTTGATCATTGACTTATATCATTTTTTCTATTATCTTCGATTTTTTCTATTCATATAAAATCTCAAATACCCCTCCAACATCGACCCCCCCCCCCTCTCTTTCCCTGCATACGTATTCGCCGGAAGATCGCAGGGGGAGGGGCGCCCCCTCTCTTTCTGTAACAACCCAATTTTTTAGTGATTAATAAAAGAATATTTTAATATTCTTATTTGGGAATTATGACCATTAATATTACTATATTTAATAATTTTGAAAATAAAGGAAAAATTGAGGAGGAGTTTAATTAAGGAAGAAAATGTATTATGGGATATTTAATTAAATTCGGAATTATTTAATTATTAAAATAAATCAAAATTTGTTAAAAGAGATTAATTAAAAGATTAAATTTGATTGGAATTGAAAGTTATAGATAGATTAAAAATTAAGGATCTAAGAGTTCTATAAATAAATCTTTAAGGTCAGTCGTCAAAAGAATTTCGTTCTTTTTGGTTCTTGATGTCCTGCGACAGAGGTGTGACGTTCAGGTGATGGTAAGGTGTGATTCGACGTAAAATGAGGTACATAGGGGGATCCGTAGAATTATTTATTATGTTGGAAAAATATATGTTTTCTCGGGTGCCATTATTTTCTGCCGAATCAAATTCTAGTAGAAATAAAAAAATAGATATATTGCGCGAAGAATAAAAGGTTTCGTGCTTGGAGAAAAAAAAAGAATAAAGAAAAATGAGAAGGAATTTTTGTGCAGAGAAAATGTTGATTTTCTCGTCAAGAAAAATTCCTATTTTCCAACAATAAGAAGAGAGATTTGATGATTAGTTGGCGGTCAAAACGGGTTGGCCCCGAAAATAAAATAAAAAGACCTTTTGTGAGGTTAAGATAGAGAGAGAATTGAGAGGGCAAATGAAAAGAGAAAGGAGTTAATTACGTCACATCGCTTTGGCGTAAAAAAAAGGGGGATAAATCTCTCGATGGGAAGAGATCAAGGGGTAAAGGGAATTGAAAGAGAGGCAGTGACATAAGCAAATAAAAAAAAGGGCGTAAAAAGGAGAGAGGAGGAAGTAGAGAGAGAGAGGGGGAAAATTGTGGCCAAGAGAGAGAAAGTAATAGAAGGCAGAGAGGAAAAATAAAAGTAATACGTGGATGTAAGAGAATTGGAGAGAGAAGAAAAAAAAGGGGGCGTGAAGGCACTATTTAAAAATAGAAAAGAGAAAAATAAAATAAGAAGAAATATTAGATTTCTCTGCAGAGTCAAGTAGCAAGAAAAGAAAAGAATAAAAATATGAGAAAGAAAGTTTAGCCTTTCATTTATTCAAGAAGGAAGAATTCGTTTAATCAAAGATTTTTTTAAGATAAGACATTGAATAGAAGGGAAAAAGGGACCGAGGGTTATTTATTTGCAATCTTTAATTCTTAGATTTTTATATTTATCTTGTTATTAATATTGTGATATATTGATTATACTACTATTGATCGGTCTTGATTATCATACTTGATTATATTATTTATCATTCTTGGTAATAATATTAGCACATTAGATGATCATATCAGATCATATCGTCATTATATTTTATTATCATTATCCAATCTTATCATGATACTGATCCGGTAGTCTTTTTTATTAGGTCTTGTTTCACCTAAATTAAATTATTAAAAAATAGACATCTTAGGTAAACAAAATAAAAGCTGAAAGCTGCTGGATCTTCATGTTCTCTGATTGTCGCCAAGCCCCTGGGCCATATTGTTATTGAATTGAATTGAATGTGACAGATAGTGGACCAAAAGGTTTGAGACGTCATCATCCTTTAGAGAATCTATGGCTGTCCTGTGTTTGGTCATGGTTCCCCGCCATTCACGAATAATTGTTAGCGCTATATTGTTGGGTGGCTTGCCGTGGCACTGATCATCCACTGGCCTACATGAAAGAGACATGGAGTTTCCCTTAATTGACTAAGCACTCCCATTGAATTGGATAACTCCGAACATTATAAATTAAATTGAATTAAATTAAAATTAAATCGAATTGAGTTGGATTGAAATCGAATTGAATTGAATAGATCATGGCCATTTGGATACAAACGTTGACTGGCATTGCCTCCGTCCATTGAATCGAATGGAATTATTATTGACCAATGACTATTGATATTGAATTAAAAATTGTTAAATTGAATAGTGTCATAGTGATCAGACATTTAATTGCTAAATCAATATTGATCGATCATCTGATCTTTTTCTGATCCTTCCTATTGATTTATGACTTTATTATCCTATTGTTATATTGAATCATCGATCCAATTGATTAGGCAATTATTAATTATTGATTGGTCTTTGGATCGTAACTTGATGTAATTGCTCATATCAATAAATTGTTATATCGTTAAATTGATTATTGTATTGATTGCTCAATTGACTCATCATTGATTATATCTTATTTTTTATTAAGCATATTGATTGTTTAGTAGATCCTACGTACTGAGTATTTTTATACTCATGGATATTTTCCTGTACCTCAATCCGTGCAGGTGAGAGTGCTTTGATAGAGGATGATACTGCAGGTGGTTATACTCAGTGATAAACAGATGTTGCACATGTTCTAGATGGAGTTGTCTAATTTTTATTATTTCCGCGTTCATTAGAATTGTGAACTTATTGATATTTTAATTATTTTAAATATTATGGATTATTAGTCATTATTATTGAAAAATCTTCCGCATTTATTGTTTATATTCCGCAAAAAATTTTTATAGAAAATTGAGTAGTGCCTCTGAGATGACTCTAATCACATGAAAATCACATGGATCTCAGGGTGTTACACTTTCCCTCTCTCTTTCCTTGCGCATGCCAATGCAGAGGGAAGGACGACTTCCTCTCTTCCCTCTTTCCCTATGCGGACGTGCACAGGGAAAGAAGGGGTTCACCCCCTCTCTTTCCCTATGCACTGGGGTCGCCGCCTCGAGAATGAAAGTGGGGGGAGGGGGGTTCCCCGAGCATGCCAGTGTAAGAAAAGGAGAGGGGTCGATGATGGAGGATTATTTGAAACTTTTCATAAATTAAAAATAATAGAAAAATTGACAAAAGTCGAGGAAGAATCAAATTAAAAAAATCGTGATAGTTTAGAAATAAAAAAAATACGTTCGTAATTTGATGTTAGATGTGAAAAATTATGATAGTTTAGGAGTGATTTATGAAAATAACCCTTATTCTTAACATATCTTAGATATTTTAGGAATTTTAAATATTTAATTTAATTACTTGATATAGAGATGTAAGAAGATCTGCCTCAGAAAAAGTGGTGCAAGAAGATCTGTTTGACTCAATATCTAACTGATGAAAGAATTGCAACTAAAAAATCCAATTTAGGAGTTTGATTAGAATCTATAATAAAAAGAAGAATGGCAAAAGTAAGGTCACATCCAAAGAAAAAAAAGGTCTGAAGATCCATTTTTCCACTCAGAATTTCTTTTTGTTTATTTTATTAGTGTAAAATCATCTATTGTTTTAAACAATATCGTAATCTTGTGCGATTTGATTTCTCTCGGTTAATTATACTGTTGATAAGTCTAAACTTTGCTGTTGTATATATCTCAATCATAATATTAAATAATTTTATATTAAGTTTTACTTTATTATTTAACAATTAAAAAATATCATACTAATATAGACTTTGGAAAAATATTTAAAAAAATGTTCTTAATACTTTACACTCATGACGCATTAGACCAAGTAGCCGTATACGTACACATACCTTTGTCATTTTGTTTACAAAGAATTCACTACCCACTGGCACGTTTGTAAGAAGAAGAAAAACAGATAAGCAAAGACATAAAGTGAAACGTATGCAAGTTTTACAATGAAAATATCACACACTCGTCCTCTCCTCTGATTTTATGATGATCCTATTGTGACCACATGAAACAAACTTTATCTAAAGATTCGTCTGAATCCTCTCGCTTTCTTGAAACAAGGATCCACTGGACAGGCATGCTCGAAAGCCATGATCCACGTCCGCAACACATCAGATATAAGTAGAAGTGTAGAACACCATGTCCTCATCCATCTCTCTCTCTCTCTCTCTCTCTCTCTCTCTCTCTCTCTCTCTCTCTCTCTCTCTCTCTCTGAACGGAAACAGCTGATCCTCGAATGCGCCTGGTAGAGTGTGAGGGCCGATCGACTTCGAAAAAAACACACCCATGGTCAATATTTCTTCCATTCACATAAAGTGTCACCTAAGATTTTGAGCTCCTTTTGGACTCGGAAAATTATGACATGTATATAGCTTTGTTGCTTTTCTGTTCTCAAATGCATGGTTATCAGATCACTAGGAAGGAAGTACATAACACGTCAAGTTTATGGTGAAGCACAATGCACAAAGTTGATGAGGCAAACTATTTCTGATAAAAAGGCAGATCATGTGCATGTAAAGCAAATTGATTAATGATGCTACTAAAGATTAAAAACTGAAAGCGATACAGCATTAATTTGCCGAATTATCTGAAAGAAAGAAAGAAAGATGCCTTCTTTGCTTTTGTGCCATATATGCCAAAACATAATTATATAAGAAGATGCATGCATGCATGAGGTCCAAGTTAGAAGACCTAAGCATTCAACTCCTCTAGGGGCTTTGTTTAGGGTTCAATTTTTTTATTATAATACTTTTAGGAGCTATTGTAAATCGATTTTAATTTTTCATTTTGTTATATTGGATCAGACTTTGATTTCATGTGTAATACAAAAAAGAAAAAAAAAGAAGTGCAAGGAAAGATCTAATGGAATGATCATGAGATGAATGGCATAAAGGATGAGTAAAAGGTGGTAGTGCCAGTAGCATGGAGGCGCATGCATGTGTGGAGTGCATGTGAATTGAGCATGGGCTTAGTCTTCTATATCACAAAGGCTTAGTGGGCCAATGACAAATGTCAAATACAATAATGGGGCGTCTAAGAAAATTAGACTTAAAATTATAAAGAAGGTTGTCATATAATTTGACATTGCAAAAGTTAAAGGTCGAAATTTGAATTATTAGAAACTTCTTGCACTCATTTCGTGTTACTTCTGATATAAACTTATTACAGTAATGCAGTTCGAAAAAAGGTTCTTAAATCTCACACTTAAACTTGATTTGTATAGGATGACTTGGGCCTATATTTACAAAATAATAATAATAACAATAATTACTAATAATATTACCACTATTATTGTCGCAACTAGATTAGTTTCAGGGTCTTGATTTGACACTTAAATTTACATTTTACATAAAAAGCTATCCTTTTTATAGTGGCAAAACTTTTAATTACTTTTTAGTTAATGCTGAGCATTAATTATTGCCATTATCTTTTTATTTTTTAATAATCCTCGTATTAAATGCCATTATCAAGACCTTATCTCTCCGTATCCTCCTAAATTAAATGCCCCCACAAAGGCAGTCAAGGCTGGGTGGTAATTTATTAGGGGCCATAAGAGGCCTCCTCCTTTCTTAATTTGGAATTTTGTCGTTTATCATTTTATCCTCCGGAAAGAACCAAAATATGATTTAAGTTCTTATGGTTTTTCTATTTTTTTTTAATTATAAGTGGTGGATCTTGATACAAATAATGTACTATTAAGAGTCTATATCCTCCTAAAACTAAAAGGTTAAATATGTAGTGACAAGATGCGATTAAATTAATTGTTTTTTAAAAAATAAAAATAAAGATCGATGTACCATATAATTTTACATTTGTAATGTGAAAATTTCATAATAATCAAAGAATATTTACTAATGATACGTGTCAGAGGTACAGTTTAAGGAAAATCCAGGTAACACATTGCATATTGTTTGAAAACTCCATGATTACATGCCATATTCTAAATGGACTCGTTAGGATCTTCATAATCTAGGTTCATCTTTCAAAATGTACTTATAATATCTTAATGTGATTATATATATTTTTTAGGATGACACTACTGTCACTGTCACTTTATTTTATTAAATAAGAATAAAAATATTCATTTACTTCGACGAGTGACAATAATATTTTTTGAAATGCAATACCCATTTTTAAAGTTACAAATTACTTCTTATTGGAGAGCCAATGATCACTCGGGTGAAAACAAAGCTCGTCACCAATACGATTAATAACTTCAATTTAATCAATTAATCTCGTTATATAATTCGGTCGAGGATCCTTCCCAACACCAAAAAGTGCATCAACGCACTGCGAAGACCTGCCATGAGTCTCGAATCTTGCAGCACTCAATTGTCAGAAAGGAGAGGAAGTCTAGGAAGAACGTGATTTGTGGACAAGTCTCTTCACTGGAGAGTGGAGTAACGAAGTTTTATTCCAAAAAAGCTTGAATTCTGGCGTATATAGCCAGGGATCGAGCATATCTTAGAAAGATCTTTCCCATGATACACAATTAAAGTTGATCAATTATAAAATTGTCGCACTTAAAAACTAAGTTTGGTTAGCTCCAATCAGGAAACAAATCAACTAGTAATACAAAAGAATAATTAAACTTCAAGTCTTCAACACCCCCACCCCATCCCCAACTTAATGATTGAAACTCAAATTCAAGTACATAATTACTTGGATATTTATGAATTAACAAAGTTATTTTAATATAAAAAGAAAAAAAAGAAAGCGCGGTGTGTTTTTTTATATACTGATGTATCCTATTAGAATTACGCTGAGTTTAAAATTAAGAAATAATTAATGGTAATATCTCCATGCACATCCCCTATATTTCCATACTAAAATGATCATGTAAATGTTTACTTATTTAATTTGCTTACTCGTAGAATTAAGCCTCAAGGCACGAGGTATACATGCATGCTAATATCCTCAGGCATATTACCTTGCTCTTTGGTCAAGTCATTCTAGACGTGCTGCGTTAGTTTTGTTCTGGAGAATACAAGTGTACGTGCTTAAGAGGTCGTCTTAATATTAAGAGCAGGTGCCATAATCATTCCCTAATCTACTTCTCTAAAGCAAAGGGGGTGCAAATTTGGCGCAAAACCGACAGCTTTGGGGCGTTGCTCCATATATATCATCCAACTTTAAGTAAAGCGGCTTGGCCTTGTGGTGTCGTCTGCAAGTGCTGCACAGCAAAGGCGCGCACCAGCCTCCCCTCCTCTCCTAGCCTGTTCATAAATGCATAACGCAAGCTGCCCGCATGGGTTTCCTGGCCGAGAGATCAACACGGCGCCCGCCCTGAGCACCTGCCATGGCCAAACCCCCATGCTTCACTCCTGCCAGCACCAGAGTTATACTGTGATGTTTCTTCTTCATGATGTCTCCACTTCCCTCAGCGTCCTCCTCCTCGTCACCCACTTCTTATCCTTCCTCCTCATCAAGCTCTTCGGTTTTCTCCTTCGAGAGGATACACAAGAGGAGGCCGACAAAGGGTATGTTCTCTCTGTCACTCACTCTCTCTTTCTCATCTCTCTCTGCATTTGTTATCTATCTAACCTTGTTTACAGGATAAATATTGCTCAGCTGACCTCTCCGGAAGGCTGCAGGGATGACAAGTCTGTGGAGGTGGCTACTGAGGAGTGCTGTTCCGAGAAGGAGGACTTGCTGGCCGAATTTTTCGGTGGAGAGGAAGGCCTTTTCTTTTTCTATGGCGAAAGCGCGGTCCAAGATACCTTCGACATCAAGGAAGTAAGAGATTCCAGTACTCATCAGCATCCCTTGGACTCGGAGGCAGGAACCACTGATGACAACTTTGTCCTGGAAGCATCTCCGTACCCTTCTCCTGATAAAGACCGCATCCAGCATGTTGTCATCGAGAATAATAAGCACGAGGTAACCTACGACGATGTCGCGTTAATCGACGTCGACGTCGACGTCACAACACCACCTCATGGTACTCCATCGCCGACCTTATCGACGCCCGAGAACGCCAAACTTGAAGGTACATAGATATCTTATAATTCCAGCATGCACTGTTCAGTTGTGATAATGGACTGATAGAAACAGTGACTCGTCAACAGATGAAAAACTACGCGAAGGAGAAGATTTTGATGCTAATTGTGAAGAGAAGGATCTCCGGGAGAAGGAAAAGTTCCTTCTCATCGACCATATTGTTTCTCACCAGTCAGATGCCAAAAGCTTCCGCCTGCTGCGGGAAGGCGAGCAGGAAGACGGGGAGACTCTCGGGGTCTACTCGTTTACGTGTGAGTCGACGTCGAAGAGCTCCATGGATTGGAGGAGCTCCACCATCTTCCGGGACTCTGAGACGGAGTATCCCTTCTCGTCCTCGTCCCGCCGGAGCTCCTCCAACTGGGAGACCTTTGCGCTGTTCAAGAAGTACGATGAAGACATGATGTTCTTCGACCGGATCAGCGCGCAGAAGCTGACAGAAACAGGTAACACATACGCGTGGCAATTTTGCTTCTTTTCTGTTCAGATTCTTCCATAGATTCACTAATTATACACCACTCAATCATATTATCCAACCCCAGAATCATTTAGGTCCCTGAAGTACCAGCCAAGGTCTGTATCACAGAGAATAGTTCAGAGATTCGTGCCCAAGAATAAGAAGTTTGGGAGGGATCCGTATCAGGACTTGGAAAGCGCCTATGTGTCTCAGGTCTGCTTAGTGTGGGAAGCGCTCAACCTAAACTACAGCAACTTCCGGCGGTTGACGGCCAACAGAGACATGGGCGAGGCCGCTTGTTGCCCTGCGCGAATCGCTCAGCAGTTCCAGCAGTTCCAGGTCCTCCTGCAGCGGTTCATCGAGAACGAGCCCTACGAGCATGGACGTCGACCTGAAATCTTCGCTCGGATACGAAAGGTCTCGCCAAAGTTGCTCCAAGTTCCTGAATTCCGTGGTATAATTCCATGATTCCAACTCGTTCATTACAACCCCACCATTTTTATCATGTTGTTAATTATTAATTTACATATTTATTAATACTGAAATGGCGGTATAATTCTTCGAACTGTTGGGCTTATTTTGCTGCCTTTATAAACTCTTACTTCTTTAAAAGATTCAGAAGATGATGAAAGCAAGGAGGACATGATTTCGTCTATCGAATTCCTGGTGATACTCGAAGATGCCATTCGTACATTCATGAACTTCCTTAGGGCCGACAGAGAGAACCCTTGTCAAATGCTAAAGTCCTTCATAAGGAGAACGAAATCCACTTCTGTTGATCCAAGACACCTCCATTTGCTAAGGAGAGCAAACAAGAAAGTGAGCAAACATGCAGCTTAATTATATTCCACTGCATATGCTTTATTTGTTCCTACAAATTAAGCTAGTAAAACTTTAACTATATACATGCAACTGATATACACGTTTTTGCAGAAGAAGATGAGGCTGAAGGACTTGGCGAGTAGCCGAAAATGCCTTACGAGAAGAAAGCTGAAGGGGGAGCAGGAAATGGAGATACTGATGGGCCTGATAGATTTGAAGATTGTGTCCAGGGTCCTAAGAGTGCCTGAGATCAGTCCGGAGCAGCTGCACTGGTGCGAGCAGAAGATGACCAAAGTGAGGGTAGCAGATGGAAAGATACAAAGAGACTCCTCCCCACTTTTCTTCCCTGTTCACTGAGGTCCTTGTCTAGTGTAATCTGCTCTTTTCATCTTTAGGTTGCCTGATGACTAGATCAAGTGGTCCGACTACATGTGAATATGCATTTGGACACCACTAATCAGTGACATCTATAGAGAAGACAGTACTGTAAAGATGTGCGTGCAGCGATGTCTTGAGGTCAAATCCTCTCAACATGGGGTGCATGAGGTCACTGGCAACATAAAGCTTAATCAGATAAAGGTGGTATATATAAACACATAGATAGGTGTAGGATTTCCTTCTTGTACATTACGGGGGGAGAGAGAGAGTGAATAAAGTTAAAGTGATCAGGACGATAGGGACAAGCACAACTTTAGCTTTTCTTTTGCTTTATGATCAGGATTGAGAATTATATGTTTTTACTAGTGGGGATGGACGGATATATACGACTCCTTGAACATTGGATTTTGTGATGTTAATTAATAAAAGAAGGTTCAAGGGAGATCCGTTGTTTTTCTCTACTATGCAAGTTATAATCTTCATTAGTGCGCCATGTTTAGTATTTGACTAACTGCCTGCATGATCTTTACAGTAGAGTTTTATTGTATAATGTATCCACAGATGAGGCATCATGACCTTGGCAGAAAGGCGTTTAGGGGCTAAAGACGCCACCACTACTTCATGTCTCATCAATTATTTAACATGTCCGTATTTTACTCTCAGGTGGGTATGGTGCACAACATTAGTTTAGCTATTCTTTTGT
Source organism: Pontederia crassipes (assembly GCA_030549335.1). NCBI lineage: Eukaryota > Viridiplantae > Streptophyta > Magnoliopsida > Commelinales > Pontederiaceae > Pontederia > Pontederia crassipes. The sequence continues at coordinate 48,293,328 of CM060195.1, forward strand.
GCTTGTCATAGATTCTTCTGCTTTGGTGTCACTTATGATAGCAGATCATTAATCAATTAGTCATCGGACGGGATTACTGCACCATTATACTTTTATCTCCACGTTGAGTTGAATCTTTATATTAGTAAAACATACATAGAACACAGTTTCATACACAAGAATATTCAAAAGTACATGTTCAAGTACTTTTTTAAAAAAGATTGGCTTGTTAGGGTTCATTCAGTAATCCGAAGTTGAGGGCCAACTGTTTGAATTTCGAACTGAAAGGTAAACAAGCTTGGAAGATTGACAAACCAAAAACTCAAATGTTGATGGCCGGAAATTGAAATCTTAAATAATTTTGTTAATTTAAGTACCTTCCTTGTCACATGGAAACCACAATGGGCTGTCAACTACGTTTAATGTTGTCAACTAATCTTGAAGCATTAATTATCCCTAGTTTGCTTCATGCCAAGAGATTCTGCCGATTTCCGTTATTAATTGTTTTCTAAATTGATACTTGCATCAGAAGTTATCAGCATATATATTGCGAACCTAGAAAATATGCATTTGATGTCGCTAAAAGAATTATAGGACCCATGCACACTTTAAATATCAGCCTGAATTTTTTTTTAAGAAAAGTCGATAAATATTTAAAATCGTGTGCCGTCATCACTGGCAAAAATTTCCACTCTATCATTCAATATATTGAGATGATTATGTTTAGAATTTTCAGATCATAATGTGTAAACTCCTAAGAAGCAAGTGACGTATCTGCTCTCCACTAGACATTGCCATGATTTAATTTAATTATAATAAAAATGGAGAGAACACAACCTCAATTGTGGGCTCTGGACGGGATTGAAATGGGCCATAAGATGCAAGATTGAATTTAGGCCCCGTTAGATTTCCGCTGGATATCGAAAATTTGAATTCTGTTCTAAAATCAATTTCAATCGAATTTCGAATTAATAGAGAAGATCTAATTGTTACCATTTTTTATTTTATTAGATAAAAATATTTAAATAAACAATAAAACTTATAAAAATTGATTATAATTATTTAAATTTCTCTTTTATTATTTATTTAACATTATACATCAAGCAAATTTGTAATATCTATTTGGATATGGAATAGGTCAAGTTTTGAGCGACCGGATTCGGTCATTCTCAATATAATGGGATCACCGGACAGAGGATGGTCGTTTTGTTCCAATCCGCGGTCACTTCTATTTCTAATTAATGGGATCCAAAAAGATAGATTATTGGATTGATTTTTTTATTTTAGAAAAGGAGTTTAATTTTGACTAGTAAAAATAAAAACATTAATCTAGAATTTCACGAGGATGGAAATTAAATGTCGAACCCATCTCTACAAAAAGAAAGATGACATTTTCTTCAAACTTCCGCATAATTAGTACTCATCAGCCATTTGACTTCAGATACCAAAATTAACATAAAAAAGTTAAATCATCATATTGTGGGAGATATAGGATTTAATACGCATGCTCCCAAAGTTAGAGATCAAGGACTGAGATTCACGAATGTATGGAGAGTCATCTGATTCACACTTGACGGTTGAGATTCGCTCTTTTTTTTTTGTTTCCCTCATGAGTTCGTAAGGGTTGCTCACGCTCTCTCCGCACGCGATCTTGACGTCGCACACGATTCGCATTCCACCTTCAAGAGATTCGTTGCCGCCTTTGCGAGACCCATGCACCACTTCTGCATTCCAGCTTTGCGAAGTCGCCTTTGCCGCCTTTGTGTTTCGACCTCCGCTGCTTCCGCTTCCGCCTTCGCGAGCTGTTTTTTCGTGAGACCTGCCGTCGCCTCTGCGCCGATCAGATTTGCATTATCGCTGACCAAATCTGGGCAACGACGTCCCCGAGCACCCCCGGTGTGACCGCCAACCTCAAGCACCTCCGCTATGATGCCGCCGACCTCGAGCACTCCTGTCGCGACCTCGCAGACCTCCACGATGACCTTCGCGACCTACGTGACGACCTCCGCCGCGACCCTCACCGACCTCCGCTATGACCTCTACAACCCCATCGAGCTCTGCCACCGAACTCGCAAAGCCCGCCGCCTCCCTGTCATCTCATGACCTCTTCTCGCACGCCGAGCTCCGCCGCCAATCTCGCAAGCCCGCCTCCCCCTGTCCATGTTGGATCTCGTCCCTCGCAACCTCTTCGTGCACGCCGAGCTTCGTCGCCGCTGATCTCATGCACCGTCGTCAGCGAACTCCCTCACCCACCTCCGAGTTCGTGCACCGCTGCCGCCTAGCCCACCCACCTCGCGTGCCACCGAGCTTGCGAGCCGTCGTCAACAACACCCTCGTGCCATTGTTCTTGATCTGTAAAGTTTTAGGATCCTGATATACAATCATGTGGACAATGGAGAGTGTTCTACATATGATCGTTTGATCTATAATTGTCTGATTAATATCATGCAATCTACAAGTGAAATGTATCCAAATGCAAGTTTTTTTCTTGTATGAACAAAATGGAGGTTTTTACCATCAGTGTGTGATCCCTCCGTTCGAGTAGTGGCCAGGCGAGCGTCGAAGGGGTGAGCAGTGACGGTCAGTGGGCGAGCGTACAAGAGACAACGAACAGAGGAAACTGACGAATGAGGGAAACTAGTTTTTTTTGTGAGAAAAAAATTGACTCTGCCTCAATTAGACGGGCGATTCGTCCCGACATCCATTTTGTCGCATTGCTCTCCAACTGAAATAAATAGAATCAAAGGAATACTACTATGGACATCTGAATTACAATCCAATCTCGACAGCAGGAGTGAAGAATTAAACTTTTCTACTACTTTTTCAAGCCAATCTGGACCGCAAGAGTGAAGATTTGAACTCTTCTACTACTTTTTCATATATCTTAAAGCGTTGACATCAAAGTATACTCCATTACAACAACAATAACGAATCAACTTTAATTATATCATACGACAATAATCGTCCTAAATAAACCAAAAAATTACAAATGAATTAAACATGGATTAATAATTAATTACAGCAACATCAAGAAATAACTAGTGGACGGTCGTGCGAGGGTCGACAGTGTGCAGCGGCGTCCGAGCGGCGGAGGTGAGAGGTTAGTGCGCGGGGGGTCGTGTGGGGTCAACGTCAGTGCAGGGTCGATGCCCGGCGGTGGTGCAGGGTCGACGGTCGTGCGAAGTAGGTAGGGGTGCAGCAGGGGTCAACGCACGGCGGTAGTACGGGATCGTGGCGGGGGTCGACGAGCGGCAGTAGTGTGGGGTCAACGTGGTCGTGGAGGTCGGCGGAGGTTGTCGCAGAGGTGGGCGACGGTTGGATCTACCCCCCTCACGTGCACATCTGGTTGGCAGCGGAGCTCGATGGGATCGCGAATATCGGTAGGGGTCCCAGCGGAGGTCGTCGCGAAGGTTGGCGGCAGAGTTTGTTGTGGTCGTGGGGGTCGTCATGGAGGTTGGTGGGTAGGGACGGAGCCAGAAAAAAAAATTAAGGGGGTTAAATATTAAAATATACATAATAAGTATTAAAAATATATCATAAATAATAAATATTTAGAAATATATGCTTTTAAGTTGTATTTAATGTAATTTAGGAGGGGCCTAAGAGTGTGGCAATTGGGGGAGGGGGAGGGCAAGGCATTACGTGGCTCCGTCTTTGTTGGCGGGGGTCGCAATGGAGGTCGTCGGGGACACGGTGAGGGTGCTCGAGGTCGGCGGTGTCGCGGATCTGTCGGCGACGGCTCAAATCGGCACAGAGGTGACAGTGGGTCTCGTGAAGAAACAATTAACGAAAACGAAAGCGATGGAGGTCAAAGTGCGATGACATGCGTCAAAAGTAACAACAGATCTCAAGAAGCCGGAACGCGGAAGCGGTGCACAGGTCTTCCAAAGGCGACTACGGATCTCATGAATGCGGAATAAGCAACCCTTGCGAACTCGTGAGGAAAACAAAAAAAAAATCTCAACTATCACATGTAAATCAGACAGCTCTCCGTACACGCGCCTTGATGAACGATGTAACGGCCGTAAAAATGGGAGCACCGTTAAATGCTAAAACAAAGTGATAATAATATATTTTGAAATGAGAATAGTGTTGCCCAAAAGATATTATATTCAAATTTTCAATAAATATTCTTAGTGCGACAAGTTTTTATGAATCCTTGGAACAATTCGCATATCGATTTCATAAACGATCTCGATCCTCAAACTACAATTTCCTCGTCCCATCATAATGTAATAATAGCGTGGCACTACACTACAACGACACCACGATAATACGTACGCTTAACACAAAAAAAGTATGTTGAAATTTATAAATTATAGAGTTTCGATTGGTGAGAATTGGATTCATGATTTTAAGTTAAGAAAAATATTTTGTTAAACGTTTATGTTCTCTAAAATTTTGTTTGAGTACTTAATTCCACATATACGTTTTGAATAATATGCATGGGGATGCGGACCAAGTCGGATAGGGAGACTACCGAGTTACGTATTCAACTTTTTTTTTATAAAAAGATCTAGGAGTCGGAGTACATAAGTAACACCTTGAGATACGTATTCAACCACTCGGCCATTCAACAGCTAACAATATCATCCACGTCTGTCCGGAAATGTTCAAATAAGTAACACCTTCCGAGTTCCAACCCGAGAAAAGTGATTAATAATGAGATTTTTCTCTTACCTCTCCCGAATTATTGACATTTTTAAAAAATTCTTAAATTTTAATATTATGAACTTCTCAAATAGTTTCATTTAATCTCAATTCTCAAACCGTTGATAACATTAACTTTATCTCATATATATATATATATATATAATATTTATTAAATGACATCTTTCCTTTCGAACCATAAAATATTGAAATATGAGAGAAAAAATAAGCAAGATAACAAAAAGTTACCTTCAATCCTTTCATTGAACATGGCCGCTCAAGCATTTTTTAAAATTATTTTTCTATGCCATAAAAAGGTAGTTTAATATAAATAAAAAATGACTTGGAAGTTAACACTATTAATGAATTGAGGTTAAGTGAAAAATGCTTCAAAAGTTCATAAAATGTTAGAAGATATATGCGAAAAAAATAATACGAACATTTAAGAATTATTTTACGTTATTTTGAAAAAAATAATAATTTAGAAGATATATGCGAAAAAATATCTTAAAACATATGTAAGCATTCACATCTTAAAGAGATCCCTATTAATAACTGTATTAAGCTTGATGGAAAAGAAATACCATTTATTACTTAAAAATTTATTTGGAAATGAATAGAATATATGATGTAATAAATAACAAGTTAAGTTTTTTTGGGGGACACTCCTCCCATTTACCTGTGTCCGTCCAATCAGACGGGCACAGATGAAAAATATGTTTTTGAGTATTGAACTGACTTTTCAATAGCGGTTCGACCGATGAATCTTCGATTCATTCATATGCCGGTTCGATCCGATGTGGACGATTACAAAACACATGGTGAAAAATTTGTTCACCCTTTTACTCTCTCTCTCTCACACCTCCCTCGTCGTCACGCTCTCTCGCTCCTCGGCATCCACGACCGCATCCACGATCTACGCAACCATATCTGCACGGGCGAGTGCGACCATCCCAAATCTGTGATTCCCTGACCACGTCCAACCAGATCTGCGCGAGTTCGATTGCGTGTGACCATCTCAGATCTGTGATTCTCCGACCACGTCCAACCAGATCTGACGGACGCTGACCGGATCGGACCCTCGGCGACCTCATCCTTCCAGATCTAAGCCTCGGTGACCACTGCCACCAACATCTGCGACCTCGAAGAAGATCTGCCTCCGGCACCGACCAAATCTACGACCTCGAAGGTGCTTTCCCTTCTTATGTCATCTGTAGTTTTTCCATCGGACCAACCTTTGTCATCACATCCAGGAAACCCGATTCCTCGCCTCTGCCGCCGCCATTCTGCCCCTGCTGACCGCCGTCGCACGCAGCCTCTCTTCTGCTCACGCTGACCGCCGCCGCACGCCTTGATCGCTCTCGCACGACGCTGCCGCCCTTTCCGTCCCTAGTGACCTTCGTCGCACGTCACTGCCCTCCCGTTGACCGCTGTTGCACGCCTTAACCGCTCTCGCATGACGCCACCGCTCCGCCGCCCCGCTGACCATGATCGCACGCCACCGGGTTGTCGTGTAATTAATTAAACACTGTGTTATTAGTTGATCACCTTGTAATTATTTAATAATCACCTTCAATTGTAAGTAGTTGATCACCTTGTAAGTAGTTGATCATATTGTACTTAGTTAATGAACTTCATCATGTAAGTAGTTAATCACCTTGTAACTAGTTAATTACCTTAGGATTAGTTAATTGATGTGAGTTAATCACTTTTGTAGTTGTTTCATGTGTAAATATGTTTGGTTAATAATTATCACATAACAACGATACGAGTTTTGACAGTAGAAATATTGTGAATCTTGTTTAGAAAAACATAGCTGCATCTGGCCATTTTGCATGTCCAATCTTGTTTACACATTATTTGTAATTTGTTTATCAAAATTATTATCATTATGTGTTTGTAATTTTTAATGAGAATTTGTTTGTATTTTTTAGGCTGTTTATAATTTCCAATATTAGATGAGTAAGATTGCACATGGACGGTGAGAATAGTGTTAGTAACATGACAGAATTGACAAAAGAATGGGTGAATGAAGACTTTATTGAACATGATAAACCTGAAAAAGATGACGCTAATTTGTCAAAGCATATGAGTTACCGAAATCCTATGTTGGAATGCTATTTGACATAGATGAAGAAACTTACAAGTACTATAACATGTATGCTAACTTAATGGGTTTTTCTATGAAAAAATAAACTTCACATAAGCATAAGATTACAGGAAAGGTAATCAATGTGAAGTATGTTTGTTCTAAAGAAGGACACAAGAGAATTAGACAAGGATAGACACAAACTTTTACACAAAAAAAAGAAGTTAGGGACGATTGTCATGCTCATCTATATGTTGTTCTAAGGCAAGATGAAAAAATGAAAAGTGAAAAAAAATTCAAGAAGAGCACAGTCATTGCCTGACAACTCCTTCGACGGTAAAGTTCTTAAGATCACATAATCAAATCAGCGCAACTTCTAGATAAGCTATTGGTCATCTATGTGCTTTCGGTATGAGTCCATCTAAGATTGCTAAAGTCCTTAATATGTCTGGAGAACCTCTTATAACAGCTCAAAATTGTATTGATCATTTAAGAACCATAAGAAAAAAGCACTTTCTCTGTCGAGTGCTTGAAAATTATATCTAATTTTCAAAAAAAGGTACGTACTGATCTGGATTTCTTTCACAGTTGGGAGCTCGATGTGGATGGCACAGTTCTGAATTTTTTTGGGGCTGATGGAAGGTCAAAGAATAGTTATTTGACTTTTGGTGACGTGGTTGTATTTGATACAACATATCGAACCAATAATTTAAGAATGTCATTTGCACCATTCACAAGAATTAATCACCATTGGAGATCTTGCTTATTTGGGCGTGCTTTACTTGCAGATGAGACAAAGGAGACATTCACATGGTTGTTTGAACAATGTTCTGAATGCATGTTTGGAAAATATTCACAATGTATTATTACAGATCATGACATCGTGATGGGGAATGCCATACGCAAAGTTTTCCCACACATAAAGCACATCTTTTGTACATGGCATATCGCTAGAAATGCGATGGTTCATCTACAAGTTCCATATGCACAACAGACATTTAAAGAGGAGTACAATAAGTGGTTGTATGGATCATCAAATATAAATGAGTTTGAAGAAGATTGTCTCTCTTTGAAAGAAAAATTTGACATTCGAAATGGGCATTGGTTAGAAGTAATGTACAACAAACATGAACAATGGATTTCTTTGTATTATAAAGATGTCTTTACTACATATATGCGAACCACTCAGAGGGCAGAAAGTATTAATTCTTTTTTTATGGTTATGTCAATGCGCACACTTAGCTTTCGCACTTTGTAGAACAATATGAAAAAACTGTCCAGACTCATTGTGGATGTGACGAACGAGAAGACTTTCAAACAATGAACTCACAACCTTCATGCATTCTTAATAGTCCTTTAGATGATCATGCAGGTAAGATAAATACACATGCTTCATTTTGTAAGTTTCAGATAGAATATGCAAAGTGTTTCAACTTCACATCGCAAAAGATTTACAAGGACACAGATAAATCTTACTACTCTTTTTTTCATGTGAGGGGCATTGATGAGGGAAAAATGTGGTGGAATTTAGTCAAGCTGAAAAAATTTATGCAAAATGTTCATGCAAAAAGTTTGAACAAGAAGGAATATTTTACTATCATATTCTTTCTATTTTGCATAAGAAAAGTATGAGTTTCTTGCCTGAAGATTATGTGTTTCATCATTAGACTATAAATGCTAGATACACAAAAGCACATGCCATTTATGCTTGTCAATCCACTTCCGACGATAACATATCACCCATTCAAAAATTATCTTGGCAAAGTAATCTTTAGAAACTACAAAAGATGGGTCTCATTTCACCTACACATTTACAATGCGGGGCGCCAACTATAGATGATCTCATATTGAAAATGAGTGCAATTCATGTGTTGAGTGAATCTATATGCAAGTGGAGCAAGCACAAGCCACATTCAAACAACTCAATTTAGCACTACTAAGCTACCACTTAGACAACCAAGCTCCATAAACTTGCATGGGTTGCAATTTACGATACACGACCCACTTTGAGTGAAGTCTAAGGGCAGGCCTAAGAATGTTGCAATGATTAAATCTGGCATAAAAATTTCTATGTCACAAAATGATTCCAGAAGGATGAGTTGCGAAAAATGCGGAAAGCAAGGACATGACAAACAAAATTGTCCATTATTGCAGGTTCATTTAGCTTTTCATTTAACAAAAGTTTAATTGTCGTTCATTTACTTCTCTTTTAGAAAGTCTAATAATCGTCTTTCATATTTGACAGGGTGCTGAGAATGAAGGTCATACATATGATTGAACACTTATGGATGTATTTGATATGCCGCTGTTGGATGTTATATGTTTGATGTAATATGTTGGATGTTATATGTTGGAACCTATTTATGTTGTTTGTAATTTCATTGATGTTGGATGTTATATGTTTGAACCTATTTATGTTGGAACCTAGTTATGTTGTTTATAATTTCATTGATGTTGGATGTTATATGTTTCCTTAATAGTTTTAGCTGAACATATCGCAACATATAGGTACCGAAACATATCGTAAAATTTTTAGCTGAACATATCACAACATATAGCTGAACATATCGCAACATATAGCTGAACACAAGGTTATCAAAATCGCGATCTTGATCGTAAGATCGTACGATCTTACAATCCTACATAGGATCTGCAATTTCGATCTCAACTTTAAGATCATTTTTGTAGGATCAGTAGGATCGTAATAGCAAGATCGTAAAATTTTTTCTTTTATTTTTAAAATTTTCACCAAGTGAAACATGATTTTTTTTATAAATAAAATTAAGAAAAAAGTTATTGATTATAATTAAAATTTTAAAAATATTTTTGCACAAAATAAATCTATTATAAATGTATATTAAAAATTATTATATAATGCTATTTCATATTCATCATATTATTGCCTTTTTTGTCAATCTATATTAAATTATTATATAAATAGTATATATATGCATATGTAACAAGTCTTAATAGGATAGTACTAAAGATAACATTATTTATAATTTAAAATATTACAAATTTATTTAAAAAATATTATTTTACATAATTTTATATATTGAACTATTATTTTAGTATATAGGTAGGATCTTACGATCCCCGATCCGATCTTTCGATTTTCGATCTTACAGACCCCTTCCGATCTTACACAAGATCCCGATCTTGACCACCTTAATTGAACATATCAAAACATTGTTGCTTTGTCACAAATTCTTAACAAAGAGAAGATATATATAACATCAGCATCTAAAAAACATACAAGCTAATTACAAACTCTTAACACTACATAAAAAGAAGAAGGGAACTAATGTTTACAAACTCTGCAACTAAAGAAAGTTCATTTTAACTAATACAAATGATATTATCATTCCAATAAATAAATACATGATTTGATCTCTCCTTGCAACATCTTCATAGGCGACAATTTTATTGAGCAATCCTATTAAAATGATCATATATTTATCCGATCATCCATAGTTGGATCAAACCACTAAAAAAATTACAATCTTCATGTGGGGACTTACCCTGTAAGAACATCATACAAAAAAATGAGTGCAATGAAACAGGAATGAAGGCCAAAATACATTACTTATTTGTAATCAAAATATTTACCCGATAATGAGAGCACCCCCAAAATTATCTGCCGGGATTATTATTTGTCCATGAAGTTTATAATATTATCTTATCACCACTTGCGCAAAAGGGTATATCTAATTCATACGAATGACGTGATATGAATGATGTAGAAGATGACATGCATGAATTGTGAAACAAGAAGACATGCATGCATCAAGGGTATCACTAGCTAAAATGCATGCATGCATGAACAAAATGAAATAACATGAAACTGACTCACGTCATGAGCTTGAGGGCCTCATTTGATAATATTTAACAAATAAAAACTTAAATGAAAAATAAGGCATCGACTATTTAAGCAAGATAATTAAGTACAATTGAAGTTCGATTAAGCAACATAATTAAGTACAATTGAGGATCACAAGTTCAGCTACTCAACATTTGCAACAAGTTTGATCTCCATGCGCACCACCAAGGAAGCATTTCAAAAACCTTGTATGCATTAACCAGATGCATCCATGCATGTGTTCCCCTAACAAGTCTATCTGCAACAAGTTTAGTATTAAATTTTGTGACTTGGAAAGATACCGTGCGAGAGCGGCAGGGAGGTGGGCAGGCGGGGGCGTGCAAGAGCGGCAGGGCAGACGGGCGAGGTCGTGTGTGCGGACAGGCAGGGGCGTGTGTGCGGCGTCGTGCGGGCAGGGTCCGGCAGATTTCGATGAGGACCAAATCTAGTCGAACGAGGACGCCGAGGACCAGATCTGGTCATTGGTCGGCGTCTATCAGATCTGGTCAACGAGGCCGACGACGATCAGATCTGGTCGGCGTCCGTCAAATCTTGTCGTTCGTCCGTCAGATCTGGTCGGACGTGCAGGGAGGCATCGATGTCAAGAGTGAGAGAACGGTCGTCGATCTCGCCATTGGTCGAACGGCCCCCGTTGAACGCAGAGAGTGAGAGAGCAGTCGTCGATCTCGTTGGCGGTCGAACGGCCCCCATTGAACGCAGAGAGCGAGAGAGTTGAGAGAGAGTGCGAGGCCGGGAAATGGAGTAAGATTTTTTTACCACGGGTTTTTGTACTCGACAGCCCCGGTCCGATCCGGTAAGATTTTGAGCTCAGTTTTGTTTCATTATCGAAAAGCCGGTTCAATACTCAAAAATACATTTTTCATATGTGTCCATCCGATCTGGATCGAACGGACGCAAATAAATAAAAGATCGGAGGGACGCAACTAAACGGGGAAGTGTCCCCTCGTTTCATATGGGGAACACCCATTATCTCTAAGTTTATCATTGCGCGCATCGTATCTTAGTTGAGAGATATATCGGACAAATAAATAAATAGCAGTCTCCTGCAAGAAAACGAGGGAACAATATTTTATGCTCTCTCTCTCTCGGCCTGTTCCCTTTTCCTCCGTTCATTCCACCAATCCAAATCCAATCAAAGAAAGCATAAAAATTTCTCCTTTTTCTTCCCACCTTCCACCAAGTCGTTTCCATATAAATATACCAGAGGCAATGGCGTCCCGTCCGCCACCTCCACTTCCAGTCTCGTCCCCCGATCTCTTCCGCGGTACACCATCGCCGTTCGTTCTCGTTCTCGCTGCTCCGCTGCGCTCCTTGTCCAATTTGTCGGGAGGTTGGTATAACTTTCTATAGGTTCCTGTAGGGTCGGGATCCCCTGCGGCAAGCGGAGGAAGAAGAGGGCCAGGGGGGAGTTCTTCGGCCGGGCGAGCGTGGTCGCCTCGACGCGGAGCATAGCCCCCGCCGGCGCCGCGAAGTGGGAGGGCGTCGACGAACGCCTCGCCAAGATGGTCGCCGAGGCCAACCTCGACCAGGCCCCCGAACGCCGCAGGGTGCGCGAGGCCTTCAAGGACGTCCAGCTCGGCATCGACCATTGCCTCTTCAAGGTTGAATTGATACATCCACTCCCCACTGTTGCTGTCTCTCTCCCCTTTCTACCTTTTTTTTTCTGCTGAGAGCTACGGTTTGGGTTCATATTTACTTTTCTTTTCTTTTCTTTTTTTGTTCTTGATGTTTTCAAATTCTCGACTTGGATCTCATGTTTCGTTTATTTTATAATCACAGTAAGTTAGCAATCTTTGACCTTTAGGCATCTCATACTAAACTAACGATAATTAGTAACAAAATGGACTTATAGAATCGTTGATGACATGATCCTGCAGTCAAGATAGCTATGGAGAATCAGCAATTGATTGATTTTGCTGGAAAGAGAATTAGTAATTGATTGCAGATCATGTCCTTCGGTCAGCCATTGGAATAAATCAATTGCATTCCATGAGGTAATTGGGGCGCCACAGTTAATGCGGATGACCCATGCTGACATGGATATGCTGCAAATTTGCAATGCACAACAACAACAACAACAAAGCCTTATCCCTCTAGGTGGGGTCGGCTACATGGATCATACGACGTCATTCCGCTCTATTAGTAACCAAGCCTTTCGGTATATTATTCACCAATAGATCTTGCTCTATTAGTTCGCCAAGTGTCCGCCTTGGCCTCCCTCTCCCTCTTTTAATCGGACTCCAGATTATTTGATCTACTCTTCTTACTGGCGCATCTAATGATATTCTCTGAACATGAAAATTTGCAATGCACAATCTTCACAAAAAGAAAATTAACTTTTGTCCTCGCCAGATACATTTGACAAACCTCTTATGAAAATTCACAGTAGTTTTCCGTTTGTGTTTGGAAAATGGGGTAGGATTCATCTTTGAGATGGCACTTTATCATAGATCATATCTTTGGACCTCCGATTATGAAGTAGAACTACACTATACGCTCAGAAAAACTTAATATCAGACCTCAGGAGGACCTGTATGTTAGTGTGGTGGGTAATAATTCTGCATTGTCGAAAGTTCATTACTAGCAATGTTACTAGTTGTAGCAAAGAATTACATGGGGTTTGCAAAAAGGTAGTCGATTTCAATGTTGCTAAATTAAAATTTGCTCATATGTGTTATGCACATGCAGTTACTGGATTGGGTATTAGTTGACAATGCATGCAGACTGCACATCAAAAACACTTAGCAATTGCCTATGGATGAACAATCTCAGAATTACAAGGACTTTTTATAGTTATTGTTTGGTATAGTTTAATTTTAGATGAGGTCCTATAGGATATGTCTCCTGAAGAAAACAATTTTGGCAGAACATATACTTAAAGGATAGCATCTGATATAAACTATTAAATACTTCATGCTCTGCCTTTAAAAGAAAATACTTCATGCTCCTTAATACATTATTCTTTTGATAATAAGCATCAGGGGTCGGATAGATGTTATCATGATAGATCTTCTTACATCAACTATCAATGATTGCATTGTAGTCCACTGAAAGAACCAATCATTCATGAACTAGCCATCCATTGTTAAACATGAGATCTCCATGATTCTCTATATTAAATCTCTGGTTTACACTCCAAATTTTCCTTATGTAAAAACAAAAAAATAGTTAGCTAAATGATGAACTTGAATTCTTAAAGAGCATTCTTCTGCGGTGAAGCTTAGTATTATATTTGAAATGCAACAAGTTTACACCTTAAAATGTTATTTTGCAGGTTCCATGTTCAGGAATTGCGATTGAGGAGGTGAACAATCCTTCTTATTCGTTGTATTTCGGTTTTTAATTTATCGGTTGGGCACAAAATATGCCATCTTTATAGATGTATGCTCTTAGTATCTCCTTGGTCTCGACGAGGTCAGTTACATGAACTTCTGTCCATTTATAGGCCGACGAAAGGTCCTTGTTGAAAAGAGAGTTAAAAGACAAGTTCTCTTCTCAATCTAACCCCACCCATCACACACACCACACCACTACCACCACCACCACCACAGGAAAAAGGAGTTCTAAAAAAAGTGATTGCTTTCTTTTTGTCCTTAACCTTGATGAAGCCTTGCATTGGAAAATTCTGAATCCATGATCCATTGTCGGTAGCACATTTATCCAACAATTATTCGCTGGAAAATACACTTGTCCGATATGTTGATGTCGATTTGTGTTTTTATCGTAAAGCATACACTGATTATTTTTCTGTGCAGTGGTATGAAATTAACTCTAGAGGGTTGGAGATTTTCCTAAAGAGTTGGATTCCAGTGACTTGTAAGATCAAGGGTTTAATTTTTTTCTGCCATGGTTATGGGGACACTTGCACATTTTTCTTTGAAGGTAACGAGTAATGACAGTAACCAATAGCATTTCTCTATGCATCACTGCCAGTTGTCTATAATATCTCATGAGTTGTTTTTCTTGTTAGGAATTTCTAGGAAACTTGCATCAGCAGGGTATGGAGTATTTGCAATGGATTTACCTGGGTGTGGTCTTTCTGAAGGACTTCATGGATATATTCCAAGCTTCGATACTCTTGTAGATGATGTTGTTGAATGTTTTTCAAAAGTTAAAGGTACAGAATGCCGTACGAATGCATTGCTCGTCTTTGGCAATCATTGGTAGTTAACCAAGTGATCATTCTTGCCCAGTCCTAGTGACCATATATGCAAGGCAGCTTGCTAAAATATGGTCATATCTTAAATGATATGTGATCCACTATAACCTTGGAGTCTCTGCTTTGAGATAAAAAAAATACTAGGACTCAAGAAGTAAATACTTTTTTAATAGGAAAATAATATGATGATGTAATTCCACTGGTTGCCATAGGTTAGCTGTGGATGACGGGTGAAATGAAAGTGACACTCTTAATTTACAATGTTCTCTAGAAACTGCTGACAGTTCCATGTCCAATATTTAAGACAATACTTCCTTGACTTGGAAGAAGTTCCAAAGTGCGTGGTAAAAAAACAAGATTCTAATGTTAATGAAACAAATTCAAATGTACCTCACATGTGTAATTTAAATTAACCAGAATGCTTGCCCTAAAAAAATTTTGCCAAATTGCTTTCCAAATAGCTAGTTTTTCTTGATGGAAAATATTCTTCCAACCACAGGTTATATAATGTACTTCTTGTATGTTTTGTTTTGCAGGACAAGCAGAATACAAAGGCATACCTAGTTTTTTATTTGGGCAGTCCATGGGTGGAGCAGTTGCATTAAAAGTGCACTTTAAACAGCCACATGCATGGGATGGTGCTATTTTGGTTGCACCGATGTGTAAGGTAACTATGGATGAATTAGGAAAGTCTTTTTTTTATTCGGTTCCATGACTAAATTAGAAAAAGCTTGTTGTTTTTTGTCATCTTATTCAGTTCTACTATTGTAGCTTGCAGGTGATGTTCTTCCACCTTGGCCTGTTTTGCAAGTTCTAATTTGTCTTGCTAAAATTCTTCCAAAAGAAAAGTTAGTTCCTCAGAAGGATTTGGCAGAGATGGCATTTAAAGATATAAAAAAACAACAACAGGTTAAAATCCCGATTATATCCATATAGTAAGACTTATGAATATAGTTCATGTTTTTGTCATCGAATAGTGCTGGTTTGCTACAGGCAGAATCTATTCTTGTGCTGCACATCTCACTTGTTATATCATTATCATATCCTTGTTTATCTGCTTCTAATTATGTTTGAATATGGTTTTACATTCTTGGGCGCAGTGTGCATATAATGTTATTGCTTACAAGGACAAACCACGCCTGAGAACAGCTTTGGAGTTACTCCAGACCACTCAAGAGATTGAACAGCGATTAGAAGAAGTAAGAATTATTGAAAGTTCATCTATTTGCCTATACATTTATTACTGCATATGTTTAATATGAGCAGTTTGACAAAAGGCATTATGAGTTTTTGTTATTGTTTACATGAATATTGTTCTGTAAAACTGTGTATAAAATTCTCTCAAAAGAATTTTGTGTAAAATTGCACTCAGAGAAAAATAGTCTCAAGTTACCCTGAAAAGTATGCATTCACCTTCCTAGTTTTGGCAGATTTTCTCCAAAATACCTCTTTGAACCTGTTAAGTTATCCACAGGCTAGGTATGAATTGGGTAGCATCGTTAGAGGTCCTGATACATTTACATCTTTAGTATGTTCTTAGGATTGAGATAATTCTTAAAGTTTTTGCGTCAGGGATTTTTTATTTCAAGGTTAATCAGACATTCTTTTGTTAAACGATAATAACTGCCAGATGTAAACTTTTCTCCGATCCTCTGTCCAGTGATCTATTTTATCTTAGCATATCCATTTCTTAGTTTCTATGATCATTGCTGCCAGGATATTATCTGATTCTCATCTATGTTTCATCATTTGCAAAAGCAGTCTCATTTAGTAGCAACTAGCAACTGCTGTGTTCTTTGACCTTGGCATACAGTTTTAAAACTGTTGAGATGTTCATCAAATGATTGGACACATTAGAGTTAAGGATTAATTACAGGCCTCCCTCAGAAAATAATGGTTGGGTACCAACATTAGACAATATTCCCTTTTCAAGGGTATCTGAATGCATTTTAAGAGTTAGTTTCTGCCAAGAATTGCAGAGCTCCCTCAGAAAATTCTGATGGCATAAATTATATTGTTAGACTTTGAGGTGCATATGCTGATATTCCCTTATTTTCTTTTGCCAAGCACATTTTTCCGGTCTTCATGGTCTCTCACTCCACGGGGATAGTAAATATACGTTTCCTATTTTTCCATCTTTTTTCAGGTATGCTTGCCACTAATAATTTTACATGGCGAGGCTGATATTGTAACTGATCCTTCAGTGAGTAAAGCTTTATATGAAAAGGCGAGCAGTTCGGACAAGAAACTGCATCTTTATGAAGGCGCATGTCATGCTATTCTAGAAGGTGAATCTGATGAGATGATCTTTAAGGTTATTAATGACATCGTATCGTGGTTAGATGAAAGATGTATATGAAATACTCCATGATTTGGTTACATCCAGATATTATGACGTGTTTCACATTGTTTTAATTATTTAGCGTTTATAATGCTTGTCTTCTAGTCGTAGGGTAGCTACTCACGATTGAGGGCCGTTATGCACATAAGGAATTCTCTTGTCTCAATCTTGTCCTATGAAACTCAATTCACTAAGCATTGGGGAGAAAGAGCTATCTATTATGATTTTTTTTTTTCTTCGTAGCTCTACACTCTGATTCTGCTTGCTGAAGAAATAATCCCGTCTTTATCATCTGAGGCTGATAATAAGATGAGATTTGTATTATCCCACATAAAGATAGTAATGCACAGCAACAGCTTTACATAAATCCACGTGACCGTCACATTAATGCTTTTATAATTTCAATCTAATACACTCCTATGCCATTCTTTGGAGGAATGAATTAGTGATTTGACAAGGTAAGAGATATATTATTGATTTTTAATACCCCAGGTTGATTTCGAAGCTTTAAGAAATTGAAATTAATGCAGCTTAAAATAACTGTCAATACATCAAGAAGTTCATTTTTTTTGTTCTTATTTGTCTGTCCCTTTTGTTTTTAGTTTTTGTATCATGTATTAGGCTCACAGGTAGACAGTAAATTTGTAGTAGTACTCAATCTTTCCCTGTACTATTTTTGGCAACAGCCTTGAAGGTTTGAGTGGCATTTATTTGAGGATTATATTCTTCCTCTGCTTTGCGACAGCTTTATGTAGGAGTCAAAGTATAGGGCATCTTCCATGCATAGCCACCACCCACCACCTCTCTCTCTCTCTCTCTCTGTTTCTCTGTCTCTCTCATGTAGTCATGTTACACTACTTGAAACAAAAGAAGGGTCCAATTAGTTATCATGACATGAGCCAGTAAAATTTGTATAATTTTCCTCTTCTGATCTCACAACTCTATGCAACCTGGATTCCGGTGTTCACTTCATATGCTCCCTCCCAATCATGTAACACAGAAACGAAGCTGGATGAGACGATCAAGAGCCAGTGTACATATCTCCCCTGCCTCCTTCCGTTGCCTTTTGTTCTCTTATGCTTGGTTTTTCCTGCCGCTGATGTGCCCCAAAGTTGAGATAAAAGTGAACCTTATAGACTTGTCAGGTCTGCCAGTTTGGCTGGCTGGCTGCGTGCTGCTTCGACATAATAACACTTAATCCCAAAGCTTTTCATTCAGTTCTTAGACTGATTAAAGTGTTCCTAGCATACAGTACTCCAAGAGGATTAGCTTTGACAACTCGTGCTCGAGAAACTAGAAATATATTCGACTCATGAATTCATAATCCTTTTAGTCCGTGTTCTAGTCTCTTATATATGTCGTACATCCAACGATCCTTTTATAATGTTGGCCAACTTATAGAAGACCATATATGTTCATGGAGATTCATATATAACAAGCATATGTTCGAGTGTTATAAGAACAGCAGATGTGAGCATAAATTGCTACGCGACTGTCCCAAGCAACGAGTTCACAAGAAAATAAGGGAGAACACCAATTTTGCAACTTACGTGGTTAATCGCTATGTCTGTCAGTTGATTGAACTGGAAATTATATAGGCCATGTTGAAAAAGCCAACATGCACCCATGGTTTTAGAGCTCAAACTACATGCATATTCAGAAAAAAAAAATTGATGGAACAAAACCATACGTTTACGTTCTATACTTGCTACGCGTGCCCGTAGCTACATCCCCAATTCCTAGCATGAGCAGCTGCTTCTCTGGTGGCAGTTGGCGATCGCAGTCCGTCCATTTGCATTGCACCGGCCGGCAATGGCGCTCTGACGCAAGTGAAGCTGGCGCTGGGCTGAAGGGGATGCCGCTGCGAGCCTCCGGCGTCTGTTAGGACATGACCGATGAAGTATTCGCCTACCGGAGGGGCATGGGGAAGTTGGTAGGGCAGCGGGTACGCATTAGAGTGGGGAGAGCTTGAGGGATAAGTACAAGGCTGGAGAGGTGGCGCGTGCGGGTTTTGCGTTGGTAGCCTCGGGTACACTGGTCGGAACTGCAGGCACGGATCGCCGGCAATGCCGCCACTGTGCAGCCGGAAGCTGCCTGGAGAAATCGGCTGCGAGCCCCCAATGCTGAAATCTCTCAATCTGTTCGATTTGTGAAGAAAAAAGTTGTCAAAACCATCCAAAACAATTATATGAGTCATAGAAGAAACAAATATATGTAAAGGCCGTAACAAGACGATGTGGTATAATTATATCTTTGTGTTGCAACTACAAGTTTATAGTAAAAACAAGGCACATAGACTAAAACAAGGAGAAGAGAACGTCTCCAAGGATCAAATGACTAGGATTTGTGATCTTGTATCGTACCCCATATGAGCACCGGCCAAGCCTTCATTGCTGAACACCAGCTGACGGGCACGATTAAGGGTTTCTGTCTCCCTCTCTAACAGGAAAAAAACATCAACAAATCAAAATGTAGAGACAAGATTGCATGCATGGATCTGACAAGATGTATGTATATTAACGTATGCATGGGTTTATGGTCCTTTCTTACCTTGACGATGCCTGTTCATGTGGCCGCCTAATGCTTGAGATTTGCAGAACTTGAGGGAGCAAAATCGGCACTCGTACACTTTGGAAGCATCATCTTTTCCTCCTGCCTTCTTCTTCTTAGGACCTGCAATTAAACATATCAATCTCCTTATCATACTTCAGGGTCGACCACGCATGATATGTGAAACAAAGAAATCTAAGAGCACAAAGGAGGCGGGAATGCAATTTTGACGCCCAACTTTTCCAGTTTCTTTCTCTTTGCCTGTTGGATTATTGAAGCGTTTACTTACTGGCGATGTCAGTGGACGCCGCAGTAGTCGTCGAACTTTCCTCCACCACTTGCTTGCCATATTCCTCTGGCAAGTTGTTGAGGTCTAGTGGGTTCCCCTCCGGCCTCCTGTAAGCATGCAGTTAGCCAAGTTAACCCGCTTGTCGATTACCATAAGGCCTTCATCAGGAAATTGAACAAAATGATGGATTAATAGAGCAAGAGCAAGAAGAGGCAGCTACATGATAGCGATTAGCAACAGCAGGCAGCAGTCGAGATGAAGACAACTGAGGAGCAGAAGAGAGTGGAAAAGATGGAACAATGGTGGAAGAAGTCGCGGAGGTTATAAAGCAACTGCAGTTTGGTGCTGCACTGTTAACAAGGATTAGCTGTTTAAGTGAGGAGGCAGGAGGAGAGAGAGAGAGAGAGTTGAGTTGAAAGTTCTCTTCTGATCAGTTTCGTCTCCCAGTGCCCAGCCGTCGCTCTCTCTCTCATCAGTCACCCCCTGCCCCTGATCTCTTTTTATTTATTTCGCTCATGTCCTTCCCTGTTTGCTTATACGAAAGGGGGGCAAGGCGGGCGTCATTGGTTTCTGTGACTGTTAGAAGACGAGGGCTGCGGCCTTGTGGGGTCTGCAGCAATGGTCGTGTCTTTTATTTTGTTTCTTCAGTTGGAAGGAGAGAAGCCTTGAGGGGGACGTGGCCTTCGCTACTCTTCATCCCGCTCCCTAGGCTAGAAAACCCTATTCTATTCACCTCTCTCTCTCTCACTGCTTCATATCTTTGTGCTCAGTGATAGATACATGGAAAATCCGAGACAATTACTAGTCTACTAGCTATGTCAACCCATGCATGGAGAATGTTAATGGTAGACATTGAATGCAAACTATGTACACTTTTCAACTCTATAATATGCCTATCTTCAACTTCTAATACCTCTCCATTCACCAATATTGGAAGGATTATATATGAAAGCAAGGATGTCTAATTAATAGATAACTCTAATTAGAAAAAAGAAACTGAGATTTAATGGCTTCACTATTATATAGTATATGCCATGTGAGATTTTTTTTAAAAGGAAATGTTAGCCATTCATTAGTTGAGAATAATCCTGATACAAAATATTTTCGAGGCTCAACGATGGATGATCCTCCCAAAAAATTCGGAGCCGCGCTCGCGAACCATGCGCACGATTATATTGGTGATGGATATAATTACATTTGAAACCTTGTAACGAGGAGCTATAGTGTCGTATATTCTTTATAACGTTGAGGGGTGATGTCTTGACGATGATTTTCACAAGCAGTTCCGAATCGGTGGCATGTGAGATCGATGTCCCCAAGCTCTAGCAATTGCGGACACTGCAAAGGTCATCCCCTAGTTGCCAATAAAGACAAGGGCGAATATATAGACAAGGGCGCCTCTCACAAAGTGGTGTTTGGATGTTTAGTTGAGAAGGGTCATGCTATGGCTAGAGTTGGAGCCTATGTATGATGAGGACCATCACAGAGTACACATTAGCTTTTGTGGTGGTGTGTTCTTGTCAACTGCACTTGTGACCTATTTGGGACAGTACTATCTTTGGATTATTTGGATGGCGTGCCTGTTTGGAAGGTTGTAAACACTATTTAGCGGAGGTAATAAGATTTTGTCATCAAATATAGCCTCTTCATTGACTCTAAGCCCTAAACTCTCAAGCTTTATACTTAGAGTGCTGACAATAGGCGAGCAAAAAGATTTACCTACTACTGAGAAGCATTTCGTATCTTTAACATGGATTGACATCTGAGGATCTCTAATATTGTATCATTCTCATATTATATATATTGACAACGACCGATCATGTATGAGAGGAAACTTAGTAGCGGAAAGTCTAATGGGTTGCAATTATTTCAGCAACTCACTGTGTGTGTGCATATGGATCTGGAAGATAAGTAGCATCACTAGATTTCTTTGCCACAGTAGACCAAGGAACCATCTTGTGTCATGAACAGTAACCAATATTCATTCCCTAGCTGCATCATGTAGAATACAACATATATGTGATACTGAAATTTGATGACAAACCTAATCGAATAAAATGTCGTGTACTTTCTCATCATGGAAGCAAATTAGCGAGAAACATAAGTTACATTCTTTTACTTTTTTTCTTCTCTCATTCCTTTTTGTTATTTTCATACGATGACAATTAGAAAAACTAGCTAATTATGTCAATTGTTGCATGAAGCTTGCAGGGGATTGTGACATAAAAATATGGTGTAGACATAAAGCCATGACCGAGAAAAAAAACTTTGTTTAACTTTGCTTAGGATGAATATAGTTAAGTTTTACCATTAATTATCTTATATATATATATATATATATATATATATATAGGTATAGGATCATGAAATCAAGAGAATTTGATTGCATAACATGCTATTAAATTTATTCGTATGTCAGTTGATTAGATTTGGAACAATAACGCTATATTATATATATGAGGATATTGGATGAACTAAAAGTAGCACTCAGATCCTGATTTAACTGCAGGTATGCATATACAAGCTATCATTGTCGAGATCGATCTAGCTACCAATTGCCCATCCAGAGTGTCAATATAGTTGACGATACAACAACAAAAAACTAAAAAAAAAACGGCATACATGACTGCATGATCTCTCCTGCAATTTGATACAGTATGATGGATTCATTGTCGCCCAATTTGTATAGTTTTCTCTCGAAGAAAGCATTTGGATAATTACTTATTTGCATGCTAATTATTGTTGCTATAAACGTTTTGCAAACTTCTTTGGTTAATACTAATAGGAATCTCGTGTCTTTCTCTCTTTTCCTTTGCTTTTCCGTTTGTTTTGGTCTGTGTGATGGAGTAGTTTATTTCTGCATATCTTATCTTGGATACGAAACAAGACAGGAAGAAGTAGGGGTGGAGTGACAAGATGTAATAGATTTCTAAGAATAGCTACTGCCTCATCAGTGACAGTTGAGACTGGAGCGGGTGCCCCTTGGGTGGGATTATGTGAAGGGAGTTTTTACTCTGATCAACTCACATGATTTGATATCTTTCCTTCGCTGTCCTCACTTTGTCTCGCATTGCCGGATGTTTGTCAAGGTCCTGTCTCTGTACCTTATCTCACATGTCCGGGCCCTTTCTCAAGCCAACTGTGTCACTTGCTTCCTTTCTCATGCGCACATACAAATCCTTCTAGGTTGACGTGATCAGCAAATCAAATTTCTTTGGCCAGCAAAGTTTTCTGTCAATAAAGTGAAGTGAAATGAAAAATAGATCCTTGCTCTGGATAAAGATTGTTTGCCATTAATTTTTAGTACATGGTAGATGTATATTGTTTCAAATCATAATACATAAATATTCTCAATAATCAATTTGAAAAAAAAAGAGAGATAAACACACTGACAAAACAGAAAAATCTAATGAAACCATAATTGATTACGGGCCTTACTAATTAAGGACCTTTTGCTCGACAAGCAGAAGGTCAAGACAAAGGCCTGAGATGCACAGAAATGTGCTCCTGATTGTCCACTGTGCAATAGTGGAAATGAGAAAGAGAAAGAGGTATGATTGGCCAGTCCAGCAAAAGCTGCATGCGGCTGTGTTCTTTTATGAGTTTGAGATCACATCACACGCATGAAATAAAGTGAAACTGAGTGTGCAGTCCAGCATAACTATATGGAACTGTAGCAAGTTCACAACATATATTTATGTGTATGTATATATGTTCCTTTTCTCGAACTCTTTTTTCTTTCATTCGGATTAATTGTGATGGTGAGTCCACTGCATTACTCATGCTGCTGCATGGAAAAGAGGACGAATGTCCAAACCTGCATGAAAAAGTGTACGTACCCTACCTCCCTCTTTTGCTAACCCTTCTTTTCCCTTTTTGATCTCTAGTGACCCCAACCATTCCCTACTCTCTCTGTCCCCTTTTTGTTTGCGGGGATGAGGGGCTCATTTCTTAATTCTTGAGGTAACATCTAGCAGAAGCATTATGTAATATCCACAGACATGTAGGATAACAGCGTAGCGAGTGCTCTAGTCTTAGCTTACTTACTATTCAGTGCTGTGTGGGTGTACGGCGCGCTAAGCAGCCGTCTTTCTTCTGCCAAACATTTGTATATTTACGGCTGTTGGCCTGCTTTTGATGCTGCAGCGATTAAGTGCTCCTCCCAATGCCCATCATGGAGACATACATGTGATATGTCTCGCCAAATCTTAAATAGATGTGCGTGTACAACCAAGCACATACACAGCATTACACTGCAAGCTTGGAAGCAGTGAATACATATCTCCTGCCCAGATACACATGACACCATGGAAGTGGACATATACACAAACATACATGGGTTCAAATAGATATGTACACATGGCATGCGTGATGATGGCTCATGGACAACAAAATTACCAGCATTAATGCCAAACACAAACAGCAGATTGAACAAACTAAATATGAGGATCAGATTGATTCGTACTTTCTAGTTAGCATCTTATTTTGCTAGTCTAAATACGACTCCGACTAAACCTACATCAAGAACATTAGTAGATTTGTTATACAAGTCTCGAAAAGAAGGGACTGCATGTAATCCAAAGAATTTGAATAAATTAAAGATGCAGCGCTGCAGGCAGTCTCCGCGTTACACTCAGTTCATGAGTTGAGAAATAGATATGCCAGTTTAAATTGTTGTGTGCTTAATTTTTAACGTCTAACAGTAACACAGTATTTTGTAAATACTAATTAAATCAAGACACTTCTTATTACTCTTACAAATATGACCAAATTACTACAAACAAAATCTGCTCGATAGATGGGCTGTAGTCATTACTGTCTTAGCATTTCCTGCAGTTGAAGCACCTGGAATCTTTTCTCTGGAGGCAGAACATTGATCTGTTCTGGTGTGAGGCTCATGAATTGCTGGCGCAGTACCTTCTCCATATCTGATGAGAACTGCATAACAATAGCGAGTAAAGCGATCAGCAACCAGAACATTCTAAGTTTTGTGTTTCAACCAAGTTCAATTTGGATTTCTTTTTCTTTTCATTGATTTCTTTGTTTTGCAACTTTTAGGATAATTCACGGCGGGGCACAAGGCGGTTGGCCGCCAACAGGTGCACCCATCTGACTGGAACCCATTGTTAGTGGTCCTGGCAATTGCCCCCCTGGTCTTGACATATCATTTCCATTTTATGAATGTAACTAAATGAATCAAGGTTCATGGTTTGCTCCAGTTTTAATAAATTAAAATTGAGGTTAACAAAATCATGATGTTTCTTTTGATAAAGTTGTTGTACAGTCAGAAGAATTTGATCCAATTATAGAGTTGCTCAAAGACTCAAATTTTCCACCAAAGGACAATTTCATGCCACTGATTTATATAATAGATGCATACTTAAGGTACAGTAATCAGATATTTATAATACTGAAAATCTCATTCTCTACAACATTCAGGTTTTCTTGGTCAGATACTATTACCAAGCAATATGAACTACATAAGAATTTCAAATAACAAAGTAATTGCAACACAACACACCTGATAAATCTGAGGTGGTGGCTGACTTGGCAGTGTTGGCTGTCCTTGTGGATGGGAAGATGGAGCAGTAATACCAGACTCTGGCTATTAATTTAAAGTGAACATTAGTCCAAAGATTACGACTACTCAGGTAAGCACATCCATAGAAAAAGAAATCTAGCTGTCAACTTACATGGAACAATGGTGGCGGTAATAGCTGTTGAGGTACAACTGAATGTTGAAAACCGATTGAATGATGCATTTGTGGATGAAGTTGGGCAAAAGGCTGCATTGGTGGCCTTTGTTGTTGTGGCAATTGTGGTTGCGGAGGCTGATTGAACATTCCAGGAGTTTGAAAGGATTGTTGGATTTGATTAGGAGCCATAGATATATGTGATGGACGAGCCGAATAATGTGGAGGAGGAGGCATAGAAAGACTTTGAATCTGGGCAATTTGTGGGTGGGGTAAAAGAGGAGCTTGCACATTTATGTAGCTTTTATTTTGTGGTACTGAAGGCTGGGGTTTCATCATATGCAACTGGTAGTTCATTGAGGAAACAGATGCAGATGAAAAAGAAATAGGAGGTCGAGAATCCCTAGGAAGGTTTTGCTGTCCAATGGGTATCGAAGATTGAGATAAAGTAGCTTGACCCTGCATTCCAACTTGAGCTGGCAATGACGGAGTAGTTTGAATATTTGATAACTGCATTCCAACCTGTGCTGGTTGTGACTGTGATGAGGTTTGAATATTTGATAACTGTACCACCTGTGTTGGTTGTGACTGTGATGAGATTGGCTGGATAGTAGGCATCTGAAAACACAAAAGAACTTCAATATCTAGTTGGAATCTTGGAATGGCTGAAGGTAACCTTTTAGTTAGTGGAAAGAAACAATAAGATGATAGAAAGGGTAACCTTACCTTCTGAGGAGGTTTCACCATTCCAAGCATTATCTGTGTCTGTAGTCAGAAGAAAATTATTCAGTTTCAGTATCTAGAAAAGCATATTGTTATGTTACATTCATCCCTTAAACATAATGAAATATCATGATTCTTGTGGTGACAAAAGCATGTGCCAGGGCATGTTATATTATAGTCGTTTTATCTTAAAAGACAACTGCAAGTACATTTGTCGAATGGAACGTAGAATTAGGTATTGACATTAGTTAGGACTTTTCTTACCCTACATATTTAGTTTGAATCCATTAGTTTAGATTGTTTTCCCCACGTTGGCCGCCTAAATTACATAAAGCCCTTGAATTTTAATATTTGTATTCACGTTTTTCTTCACAGAACAACTCCGCCTATGTTTTATAGCCGGTCCCAAGCCCGGATAAAGGAGGAGGGTTGTGTTAGGCCCCGACAGCCAGCGTAAAACCCTGTCGAATCTCATGAACATGGATCAACGAGTCGTATGATCCATGTAGCCGACCCCACCTAGTGGGATAAGGCTTTGTTGTTATTGTTGTTGTTGTTGTTTTTCTTCACAGAACATGACTCTTTATACCTGGGAATAGATTTCTTATTCACAAACAGATAGAATTGCAATACATCCTCGACTGCATGAGATGGATTTCAACGTTGTTCATATTCAAATGCTATTAACAAACAGGAGCTTACAAATTGGAGTCACGGCTGATTGTTTGATTCACAAGTTTGGTTCATCAATCAAGAACAACAACAACAACAAAGCCTTATCCCACTAGGTGGGGTCGGCTACATGGATCATACGACGTCATTCCGCTCTATTAGTAACCAAACCTTTCGGTATATTATTCACCAATAGATCTTGCTCTATTAGTTCGCCAAGTGTCCGCCTTGGCCTCCCTCTCCCTCTTTTAATCGGACTCCAGATTATTTGATCTACTCTTCTTACTGGCGCATCTAATGGTCTTCTCTGAACATGACCAAACCATCTCAAACGATTCTCTACCATTTTCTCACTAATAGGAGCCACTCCGACTCGTTCACGTATATGGTCATTCCTAATCTTATCTAATCTTGTATGACCACACATCCATCTCAACATCCTCATTTCGGCTACCCCCACTTTACGTTCATGTTGTCCCTTCATAGCCCAACATTCACTACCATATAACACTGCTGGCCTTATAGCAGTACGATAGAATTTTCCTTTAACTTTATTGGGTACTTTTCTATCACAAAGAACTCCAGTGGCTTTCCTCTACTTACACCAACCAGCTTGAATTCTATGATTAACATCGTCATCAATCTCACCATCTTGTCTTACAATTGATCCTAAATATTTAAACTTTGTCACTTGAGGAATTATATCCTCCCCTAACCTAACTTTCAAATCGTCTCTAAGTTGTTTATTTGTGAAATTGCTATGCATATATTCTGTTTTATTCCTACTTAAACGAAAACCCTTTGACTCCAACGTATTTCTCCATATTTTCAATTTTGTATTAATCTCTTCTCTTGAATCCGCTAAAAGTACTATATCATCCGCAAATAGCATGCACTTAGGTACCTCCTCTGTGATACTCTCGGTTATAGCATCGATAACTAAGTTAAATAGATACGGGCTTAAAGCTGATCCTTGATGTAGGCCAATTCCTATAGGAAATTCATTTGTCTCACCTCCGGGTGTCCTAACCCTAGTCAATGCCCCATCGTACATATCTTGTATTACCTTAATGTAGGCAACATTCACCCTCTTCTTTTGCAAGGCTTTCCAAAGTACATCCCTTGGTACCCGATCATACGCCTTCTCTAAGTCAATGAAAGCCATATGTAAGTCTCTTCTCCTACTTCGATACTTCTCCATCATCCCCCTTAGTAAATAAATCGCCTCTGTAGTGGATCTTCCTGGCATGAACCCAAATTGTCTCTCAGAAATACTAGTCTCCATTCTCAATCTATGCTCAATCACTTTTTCCCATAATTTCATAGTGTGACTCATAAGTTTAATCCCTCTATAATTTGCACAATTCTGAATATCCCCTTTATTTTTGTAAATAGGAACTAATGTACTTAATCTCCAATCATCAGGCATCTTTTTCGACCGTAAAATCTCATTAAATAGTTTACATAACCACAACACACATTTTTCTCCTAAACATTTTCAAACTTCAATCGGTATACCATCCGGTCCAACGGCTTTACCATTCTCCATTTTCTTAAGAGCTTCGCTAACCTCCGAGACTCTAATTCTACGATAAAATGACTTATTAAGCTCACATTCGCTAACTGTCAAGTCCTCCAAATCACAACGCGAACCTTCACATCCATCATTAAATAGCTTATAGAAATACTCTTCCCATCTGTTCTTAATATCTCCTTCAGTAACTAAAACCTTGTCAACTTCATTTTTTATGCATCTTACTTGATCCAAATCTCTCGACTCCTTCTCTTTGAATTCCTTTTTTTTCAGAAGAATCAAGAAATAATTTGCCTTTTTAAAAAAGGATTCAACACATCTACTAAGGTGATTTAACTTTTAAGTAACTGTAAA
Source organism: Pontederia crassipes (assembly GCA_030549335.1). Lineage (NCBI taxonomy): Eukaryota > Viridiplantae > Streptophyta > Magnoliopsida > Commelinales > Pontederiaceae > Pontederia > Pontederia crassipes. The sequence goes on from CM060195.1 coordinate 48,322,241, forward strand.
AAAAGTTGACCTTTTTTTTTACTTTAAGTTGTTAAATAGTAGTAGAGATGGAAACATATAAAATGAATTATGCACTCAAACTCTGAACAACTTCAATCAAACCTACCCAATGCATGGTCAAACTCTTCATTAGGCACTTTGGAAGTCGAGGCTATTTACCAAATGACTTCTCCGAAGCTATTTACCAAATTCCTTCCCAAGTCTATTTTCTAAAGCAAAATCCATTTTCTAGCATCCTCTAAAAAGACCGTATTTTCTAATGATATGTTACCTTCATTGTGATTTTAATGTTATTTCGTCAATCATGACCTTAAAAAAATTCTTCCTCCCTTCAAAATACGTGACGAAGTATGATCATCCCTCAGTATGACAACACAAATGACATCTTATTATATTTGTGTATTATTATTATTAAATCAACAACAACAACAACAACAAAGTCTTATCCCACTAGGTGGGGTCGGCTACATGGATCATACGACGCCATTCGTTGATCCATGTTCATGAGATTCGACAGGATTTTACGCTGGCTGTCGGGGCCTAACACAACCCTCCTCCTTTATCCGGGCTTGGGACCGGCTATAAAACATAGGCGGAGTTATTATTATTATTAAATCAAACCCATAAAATGTTCTTTTTTCAAAAGCATTGAGAATGGAGTTAGGCGTACTTTGATGCATTAAATTTTAGCCTAACTAGTAGTTTAAGTTACCACATTTTCAGATAATTTTTAGAGACATTTTGGTAATTCCATGTTGCAACGTTTGACATTTACTAGTAATTTGGGTGATGTTTAAATTGCCACATTTATTACAATTTACAAAAATGTTATTGGGCAATATGCACCTGTTGTAAAATGTCCTCAAAAGAAACAGCCTTATTCAATATATTAAGATTGTTAAAAAGGAAAATAATACATCAAACAAAGACAATGATATTTTTCATAAGACATTTTTTGAGATGCGATTCTCAAAGGAATGATTAATTTGTCATAATATGCCTATTTATAACAATTTTTATTACAAATAACTTATTAAGAAGTGGCAATAAGATGAACAAAGCACTAGCTATAGTAAGAAAGGAAAAAGAAGGTAAAATTGCAAAACATATAACTGGCCATCTTGTTCAATGTCAAGATTGAAACAAAGAAAGTAGTTTGAAAAGTTTCTTTTTGTCTAAAAATATGAATATGTGTTCTCCCTTTTACTAGTAAATGGAAACATATTCCAACTACCAAATCCAACCTTAGGGTATAAATTGCCACTAATATTCCCCACACCAAAGTGCATTACTTCCACCTTCCAGTCCAACCAATTATAGGCATATAGCTAACATAAAAAAGGACTATCTTTTTCCCATCATGAGTATATACTTACTGAACATTCATAGGACAAACGCAGAATTGTGGCACTAAAATTTGTAAGGCAAAACTACAGAACAAGAGATATCACTAAATAACTCAAACTATTATTCTTTATCAAATGCATTTCGGCGACTAAAGGATGCATTTTTTCAAACAAATACAGTGCGGTCACTGACCTGAAATAGCATCCGGGTGAGCGCAGGGTTGTCGATGAGCACCTGCCTGGCCTGATCATGATTCTGCTCTAGCAAATACTGCGCGGAAGATTACGAATAGATGATGCAAAGATCAAGAAGACACTCTAATAAAGATCGACAACAAGACCAATTTGCAGGCAGAAAAAGAGGGACTATTTTGGTAATGGAGGGGTAACATCACCTTAAAATGCTTCATGATGTCATACATCTGCGACTCGAATAGGTTCATAACGCCTTCCAGAGCCGGTGAAGGGCTCTCTGCCGGTTGCAGCCTCTCCTTCGCGATCATGGCGTCGAACCTTCGCCTTTTTACTCGTCGCACCTACTAAAAAAAGAAAACAGCACACTCCACATCCCATACAAATTAAGGGGCTCGCGGATGCCACTATACTCATAATGGGCCTAGAATTGGACCCAGGGCGGTCCGATTTCATAGTTGATACAATCTATATATATTTAAAGCTAAGGATTTGACATCGGTTTCAAACTTCTATCCTTTCACCAAACTCATGTATCTTTTTGGTACATTTTTTAAATTTTTTAAATGTGGTTGAGCATTATTTGGTCTACCTCTTCTTCTACTACCATTAGTTAGAATATTCTCTCTCCTATTAATTTAGGAATTCTATTTCCGTGTATCACTCCATGCTTTTACAGCTTTCTATGCAATTAATTTCTTGCCATACAATATAGAGCCTTTAATATTCAAGAGTATATAATATATATATATATATAGCTGATATGCATATTGATTTTTTCAAACTTTCCTACTTTTACTAGTCTTATTTTTAATGTTTTTCTACTTAATTAATTAGATAATTTATACTTTTACCAATTTTGTTTTTAATATTTTTCTACTTAATCAGTAGCATCCTTCCTCAATAATCATCCAGAGCCTTTATTGCAATTAATTTAAGAATAAAATCACCTATTTTTTCAGTTATAAAATCATTGCATGCATTCATCAATTCAATGCTAATTAATTAATAATGATCCTACAATTAACTTTTGTATAAAACAGTCACATCTATTTTTTTCAGTTGCAAAACCATAAGTATTCTTACTACAATTATATATATTCCTTATATATAACTCCATCATTGGAGTATCCTCTCTGAAATTCTTAACGTCAGTAGGATGGCACGATTTACTCTCCTATCATCCATCAACAACACAATGGGTGGAGCTTTCTCTTACATGAGATCCCAAGTTCTTGCCTAATCTCAACATCAACTCATGCTCTTCTCATGTCTATATGCATTATACAAACATCACTACAAGAATTTAAGCTATTAGTGACGGAGCAATGTGTGATAAATCCGTAGCTAATTTCATCACAAATAGTCTTAACGATAGATTTGTGATGGATTTGGAACATAATAAATCTGTCGCTAATAGTGACACGATAATATGTCACAAATTTCGTCATTATTTAAGTTGATATCTGTCACTATTACGTCACTAACTTGTCACAAATGTTAGGCTTAACACAATACAATTTTGTAACTACTCGATCACTAAGACATAGTTATAATTTGTAAGCAATCAATAGCTAATTCGTCACATAATATTGACAAAAAACTATGGTGAATCAGTCGATATTCAATAGCTAAATGTTGTTACACGATTTTGCACCTCTCGTCACATACATGTCCCAAATTAATCACAACATAATAGTACTTTTTTTACTTCTTTTTATTAATGATCAATTTATACAACAATATAAATGAAACATAAATATATATGTCACAATTAACATCATAAATAATTAAAAATCACATACAGCTCAAAAAAGGCGAAATTCCATATTGCAAAATTATTTGTCACAATGTTTGCATATATAATAGTCAAAATAACAAGTTTTTAACATGATCCAACACAAGTCTCAAATCAAATGCAAACTAGTGATGACAAAAGTTGTCACAAATAAATCTTATCGTCGATTATTCTTATATTTGCCGACCCCACCTAGTGGGATAAGGCTTTGTTGTTGTTGTCGATTATTCTTATATTTGACAATGAGGTACTCGATCCGGCAACGTCATCTGTCGAATCAATTAAAAGTCATTTTAGCATTTGTTCAAATGCTCCTCACAATAACTATCCATCATAGACCCAAATGCATTCTTCATGTGATCATCCACATCACCGACAACATCCTTAAAGCGATCAATTGTGCCATCTTGCATCAAAGTTGAAAAAGATGAACCATTGACATTTTGACAAGTAGAGAAGGCAGAACCAGTAGATGAAACTGATGTAACTAATCCATGAAGTAACCCTTCCCTGGCCGTCCCACAGTCCCACTAGAATTGTAGGGTTCAACATCAAGTTGATGATTGTGTCTCCAGATTTTCTCTATATTTCTCAATCATTTTAGAATTATAGTCTTGCTGAAATAAAAAGGTAAGAATTATAATTTTACTACAACAAAACATGAATTAGTAAGAATCATTTCAAAAAGATTTTTTTATAAGTAAACATACATAGACTTTTTTGGGCCATTTGGTACGAGATAATCTAGATAGATTACCGGTTATTTTATTTAAAATTCCCAGGGCCCACCACATTATCTCGTTTGGGTGCGGCAGATTATCGGTAATTTTAATTGCACTAGTAATCTTAATTACCACCTCACTGATATGCAAGGGAGGTGGCTTTCCATATTACCAAGTACCTTGACATGCATTTTGACAAAAATGCCCATTCAATCAAAATTTTTATTTTAAATATTTTATTAATAAATAAATATCATTCAAACTCATCTTCTCTATTATTTAAATTTTTCTTACAAATAACTTTTAGTTTTGCCTCATCTTATTTTACTATATTCATTTTTCTATTTTTTGCTTTGTTTATTTATAATACCATGTGATGAAAATCTAAAATAATTTTTAAAGGTATTTTGGTAATTTGCTCTCTAGCTATTTTAATCATAACTTATATTACCAATAGTTGACAAACACTATAATGTGATATTACCGGTAATTTAAATAGCGGCATTCTATCTAAGTGGTGATCTAAATTACCGGTTAATTAAATCGGTAATGCGCCAAACGGCCCCTAGTGATAAAATCTTTTCTCTTTTTTACTCTTATGTGTCAATTCATAAACCTAACTCCACCTATGCTTTATAGCCGGTCCCAAGCCCGGATAAAGGAGGAGGGTTGTGTTAGGCCCAGTCAGCGTAAAATCCTGTCGAATCTTATGAACATGGATCAACGAATATAGTTACTAATAGAGCGGAATGGCGTCGTATGATCCATGTAGCCGACCCCACCTAGTGGGATAAGGCTTTGTTGTTGTTGTTGTTGTTGTTGTGTCAATTCATAAACCTCTCTATAGTCTACTGCATTTTAAGCATTTGAGACTTCCAACAATTGTTTACTGATCCAATATAGATGACTTTACCATTAGATGTCCCGAGGGAGGTCACAAACAGCTGGACATCAGCATCCAGAAACCCAATCATCAACTTTTAATATCACAGCATGACGTGACAATTCACAAACCAGAAGGCCCCTTGGACTGAAAAGAGAAAGATCTGGCAATGACACCCCGCTGCTTCTGCCCTAATATTTTAGAAATCTGTCAGCATAATGGAGATAGACTTAGCCACGGAATCTACATCATTGATAGCATGTCATATATTAATCTTGAGGTTTTGGTCGCCCTAAGCAGATATATGAATCCTTTTGAGGGGAAGTCAATGAATTGTAGTGAAGAGTAATTAATGAAAGTTGTAAAAACACGATAATTTTTTTAAAAAAAATGTATAATAAAAATTCCAAGAGTTCCACTTCCTTTTAGACAAACCTTCGGTCTGTTTTCTACTCTTCAGCAACACGGATCCACCCAATAAATGTATCTTCATAGTTTCCTTTATTCTCATCCAGGTATTCAAGAAAGTATATGCACTCATCAAATGCACCTGGATCGACATATTTATACTCACATTGTAAATTCATAGTTTCGTGATCTGTTTACCTAGTTAGAATAAACATCTGATATCTCAGAAGGTATAGTAAAAAGTCTCAGAGTCATAATGAAAGGTATTATGTAAAACCAGTACACTTTTAGTCTATGGAGATGTAAAACATTGAACATTTGTGATATATTATTTCTTATATCCCTTAAACCCCACTAAAGATGCAAGTATCAATTTGGATTAAACATTTGGATAAATTGAGTGAACACAGTTCACAAAATCAATGTTATATAATATCATAACTAGCTAGTTATAGTTCTCAAGGCCTTTGTTCCCTTTCTACAGTGTGTTTGTATACCAACCATCTATTTTATAAGACAACAATTTCAGGACGTCCCATGTGTCTATTCATAATCTTTCATGTAAATCTTGTGCCCTAATCTAGTCATGTTTTGCTACTTAATTTCCTACAGAAAAATGTATTGCTACTTCATCAAAAGTAAAAAAAACAAATAACAGCAAAAATCATGAAATGGAACCTTTAAGAAACCAGACCTGAAAGACAACACCACCTTCAAATTATGCCTGAGCATCCAGAGACCTAAGCAAAGTTAAGTGGCGATTTTCACCACGATCGAGGATATCGCCTAGTTGAATTAATACCTGCATATAAGATAAGGATAAATTCCTTATCAGGCAAGGACTGTCCCACCTTGAGAAAACTCGTAATGGCGTAAAACTCTTATTTATGTAAAAGCGTGACTTTAACGATGACTCAATTCCGATATGTTTAAACTATTAGGAAAGAGGAGTCCTGGTGAAGAGGTTGACCACGGCGCTGGTGCTGGAGAAGGAAAGGCGAACAGAGGCGTTAGTTTGTGGCCAGCAATGTACTCGTCGAAGGTGCGCAGGCAGCATCATCTACCTCTGCGGAGGGGTGGGATGCAAGAAGTCGTTCTGCCATGGAGGAGCCCACAGGGTTTGCTGCTGCCCCTGAGGAGGATGAGACTGCAACAAGTCATTCTGCAGCAGATTGCTACCTTCTTTCATGCGCTGCAGACTGCTGTTTTGGACGGCATCGTTGTTGTGCGAGAGAACAGGTCAGGAAGAAGGTGTTATCGGAGACGGTGGTAGTCGCGGAAGGCGGCAGTAAAGGAGGGCGGCAATCGAGGAGGCGGCCGCACAGGGGGGAGTCTCAGATGGCACGATCTTGTACAAGAATTCTTTTCTCCTACGGGTTTCTCTGGCGTGAGAACGTGATGTTGGGCCTCTCGTACCTTGGCCATCCGTCGCTCACAGTAACCAGGTGGTGGTGGCGGAGGAGGAGGAGGAGGTGGCAGTGGCAGCGAAGCTTGCCTGTGTGGAGGCCCCGGCGAGCTTCAGGAGGAGTCGAAATTTTTTGCCTTCGGATCGAACTCTTTCTCCTGAGGCGATGAAGGCGGCAAAGGGAACAGTGGCTGCGCTTCGGAGGAGATGGGGTCAGTGGCCCCATGGGGGCAGCGGTGGCACTGGCGCACTGATCATGTCGATGGTAGAGCAACAAACCTGAGGCTTCCAAGAAAGGCTCCTTTCGATTGCAATTTCAACGACCTACCGCTCGAATGCCCAGGGCTCGTCCATCACCTCCAAAGTGTTTTAGTTTGATGTGGCGACCTTCTTCCCCTTGTACCTCGTGCCATGTTCTCTAACCAAAACAAGATGATCCTTGGGGTATTTCCTCGAATAGGTTCTAGGCATCCAACAAATCAGCTTCTAACAAAGGCGATAAAATTGACAAAGTGAGAGATAATGATATAGAAGTCGTGATTGGGCATATTTGGACATCTCATCTGAGCCGACTTCAGGGAGAAGCCGCAGGTGCGGAGATGCAGGAGAAGCCGAGGAGGAAGCTTGGCACATTTCTCGAATAGGAACCTTATCACATCGGGAGAGGAACGTCGCAAGAGGAGAAAGGAACATTGTTACCTCTTTCTCTCTCTCTCTCTTTCATCCTCTGGCTAACACAGCAGAAATTGCAAATTTCACCATCCAAGAAGAGAGAAAAGGCAGAGAGAGGAGGGAAGGAGACTCGGAGAGAGTTGTGAAAAAAAAATCGGTGGAAAATAGAGTAAATTACGTCTAATGTTTACTATATCCTTTACTTTAATCTAATAAGAATGTAAGCCCTTGCACTGAATTTTTTTTCACCTTTGATCGTTGACGTGGCTATTTGGCAAAGGACTTTTTAAAAAGCTCGTTTACTTTTTCTTTTTTTATTAGAAATATGTTGAAGTCAAAGAATTTTCGTTTAAGTAGGAATAAAACGGAATATATGCATAGTAATTTCACAAATAAACAATTTAAAGACAATTTGGAAGTTAGGTTAGGGGAGGATATAATTTTTCAAGTGACAAAGTTTAAATATTTAGGATCAATTATATAACAAGATGATGAGATTGATGACGATGTTAATCATAGAATTCAAGTTGGTTGGTATAAGTGGAGGAAAGTCACTGGAGTTCTTTATGATAGAAAAGTACCCAATAAAGTTAAAGGAAAATTCTATCGTATTGCTATAAGACCGGCAGTGTTATATGGTAGTGAATGTTGGACTATTAAGGGGCAACATGAACGTAAAGTGGGGGTAACTGAAATGAAGATGTTGAGATGGATGTGTGGTCATACAAGATTAGATAAGATTAGGAATGACCATATACGTGAACGAGTCGGAGTGGCTCCTATTAATGAGAAAATAGTAGAGAATCGTTTGAGATTGTTTGGTCATGTTCAGAGAAGACCATTAGATGCGCCAGTAAGAAGAGTAGATCAAATAATCTGAAGTCCGATTAAAAGAAGGAAAAGGAGGCCAAGACGGACACTTGACGAACTAATAGAGCAAGATCTATTGGTGAATAATATACCGAAAGATTTGATTACTAATAGAGCGGAATGACGTCATATGATCCATGTAGCCAACCCACCTAGTGGGATAAGGCTTTGTTGTTGTTGTTATTGTTGTTATTTATGTTTGATAAAATCTCATGGAGCTATTATTTTAAAAAAAAATTATGCATTAAAGTAAATTTTGTACTTTTTTCCAAAGGTTATTTCCCCTTCCTTTCACCCAAAGCAAGTTTTTAAAAAAAATGCTTTTGAATAAAGTCACCCCAAACACACCCAACTTGGCGTCCACACGATATATTTTTTCTTCTTAGTGCGAGCATTTAATTGACGTCATAAGAGTTTGAAATATCTTCTTATACAAAAAGAATTAAATTTATGCCAAAAAAGATGAATAGAGTTATTAAAAAACTATGATTGCATAATTGATTATCATCCCAGTAAAGCTAATATGGTTGCAAATACACTTAGTCAAAAAATTATCGAGTCCTCTAACCCATATAAAAGTGTATCAGTTATCATTGCTATTTGAATTAAAATTCTTAAGAGTTGAGTTGAAGATAAGTGAGAAAGGAGCACTCATGGCACACTTTAAAATTAGATACATTCTAGTCGAAAGGATATGCGAAGTATAAAATTAAGATAAAGAATTAGTGAAAATCATCAATCAAGTAAAGAACGAAGAGCAAACCTAATTCTTATTAAAGGATGACAGGACTTTAATGTTTGACAGCAAGTTATGTGTTTCTAATGTTGAAAATCTTAGACGAGAAATAATAAAAAAAACTCATTGTTCGTCTTATACTATACATTCAAAAAGTGCTAAGATGTATAGAGATTTGAGGAGGAACTTTTGATGACATGGTACGAAGAAAGACGTAACAGAATATATTTCAATAAAATATATTCCACATGTATGTACTTTAGTGAAATATTCCATTTGATGTCTTAAATGAATGGTCGTTTAGTTAAGAGAAAATACATGCAATTAGTCTCTCTTAATACATCTTGATATCACTAAATTTGACATGTCCTTATTCTTTCTCATGATTTTTGTTATATTTGTATTAAAATAAAATTTAGATCTAAAAGATGATGAGTTTCGTGTGTGTGTATATATATGTATATTAAAACATTCATTTAATAATTTGCCATTCATATCTCATAAAATTTTACTAAATATATTAACATGTTAATATTCCTTAATTACGTACATTAAATTATTGCATAGTCATAATTTTCACACTTTTATGCAAATAAGATGTGAGCATTTAACACCACAAAGGATCATACAATTAATCTCACTTAATACACCTTAAGCCACGATCTCAAATTTAATTAGTGTAATAACGTAGGGATCTTTCATATTCCACATTATTATATATTTTAAAATTCTACTAAATATATTAACATGTTAACTTTTCATATTTCATAATATTATACACATTAAATTATTGTACACAGACAATCAATGTTTACAGTGTGATTAAATTGTTTTATCCGCGATCCGTAATTACTTTTCCATATGTTGATTATTTATTTTCATTATGCTTAAGAATGCTTTTAACAAATTTCCCCTGTTTTCTTTATATTATTTTATTTAATGAACATAATTACATTTTGATGTTTTTTTTTTATTTTTAGTTATATTTATTTTTTCGCTAACATGTTTCTATATAAAAAAAGTTTAATTCAACACATTTAAAAGAATTATCATAATACTGTAATTTGTAATCTAATATCATATATCATTAAGAAATGCACAAAGGGCATGGGTGTTTGCTAGTTGAGTAATATATGTAGAGGTAAATGTTAGTTTAGATTAATTTGACAATTATAAATCTTAACACATCACTTATAACTATAAATAAATGCATTTTACGTACATTTGTTGTACTAATTTGATAATTTAAAATAGCATATATATAAGCACAAATAATTTGTGCATGCAATTGAAATTAATCGTAATAATTTATGTGTCGATCATCATCATATTAAAATTAGTGAATCGTCATTAAATCTTATATGAAAACGCGATGTGAATGTTCCTCAAAATCCACTTTGATAATCTATGTTCTATACCTTTACATATGAAATAAAATAAAACAGAAAAAGGGATAACAATGCACCCTTGCACTTCAATATTTTTCAACATGTCAAGTTTTAGTCCCATCTCAATTAATTAACTTGACATCTAAAGTACAAATGTGATTTAGCTAAACAGTGTGAGACAAGAGAGTGCAAAGCACACTCTGATATTTTTTATATCTTATTGTCATATCATTTCATCCATACATTACAATATATGATATTTTTTTTATTTATTATTAAAAAAATAGGTAGCTAAATCAAAGGGGTCCAATTTTTATCTCCTACAAAAGGCCACAAGTGTAAAGAACAGTAAATAAAAAAGATGGAATTGAAGAGTTTTACAAAGATGAAGAATAATAAATAATAATTCAATATAATTTGCCATCGATCAAACTGATGACAAGGAGAACTCGCATTCTCTCTCCTTGTTAATTGCACATTTATTTAGTACAGAGATCTGAAAACAACAAATTATATAAAAAACTCACAATCCTTTTAATCAGTTTATAGAAAAGGATTGGCGAATAAAGAAAAAAAAGGAAAAAACACAAAAAAAAAATAAATCAAGGGATCCATAACATCTTACAGTTGTCCAAAATTTTGTTTCGAATCCAACGAAAGATGTCGTCACGGGGAAATGCTAATATCGGAATCCATATTGCCCGTGGTGCCCTCCAGCATGCAATCTAATTCCGTAATGCAAAAATCAGAGCGCAGCACCGAGTCCGGCGACAGCTCTGAAGAGCTCGGCAAAGAAGAACAACGCGCTGCACTGGACGCGCACTTCGAGTCGGCGTCTCCGCCACCGGCGTCCGGCGATGCCGGCGCTAAAACAAAGGAGCTCAGGTACGAGACGCCGCTCTCCGCAGGTAACGTGGGCGAGAATTCGCCATCGACGGACGCTGGACCGTTCAAAGCGTGGCGTTCGGCCCCGACGACGGAGTCGCCGCCGTCCTCGTACCGCGACAGGCCGGTGAGCTTTTGAACCAGCGCCATGAAGTCCTCGGGGCTCGTGTGGATGACCCTGGGCGCCTGAGTGTACGTGATCACCGGGCCCCGAGGCCGCGCCGCCGCGGCTCCCGCGGCCTGAAGAACGGAGCATGAGGAGGAGGAGGCGGAAGAAGACGACGACGACGCCTTGTGGATGGAGTGCGACTCCCGACGTACTTTCGAGAGCACGGCGGCGCGTTCGCCGTTGCCGTTGCCGTTGGCGTCGCGTGGCAGCGAAGGGCTCATGGCTGACGCCGGGGATTGAGTTGAGGAGGAGGGAGAGGGAGAGCAAGGACGACGACGAGGAGAAGGGAGAGGTGCAAATTAAGGAGCACTCGGCCGCCTGTGGCGTAGGATTGAGAGGTTTAGTACGTGAAATCGCCGGGGAAAAAGAAATGGAGTGTTGCTTGGATTGGATTCGTACGTGTACAGGACATGCATGGTGTTCTTTAGGGTTATTAATAGTAAAAAGAATAATACCAATAAATACCAATAATAATAATAATAAATGGCTAAAAAGAAGCATTGTTAAATGGTCCAGGGAAGAACGAGGACGATGGATTGGAGGTCGATATCTTTTTGCTGATTTTAGAGTGGTCAAGATTCTCATTGCAGTTTTGATGCCCCACCAACAAAATCTGTGTAAGATATATTTTAGCTAATTGTTTTTGCATGATTATCACGTGGTTTTAAACTTTTCATAACGTGTGGTCAACTTGCTGCTACAACTTATTAGTTTAAATATGATTTTTTTTTTGTTCCTCCAGCGGGTTAAATTAGAGAAAGGGATCCTGGCCGAAATTAATTAAAGTCCAACAAAAAAGTGTGCCTTGAAAGAAAAAAATAAGAAAAAATAATAATATGCGATGGAAGTGGAGGGTTTGGGTCTTTAGAATTTTATCGCCATGAATTTCTTCTGTTGATTATCTCTTTTGCTTGTGGATATTTTTCTCTTATTCATATTAATTAAGAGAATTTTATTACGTTAAAGCATTGTTCCATCTTCTCTTATATTTGTTTACTTCGTTGTCTTGATTCTTCGTCGTCAATGTTTTATTCCTAACAAAAAATAATGGAATTAACGAATCTTTGAGATATATATCTCAATCATCGTTAATTTACTTATCAATAGATTTACGATTAAATTTATTATTTAAAAATAACATTTATTTGAACGTTATTAACCATTGAGATGCACTTAATCCCTCCTGAGTGCTAGAGGTAGGTACATTATTCTCACAAGTAATAGAAGAGGAATCGAGTAGGGAAATTAACCGAGGATGATCGAAATTTAAACTTTGATATAATCGCAGAGATTGATATCTATAAAAACTTATTTTCAGTAGAAAAACCAAACTCTATCGAAGATCAAGATGTAACAAGTGAAAAAACAAGACGTGCAGTGAATATGACGATTAGTAGTTCAAAGTAACAATCACCGCATATGGGAAGTCATCAATGGAACACAATCCAGCTGAATGTTATTTTCATTAAAAGCTTGAAATCCTCCCAGAAGGCCAAGGATCATAGCTACTATCCATCGCTGTACCGTGGTGACTAGGGAAAGAAAGCAATGTACCATTAAAAAAAAAGCTTAACAAAGTAATCCATTGCATAAGTTCTCCTTGGATGAAAGGAATAATGTGAAACAAACACCACAAGTAGCAAGGGACAATATAGAACGTTGCTGTGCAGTAGTTATAGTCCATCAGGAGCGAACGATGGAGCAGAGCATACACGTCTTTCAAATGTTGATCAATCGTCGTTAGGATCACAAGTTACAACCTTTGTCTTGTACTTTGCTAGTGCTTCCTTATTAACAATGATCAATGCTAATGGCCTAAGGCCAAAGCAGAAGCATTCAACTACAAAGTCAGCTACAGTGTGAAGTAGAGATCCAAATTATTACAGTGAAATTTTCTCTCTTTTTTTCCCTTTTGATGGGCCATTTTCCCACTTTTTCTATCTATGGTTAGTATATACTTGAACGTTTCGTTTATCAAACTATGCACATGTTTCCTTATAAATGGCATGCAATTACAATCTACGACCGATGTAATATATCTAAAGAAATAGTTGTCAATATGATATCCTGGCAGGACCAGACACTGTCCTACTGATTTCGCGGCCAAGTTCATTGATTTTGTCGACCAGCAATTCTTTTTCCTTTTCAAGCTTCAGCAAGTATTCCTCCTGCGCATCTTCGGCACATTCCATTTCACTCAGAGCCAGAGATAACCCCTCTAGATCACCGTCATCAATTAATCCTTTGACCCTTTTCAGGATTTCTCTAGCCTGTAAGATATGACAAGTCATCAGGTGTACATTATACAATTCAATTTGTACATGTAGAAATATCGCTGATTGCCTTTGTCATTATAAAGTTTCAAAAGTTTTAAAAAATGCTTGTAGATGTTCATGCCTAAAGTTTACCCTCCTACAGTTGTTAGTGAAAGTTTAACTCATTGGGTACGATATACTATTATTACACATAAAGCTGTAAATATTGCAATAAAACCTGAGTTCATTATCCTGAAATGTTCAGATAAGTGCAGTTCAAAGGCCAGCTAGCTCAAATGGTATCCTTTTCCACTCCCCTCAAATTGTTGACCAGAAAACAACAGAAAAAGAATTCTTGATCTGCTCAAATTGCCCACCTGACTCGATATCTTGTGTGCTTTACTTAGTGGAGAAATAGTAGGCTGTAGACTGGGTTTATTCTGCAGTTCAGGGACCCTTCTTGTTATCTTTACATGGATTTCCCCACTCTTTACACCTTGGAGAGGTATCCACTTCTCAGCTGTTTGATTTGGAGGCAGTCTTTCATATTCCACTGTGCAATGACCTATGTTTGCAGTAGGCAATACAGCATTATGGTCCTTCACACGCAAAATCAATGGACTGCCAGTTTCAGGGAATTCTAATGTCTGGTTCCACTGAGGATTCAGTGTTTTGTGAATAACCTGAGCAACACATGTAAAAGTAACTACAGATTATCAATCTACAATTTGCTTAAGAACTGTTTGATCATAAAGAAGATACTTGCAAAAGATACTAAGATTCCAAGTCATTATATTAAATACACATCACACTAAGAAATTCTATTATGATATCTAGTAGCATGCAGTTGAAGCTGAGTGCACAGGTTCATCCATCAAGCAGAAGGATTGACAAACCTTAGTTTGTTTCTTTGTATTCCCATAGTGGACCCTCACAAACGGATCACTTGTCCCCCTTATGTCAGCAGCAACAAGATCTCTAGCTTCAATAAGGACTAGCTCGAGCCAGCCTGATCCATGTCTACCGCTAGAATTCTGAAAACCAGAGGCAAAATTAGAAGGAAAGTGCACATAATATTAAAGGGAAACACCAACAAGAAAAAAAACCTCAAGCATGTGAGCCTAAGCTCTGGAGTTGACACAAGTTTTTTTTTTCTTTTTTGAAAGAAGTTGACAATTTAACTGATGTGAAATCCCAGAAAAGTTAAGACATAGCAATTTGATGTTTTAAGGGTAGAATAGCAATTTAAATGAAGAATTAACGTGAAATGTGCTTAACTAATGTTAATCTCTAGAGTAGACTACTAATTCAAGATAATAAAAGAAGGATATATGCAAACCTTGAGTCCATCATGGTCATCACTTTTTACTGCTTCAATCAGTAGCCTCAGCTCTCCTGAAGAAACTTTTTCAAGTGGGACCCAAACATCTCTAATGGAACCTTCTACAACTCCTTCCAGATTCACTCGTGCACTTCCGATGTTCTCATCTCCAAAAATGTCTGCATTATAACATTTGATCTTGAGATATTCACCGCCTGATACTTCATCAAACTCAATTTTGTGGTTCCACGAGGGATTTGCATTGTGAGCAATAGTTTTTGTTCGGTATAGAGCCTGACAATCCATTAGTCAATAATAAATTAACTACATCAACCATAAAAGAAATGTACAATATATCATATTTCATCTTTTAAATCAACAACTCATGAGTCATGATTTACCTTTCCGTATTGAAGCTTTACGTAAGGATCAGTTTTACCAGATTTTTCTTTTGTGGATAGATTCCTTCCTTCCATCACAGTAACTTTGAGCTTCCTTCCTGTTCTTGACTGAAGACTCGGCAAGTACATAGGCATGCCACTGCCAATCTTGTTCAAACTGACTGAACCATCTGAAAACTGCCATTCTTTTAGCACAAGACTCACAGTCAACTGCAAAAGAATAAAATTGCATTACATCCAAAACTACTGCAAGGAATGAAAATAATTAATATCACTGTTAAAAAAAAATAGATAATTTGAACTGGACAGGAAGATAATTTGAATTGTTTACTAGCAGATTACAAGGTCATACTTGGTTTTTTTGAGGGGGACAAGGTGATACTTGGTTACAACTGTATAAATATGTTAATTCACATTTAGACCAGAATATATTATGTACATCAAGTATCTCAACAAAGAAAGACACTGGATTGTGCTAATGTTAAGAGTCAAAGAATCTGGTGGCCTATTCAATGAAAATAGTAATAATGAGGAATAATGAACACAAACAAATCAGAAACATTGTGCAACATTCTCTTTAAACAAAATTTGTACTTCTCCTATATCAAGTTCTTCAAATGGCACAACCATCTGAACTTCTTTTCCACAGTGCTCGGCTTGTTTTGCTATTACACCAGACCCATATCCTATAGCCCAGAATGTGGTAGAGTCATCTAAAACATATTTCATCTGTCAAAAGACAAAGTCAACATTTTCAAATTTTGAGAGATTTCACCCATCTGATAACACAATTATACTGTTGTAGTACCTTTATTTCACAGCTGGACAAATAGTTCAACTTCACGCTGGTTGGATCCCAATCATAAAGGTGAAACTTGAGAAGTCCAGTATCTCCATGCAATAAGATATTGAACGTAGTATCCCACATAGGATTTGCGCCTTCCCTGGCGACTGTTCTCCTTGTTAAGTCACCAACTTCTACTTCAATAAATGTCTGAAGAGGTTTGTTTCCATATTTTCCTGATGGTGGACCACTTATTGTTGAGTTTTGTCGAGTATCTGAATTTTCTCCTTTTATGTTGTTCCTACGCAAACTAGCTGAAATTACATTAACTGAAAGAACACCTCCAACAGCTCGCTTCCCAAGATCTACTGATGGCAATGAGTAGCACTGGCGGCGAGGCTCAACCATTAACTTCACTATGGTCTCTGTGAATACCTTTACCTGTATGGTGTAAAGAATGCTAGTTATCGGCACTTTTACACGATTGAAAGTTAGGACTCTTAGAAGTAACTGAAAAAGAAAAAGTGATGACTTTTAAATTATTCAGTGAAGCCACAAAATCAAACTTCAGAACATACCAGCCAGGATGAGACGCCAGGCAGCTCTGTAGCTGGAAGTGTTTGGCTACTGCCACTTCCAAATGCAACACTGACTCTAACCTCTGGAGTTGATTCAAATGAATACAAAATTGCTTGGCCATCGAGAATTGGTATCAGTAGAAGCTGCATATTGAGATAAAAGAATCAAAATCGACACTTGAACGATGATAAAGAATTAAGCTCTAGTTATGTCATGAATCAAGCTCAGATGACAGAATGAGATCAAACATCCATACATCTCCTTTAATATGAATGCTGTTGATATCAATGCGGGCTGTTCCAAGTAGTGGCTTTGCTAACTTAGCCAGCAGCATTATGCTCATTTCATTAGTGTCCCAATCAAAAGCCAATCGCATGACTCGCTGTAAATTATGAAATTTCAGTTGGTAATTTAACATGCACGCATGAATAGAGAACATATGGAAAAATTACATAGAGCAAGCATTTGACAACAGAAAGCAGAACTAATAAGATAGTCCACTTTCTGAAGATAATAACTAAAACCAGGAAGATAAAACTGCCTTGAAGAATATGATGCTTTTGGCCTAAGTTGGCCTTTTTGTACCATGGAAATCAGACTGAAAGCATGAAATAATTTTGACAAAGAAGCATGTCAGGTGCAATTGCTTACGGATAATTAATAAACATTTACTCCATACATCGAGCAGATTTGCGAGATTCCAGAAAGAACAAGAAACATGCATATCAAATCATTTTTCTGAATAAAATGTCAGAAATTGATAAAGAATATGTCTTCTTCAAAGCCATTTTTCTCATGATTTTTTCTATTTTGGAAATTGTTTCCTGCAGGATGAAAGCAGCTATCCATTTTCTTGATGTCCATCAGCACAAGCGTATAATAAATATATTTTACATTTATGGAGACTTGTGCAGGAGTAGATACATTATCATATAAAACTAAATGTGAGATCCCTTTTGGCCAAATGGAGAATGGTCGAACCTGTTCACCTGAAACGATCCAATGCACACCTTGAATTCCCAAAGTGGGTGGACATGAACCAAGTGAAAGCTCCTGCAATTCTAACTTTTCCTGACATAAAATGCTTCTGTTCTCAGATGAAAGTTTATGACTTGGAAACTAATGAAAGTGAAACAAAGCTTTATGACAGCCATCCAAGTTATAAGAACATACGATCAATTTTGGTTTCCGGTTCTTTAGGCGCCTCTGCAAAATGAAAATAAAAGAAAATATGTTCATATTTTTCATGAGAACATCATATTAATCATTTGAAGAACTGATTGATATAGTAAAAGACTATCTGCAATTCTAACTTGTTGTTGTATTGTAATTAAATCTGATCTCTTAGTCTCTTAGCCGTCATGTGACCTTTTAATTAGTTATAACGGTCATGATCAAAAGTAGGTTAATCAAGGGTGGAGATTGATCATGGTTTTAAATCTTTGTAACCCTAGTATTTCGCTGCAAACTAGTTTCCAGTCAACATCTTTTATCTTTTATCAAAATTACAATTTTTTGTGATTTTCTCATAAACTCTAATTGTTCCTCTATCAATCCTTCTCGTATTCTAGCATGATTTCTCATTATTCTTTTTGGTTTTCTCTCCTTACTGCATCAAATTGGTATCTAAGCAAAAGATCCTACAAAACATTAGGGTTTTTTTTTGAACCATGATTGTATACCGAAAGGTTTGGTTACTAATATAACGGAATGACGTCGTATGATCCATGTAGCCGACCCCACCTAGTGGGATAAGGCTTTGTTGTTGTTGTTGATTGGACGTGGTAACCTTGGACAGAAACCAGAGATGGTAGAGATTCGACGAATAATTGAGATTTGTCACAAAGTGCTCAAGCCTTACAATGACAGGAACATGTGGCAGCCCATATGGAGATTCCAAAAGGCGGCCACAACCTAACAGATGTACCGAAAGGTAGTATGGAGGATAGTACTGATCAAGGGTATTTTGATAATCCCTTTCATGAAGCTGGAGCCGATACAAATCCAGTTCGAGATCGATTGGAGAATAGATTGATTCATGCCCTAGATCTGAATGGTGGTGAAATTAAATTGAAGTTGTTGATTTCTATGGAAAGATACATGTTGAAGATTATTTAGATTGGGAAACAAGTTTAACCTACGACAAAAAATAGAAAAGTGTTATTTGTGAAGCTAAATTTAAAGGGCACGATACTTCAATGGTGGAAGAGAGTATAAAACTTAGCACATAAAGACAAAACTGCGAAAACAATTCTTACTATTACACAATGGATCTATATGAAAAGTTTCATTCTTTGAAGCAACGAGATATGAATGTTGAAGAATATACTTCGGAGTTTTACAACTTATCAATTCAAGTCGGATTGAATGAAACTAATAAACAAGTAGTTGCTCATTATCATGCTGGGCTTAATCAATCTATTAGATGCCTATTACTCGTGTATGTACTCTTGAAGATGCCCGACAACAAATTTTATTGGCTGAAAAAAGACTGTAGCGATATAGCACACGTAAAACTTTAATGGGACAGTCAAGAGGCTTTATGCAAAAGGGTCTTGGAGGCTGGAGCTGCTGGAAACATAAAAATTAACTCATATGCTCAGGAGTCAGTCAAGGAACTCATGCAAATAAACAACTCAAAAGTGATGACAAGGGGAATGTTTAATGTGTTACGGTGGACAAAGTAATTCTACCCCCACGACTTTTAAAGGAAACAACACATTCATTTTTCCGCTTGTGGTGAAAAAGGTCATGATTCTTATGCTTGCCCAGAGTGAAGAGTTAATCTAGCTGAGTTGCAATATGAAGAATATGAAAACTCAGAGTCAATTTATGATTAGTATGTAGATGAAAGTCAAGAAATAAATGTTTTTCCTGTTCAAGGAGAATCACTGGTGGTTCGAAATGTCTTAACTGCTACAACAAAAGAAGAAGAAGATTGGAGAAGGTACAATATCTTTAAAACATGTATTCTTTGTGGTCGGAAGGTATGTGATATGATATAGATGGTGGTATCAGGGAGAATGTCATTTCTAAGGATGCAGTACAAAAGTTGTGGTTGGCTATTACAAAACATCCACATCCTCACAAAATTCGTTGGCTTAAGAAAGACAATGAAATTCTTGTAACTACGCGATGTTTGATGCAATTTACTATGGAAAGTAATATACGTGATGAAGTTTTATGTGATGTTGTGCCTATGGATGTTGGACATATTCTCGTGAGAAAACCATGGTCATATGAACATGACATGGAACATCACATTAAACCAAATACTTACTTTTTCACAAGAGTAACAGAAAGTACACCTTGCATCCAATGCAGGATGCAAAACATGTTAGTTTATCAAAAAATTGCAAGGTCAATGGCTTTTTAGGTGTAGAGATGTTTAATATAGAGTATAAATTATTGGAGATAATCACATTAGAAGAATATATCACCGATCACCTGAAGTTCAAGATGTTTTGAAAAAATTTTAATATTCGGCTAGTAATATCTTCACTCAAGACCACATTAAAAGAGTTCATGAGGAGGTAAAAGCTGCCCTGAAATCAAATAATGAAACTTATGCCAATGCAACCCATCAACATCAATGTCTTAAAGATTTTGAAGGAGACTTGATCCTTGTACACTTGAGGCAAGAGAGGTTTCCTAAAGGAACTTATCACAAACTCAAGTCAAGAAAATTTGGACCATACAAGATACTAAAGAAAATAATTTCAAATGCTTATTTCACTGAACTTCAATCAAATTTGCAAATCAATCCTATCTTCAATATCTCATATTTATATTCTTTTGAAGGCTTTGATATGGAAATGGTTGAAGTTTCAAATCAATTTGAACAACACCCCAAAGTTTCTATTGATGCTCTTGAAAATGTTTTGGATGTCAAAAAAGTCAGTTCTCGTAGAGGTATCAGTTATAAAAGATTCTTGATTAAATTGTTGGGTAAACCAACTATTGAAGCACTTGGATGATGAAGATGAGCTCAAGAAGATTGATGCCGAGATGTATGCTTATGTGGTGCAAGTTTTTTCCAAAGAGCTAAAATTTTCAAACTAAGGAGATTGATGCAGGGTTTTTTTTATTTTATATTAGGTTATTTTAATTAACTATGGTCTTTTAATCTATTAGTCTTCATGTGATAGGCATGCAACCTTTTAATTTGTTATAACAATCATGATTAAAAGTGGTTTTTTTTAAAAAAAAAGGGTGGAGATTGATTAGGGGTTTTAAATTTTTGTAACCCTAGTATTTAAGGCTGCAAACAAAATTTCCAAGTCTCATCTTCTATCTTTTATCAAAATTACAGATTTTTGTGGTTTTCTTATAAACCCTAATTGTTCCTCTATCAATCCTTCTCATTTTCTAACTTGATTTCACATTATTCTTGCTGGTTTTCTCTCCTTACTGCATCACTTCAAATCAATAAAAATCACAGGTTTTTTCGATGGTAATAAAAAAACAAAGGTGAACTTTCTAACATTCTGTTTCCACGTGGTGATATACAGTTTTCTGGAACACCTAAGAAACTTTAGTGGGACATGAATAACCAGTTTATACAGACATGGCGTCGATTTCCTCTAAAATCAAACCTGCATAGAGTACAATTTAGGATAATACACACATCATTTCATAACAATAAAACACAAGCCAAATGGCTTCGATTATCAATTTAAACAAATCTGAACTTTAAAATATCTGTTTCCAAGGCATTTCTTGCTTGTGCGGAATGATATTAAGCATCAAATGTATAAGGACGTGCAAGGGCTCACCTCAACAATAGAGAAAAATCTTTTTGAAAGTTTCGGCTCCATAAAATTGGGCCAAACTTCGATCAAAAGCTTATTCAGCCATGCACAGGGCTCCAGTGGTGTGACTGGCTGCAGAATATTAATAAGGGACGTCAAACAAGTATCCAAAATCTAATGCACCGTATCCCATTAGAACAAGTATCCAAACAATAAGTCTGCAGTAAAGTTATTGGCAAAGGGCGTACTGATGTATTAAGTATAAGTTGCTTCCATCTTGTATTCAAATCCTCTACAAGTATCCGGCGCTGAAACCTTCCATACTGCCAAGAAACGTATAGGTAAACCATCTATCAATAACTTGATAGAGCATTTCAGTAGAGAGTTACAATACGGAGCACTGAGACTGAAAACAAAAGTAATTGACTAATAAATCAACAAGAACATAAAGTAGCAGCCATGACAGCAATGGAGTTATTGCAAGATTAAAATTCACTCAACCATCATATTCTAATAATTGGAGACTGAATTACTCCGCAAAACAGAAGGGCAAACATTTCAGTCTATCTTTTTTTTCTGCTCCTAGTGCGGGAGCTACTCATTTTCGATGACAAAATTCAATTCTGTTGAATGAATCTCACTAAATTGAACGACTAAAACACAAGGGAACTTAGCTCAAAGGGTAAAGTTCTTCCATCACACGTTTGAGCCGGACGAGTAAGCAATAACAGACACGAATACCACTATCTCGATCCAAATTCCACAAAAGAAAAGAGGTCTCCTGAAGAGCGAGACCGTAACTACCGACCTGGATCGTGGCCCAGACGGCGGCGGCGAGCGGCACCCAGTTGGAGAAGGGCACCAGCCACCTCTCCACAGCCCAGGCGAAGAGCCCAAGCGGGATCAAGAAGGGGAGCATGGGCTTCTCCTCCATCACCTTGCTCAGGAGTTCCACGGCCGCCTCCTTCGCCCGCAGCCCGTTCCATCTCTTCTTCACAGCCATCTCCTCGTCCTCCTCCTCTGCTCAACAACAGTGCGGCGACCTCTGGAGAGTACGAGGAGCGGGAAAGAGGAACACTTCCAAAATCCAATCTTGATGGAGAAGGACCTGCCGCAGTGTGCGTCTAGGGACGATGCTGCGATCAAGTTTGGATCTTGGGAGGTGATGCGGGGGGAGATGGTGAAAGCGGGAGGGGGGAAGAAGAGAGGAAGAAGAGGTCGTGGGCATCGAGAGACCACCAACGAGGGACGTCGTTTGGAGTTCGTCAACGTCTCCATCGCCACCGTCGTCAAAAAGAACAAAAAAAGGGAAACATGGTCGAACCCAAAACGGTTTACCTCGTCTTCCCTGTCTGCTCTGCTAATATTTTTTTTTTACATGCAGATTGCAGAGAAATGAGGAATGTTTTATGTGGATGGATTGTTATCGAGTATTTTATCTACTTTTATGATTTTTATCATCGATCATTTTAGTATATTTTTCCCATAATTCAAATCGATCTCATTAATCTGTCTATCGACAATCAATTCGGAATAGATTTTTTTCCAATATCAATTTGGGGTAATTTTTTTTTACTGAACTAACGACCGATTTATCTTTTTTTTTTCCAAATGTCAGAAAAAGAAGTGTTTTTTTGTTGCCTTTTATAAGTGTGTGATTTATTTGGAGCTATTACAATCTCTTCATTTAACCTTGTAAAATCAATAATCAATAATCAATAATAATATATAAAACAGAATCATAGTCTCCAACAAGGTTGTTAATGCTCTAATAATTTAGATACAGGGTGGATACACTCAACAAATAGTATTATTAAAATAGAATATCTTTTGACAATATTTTAGTAACTTTATCTTATGACGATCGTTATTTACAATACTTATCCATATTTAATACTATAATACGTTGGTATTAATAACTCAAAAGATGTAATATATTTTGCTTTATGAAACCCCAAAAAATAACACGTCCCATATTCTTTGATACAATCTAACTATCTAAGGAACAAATAATAACGATAATAATGAATTATTAATTACAATAAAAAAAGTCCCCATTTCTGACATGAACATCTAGAAAACTTGTCGAGAACACATCATTTAAGCCACGTCCAATTATATATTTTTCTGATAATGAGTTGCATCAAGTCCGTTTTGGAATAAAAGAATTTGACCCGATCTGATAAGAAAAATGGGGTCAGAATTAAACAAGAAAAAGTATTTATACTTTTCTTCTTTGTAGGTCAGGTGACTTGGTGAGTTTGGATTTTTAGTGGACTTAATTTCTAATTTTATGGTAATTCACTTCAATTTTATTTTCTTATAAAGAATATTCACGAATTTATTATTTGTTAACTATAATAAATTATTTAAGTTCGATCATTTTTTTACTAACCACTCGATGCCTTCTTATTCTCACACCTTATTAGCAGATCTCAATCAAACAGAAAAAGAAATCAAATTTTGTTAATAAATTATATGATATTCTTTTAGGAAATATTAAAGATATGATGATAGTAAAATTATAAAAGAAACTATTTCTTTTTTTTCGTTCGAGTCAATGCTAGGTTAACTAATTTAATGTTTAGATGAGAACGATATGAATAAATTCTAACTCTAAAATTTAAAATTGGGATTACTCTCGACAATCACGGGATACAATTCCGTTGTGCCCATCATTCTTAATTATAAAAGAAACTATGTCTGATCAAACAAATGCACGAATTATTTCCATTATCGAAAAAAAAATACTATGGTGTTTCCACTTTTCAATTTTCATGGTTTTCAAAATATACATGTATAATTTGTAAGGTTAAAAAGTCCTAACAAATAACAAATTAGCAATTGAGATAATAAATAGGAGTTTCACAATCACAACTTTCTTTCTCTAAGGTGAAATCATAAGATTCCAATCTCTGTTCGAGTGCTACTTGCACACAGTTTCTTTATTTTTTAAAATTTCCAAGTCAAAGACGAGGGTCAGTAGCCGCAACAAAATGAATAATCAGATATGAACATTGACTTTGACTTGGGCTTCATAATTTTCCCTTATACTAATCAGACTTATGTCGAATGAGATCTTACTTAAACAAAAAAAAATTACTTGCCATCTCTACACTCCAAAATTTCTTGAATGATTAAGGATGACAGAAAACTCTTTAGCTCAACCTTAATTGAGATTGGTGTTTACTAAATTTATATATAAATATCCTTAATTTATTACTTCACACTACAATACTATCTGATATTGAATAATTCTAGTTGAATCAATAATGCAGATATAATATATATAAACAATCAAGATGTTATAGTGTATGCAGTCGAAAAGCAAACAGATTATTATCATTTAACAATATATGGATATCGTGTTAACAAATTAATGCTACGTACACCTCATTTTTGTATATTATGCCTGTGTATAAATAAATAATTTGGTGATGCTATGGACATATTACAAATTGCATGCCTGTTTATTTTGGAAGAAACATTTGCTGAATCAAAGTTGGCTGCGGAGGACTACCCCCAACTGCTACCAAAAAATTTGGGATGGTTTATTACCTAAATAATTGCGGTGGTTGCAACTAAGCTGCTAACGGATATGCATAAATATCGGAATATATATGTATATCACTCTCTTCATTTATTTTCTCCATTATCTTGTTATATTTTACCACCTTTTTTAAGAGAATAATCATCTATTAATCACGTTCGAATACATAGCCGAAGAAAGGTGATCCTCCCAAAATACATCAAAATTTGACTCTTCGGTCATGTTAGTAAAATCGGTCATCGCATTGGCGTTTTGGGAATCTATTAGGATTTTTATACGAAAGGTATCACGCAATAAAAGACACAGAGTTTTATTAGATGAAAAATAAAAAAAATTATAAAACATATTCTTTTCTCTTCGAATTCTTAAAAAAAATATATAAACACTTCTTTAACAAATAATATGAATTATATACTTATTAGAATTCTGAACTAATATCTCAAATATCAACATAAAAATAAATTAATTTCGAATTACGAATAAAATATGTCATATAATTTTAATCAGGAATCACACTCATCGACAGATGATTCCCTGGATCCACCCCTTATCCTCTAGAAGCTCATTGATCGAACAATAAAATCTCCTTGAGATCCGGTGAATTGGGATTTAAAACATTATTAACACTATATTTATATACAATACCGGTGAAAAAAAATGATGTTG
This sequence comes from Pontederia crassipes, assembly GCA_030549335.1. Lineage (NCBI taxonomy): Eukaryota > Viridiplantae > Streptophyta > Magnoliopsida > Commelinales > Pontederiaceae > Pontederia > Pontederia crassipes. The sequence goes on from CM060195.1 coordinate 48,348,022, forward strand.
ACATTGTTGCCTTTGTGTGAACAATCTACAGTAAATTGGATGAGTCAGATTCCATCTTGACATGAAAAGTTAAGTAGCTTGAATCTCTGAATGCTTTATATTACGTCTCATGCCTCAACCTCCAATACCGATTCACTACCTAAGGAATAATATATATATTATAACTGAATAAGGCCTTCTCCCACACCACAGAATTCATTATGCTTGAAAGTAAAATATGCATCATTGAGCATTTTTCAAATATTTCACAAACAAAAAATTAAAAAGCTAGAAATTTATATTGTTGACAAATATATTTATGTAATACATTAATTTAATAATTTTGGAATTTTATTCTATAAGTTTCAATAGAATTATATAAAGTTGACAGTAATAATAAAAGATGTATATTATTTGATAAATTAGTTGTGCATACTAAATCGAGTAATCTACATTTGTGACATTCAACCTATTAAACAATATGTATTGCCACATAACATTGGATGATAATGAATAAACACCCCATTAGAGTCATTGCCCTCCCATAATCTTTTGTTGAGTAAAAGTAGGAGAATAACATGTGAAGTGATATTTTTTCTAAATTAAGTAGAGAAATTTTGAAAAGATTTGAACTAAATCCGTTATGAAATCGTAAAAAAAGTACTAATGGAGGTCAGTTGTTTCTACTTGAAAGAAACTCTAAAATTTTACTTTTGTGTATATTAAAAAACCTCGTGATTCGACAATATTTGTAAAATTTAAAAATTATTTTCCCATTTCTTAATGAAAAATTGAATCATTTATAGCTATCATATTTCCTTTCTCTCCTCCCGCAACAGATGCTCTCAGTCTCTCCCGTTAAAGAGGCAAACTTCCATTCTCTCTCTCCACACCATCAACATCACCATCCCTGATCCCTCCAGCTGCTCTTTCTCTCTCTGCTCCCGCAACCGCCTCCTCCCTTGTTTCTCTGCTCTCCTCCCACCTGCTCCTTCCTTGTAGTTCGTCTCGTCAATGGCTCCCAGGCTGCCGCTTCACCTTTCTCTCTCTCCTATCCCAACACGCCTATATATGCCTTCCTTGTTTCCTTCCCCACTTCTGACACACACTGCAGACCCCTCCTCCTCCTCCTCGCCGCCGGACACCACAGCACCATGGGCCCGTCGTCGCGCGAGATCAATGGCGCCCGACTGCCCCCTCTGAAGGTCCACAGGGACTCCCACCTCATCCAAAAGAGCTCTGCTTCCTTGTCCTCGTCCTCCTCCACCGCCTCCGCCAGCCACCCCCACCGCCGCCAACCCGTCATCATCTACACCCACTCGCCCAAGGTCATCCACACCCACGCCAGCGACTTCATGGCGCTCGTCCAGAAGCTCACGGGTCGCTCACGATCCCCTCCCGTCGAGGACGACTCGTCCACCGATCAGCCGCCGGATGCTGTTGCTGCTCCTCCGCGGAAAAAATTTCGTGGGGACTGCGGGAACGACTGCGGCGCCGGCGTTCGCGCAGTTCAGCAAGACGAGTCGTCGGCCTCGTCGGCGAACTGCAGCTACGGCAGCGACGTCTGCTCGACGCTGTCGACGGCCGCCGCGGTGGCTCCCGTGGGATTCGAGCCGCTTCCGCTGCTGAACCCATACTTGTTGGACATTCCTCTCTTCGCGCCTGCGTCAACGTCGGACTACTACTGCTCGCCCGGGGAGCTCTACAGATACCCGGAGTGCTCGCAGGTGTTCCCGGCGTCCATTCACAGCGTAGCGGGGCCGTCCATCATGGAGGTCATGAGGGCATACAACGAGTACTGAACGGATCGTCTGCATGCATGGCGCGGAGAATAAATTCTTCTGTTACCGGTGATCTTAGGATACGAGGCATGCCCAAGGTCAATAACATGATCCGATTCATCATTTGCATGATTAGTTCGACTTCGTCGACGGAGTTAAAGTCGACTCGTGCTTCACCGAGATTTTGTCGACCCTTCATTTTCCTTTTCTCGGGTTCCTTCTGAATTTGGTGTTGCTTATTTGTTTCGGTCCTGCGTAAACAGGCATAATAAAATAATAAAAGCAATTTTATTCTTGTGTTTGTTATTTGTTAGCCTTATGTTAGGGACCGGGTCTAAGATTACTATTCTAGAATTTTTATTTATTCAATAAAAGTTGACATTGTATAAAGTAAAAATATTCTAGAATTGTTTTCAATCCTGGGTTTAACTTTATTTCCTTTGTTCTAAATCTAATTAGTCCCATATTCTTTCGGCATTACACAAACCTTATTGTAAAAGATTATCCAGATTAAGGGTATGAAGAAAATAATTAATATTATTTGAATGATATAATAAAAAGTCTAATGATCATTATATTTAAATCATTTTATTTTTTATATTTGTATTATATATTAAATTTATAAGATTGAATATAAAAACATATCTTAATTATATTTTTTCCATTTTTCACTTGGACGAGGATAATTTCTCATCTTCTTTTTCATTATATATTCAACAACATAATCTTCATTCTCATTCTTTCTCTTTCTTTTCCTTTTCCACGCTGTAAGCGTTTTTTTATCAATCACAAAAGAGGATCAGCCAAGTAAAAAGAGAAAAAAAATAGAAAAGTCAAAAAAATACTTGAAGAATAAATTAAAAAAAGGTGAAAAAAATACTTGAATTTTGGCCTTAGAATAAAGATGCTAAGTGAACGTCAAGGCCTCAGGGCCCTGAACGATTGGAAACGTGTTCACCAATTAATAAGAGCTGAAAGAGGAAGCATGTAAGCAGCAGCAGTCCACATCGGGTGCGAGTAGACTGCAAGAACTTATCAACGGCTAATTGTAGGGAAATAAAGTATATATTCGTCTTAGTGATAAGTACCGTATTAGGTGCTGTTTGGTAACTTTCGTTGGTGAGAGGAATAAAGTATAATAGATTAATGAATTCAATCATTTTAAAAAGAATAAGCTCCATATTCCATACATCGATGGAATTACATTTGTACCCCAGTCTTGGTAAATTAAAATCTTATTCCAACTTTTTATTCTCCTCAACTAAGCCTATCAAAGAGAGCTTCCCGTCTAATTATGAAGTGTACCTACACATGCAAAAATCCTCAGACTTCTACGAATCAATCATCTAACAAAGTTTCCCCTACATAGGAGAAATGACGGCGCAATCCCAAAGTGTTCAACCTCGTAAAAATTGTTGGCTGGGTAAATAGTTGCGAATCCAAAATACCACATGGCAAGTGTAATAAAATTCACATCATATTTCCAGCCAAGAAAGAAATAATGCAGAGAAGCGCGAAAGGCACGGGAGATTCACCAAGTAGCATACTTTAACTTAGAGCGCGAATAGGATAAAAATCCCTAGCCCGAGCAGTCCAACTAGACAATATGCCAAAATGAGTTTTAGTATGGTGTAGTAGGTGCACAAAAAATATAGCTATAATTAATATTTCATAAAACTGCATTATATTGGAAAAAAAAGTTAACAGCAATTAGTTCAAGATAAATTACAAAGTCAGGGGAACGAGTGGAGAGTTCATTTTATTGCAGTATGTCCACCACCTATACAATATGTGGCCCAGTGGTGCTTATATATCATATTTATGGATACAGCATGGAATGGGCACGCATGCAAATATGTACAACTTCTACCTCTTCTTCTTTTCTTCATTCTCTCTCTCTAGAACTACAGGAGCCGCAGGTATGCTGAACCACCATTCTCTAAGCCTTCTAGTCCACCTCTCTGTACTTGGTCGTCTTGGTGGTGAGTTTCTTGTAAATATCTCCAAAAACATTCCTAAAATCATCAACTTAACTGGTAGAAAGGCTATGACCAATGCCGTCAAAATCAGCGCAAGTATTGTTCTATCTGTTGCCTGTCAAAAGAAATAGATAGTTTTACAAAGCAATAGTTACAGTTTGTAGATCCCCAAAAAAATCAGATATCATGGCAACAAGCACATGAGCAGTGATGCCTGCTCGACTTTTAGTGCACCAGTGAGAATCCCATAGTGTTTGTACCTATGTCATACTGATAAAGGTGCAAAAACAGACAAACCTGGGAAGGGACGGCTAATAGCAATGCTCGTAACTTCAAAAGGATAACGTTCCCATCTTGAACAAGTTCTTCAACTTGCGAAATTGCATTTTGAACTGCCAAGAGTTGCTCCATAGTGTTCATTGGTGGAGGAGCTTTCACCTTGATCTGATCAATCGGTCTTCCTCGACTGCAACATCGAGTAAGCAGCATGAAGGCTGCGATTAATAGAAGTGAAACAACAAAGGCAGAACCAAGCCAACCCCTGCATGGATTCAGTTTTCAACATGTTAAGCCAGAGCACGAGTTTAAGGATCTACATATGCAGAAATTTCTGAAAGTGGTATAAATAGTTATACCTGACAATTATATAGCAAGATATGCAACAGAATACAAATGACTTGAAAGGTTCATCCCAAGATGCCCAAGAAATAATCTGGTACCCAATTTCAGTCATTGGAAGTAGTAACTCCTGAAGTATAACATATATGCAGCAAAATTAGAAAAGGATAACAATATAAACAACGGACTGCTGAAAGCAGTAAACATTCTAGACTGTATTGTTACTCTTGACCCCAATAGGTGACACCTGAAATGAAACTGGTAATTGGGGTACACTATAAAAGTTGTTTCATGACTCATGACCGCCATTTGTCTAACATCTGCATATTATCAACCATTTGGATAATATCAGATGTTAGACAAATGTAGTTGGCAAAACAATTGTCAGTGAGGCCTAAATCCATGTAATTGTTAATGTAGCACACCAAAAAGGGCCAATTATTATTCCGAAACAAGATTCTGTCAGTTTCACCAGAAATGATTTCCAGAAAATGAATTTCGGAAAAAGAAGTTTCTTAAATATAAGAAATTTTCTTTATCAAAATATTTTTTAAAAAAGGTAATCATTTCTTTATTTAACTTGTAATATCTTAGTGTGTGTTGGGGAAAATTGTTTTCCCTTCAAAAGATTTAAAAAAGAAAAAAATATGCCAGAAAGACAATAACATATTTTCCCTAAAGTCATACAAGATTCTTATTGGTTAAATTTATTTTCCGGGAAATACAACTGTTTTATTAAAATATTTTTCTCTCAAACAAAGACAACCTAATAGAAAGAATAGCCCTTAAGGAAAAAACTACAATCAGTTTTTGTTTCTTTTGGTTACTTTTTGCCATGAAAGCGCTTAGAGATGAACACTGCTCGCTTTTGCTTTTCTGGCCACTCGGATCTAAAAAGAATCAATAAGATCTCATCACAGTATTGTAGCTGGTTCATAAAACTACTTGAATGATAGAACCAGAGTTGCAGGATAAATACTTGGTTAACTTATAAGACTAAACTTAATCAAGAGGAGGGCTGCATTTCATAAGATGGCTAAAATTCTGCACAATATTAAGGTGATGCATTTTATAACCTCCTAATGTAACTGAACCACATGCTTAACCAATGTGCATAACAAATATTACTAGTAAGATCCTGACACAAAAGAAACATTATTAGTAAGATAATGAAGAAATTGCTGTTGGAATTTATGGGACTTCAGGTAGATCGTGTGCCACAGTAATACAAAAATAACCTCATACCACAAATATCTCTGTATTTGTCAATATAGTTGATATCAGAAGAGTACCTTCATCACAGCTAAGTTGGTATCAAGACCATCTACTTTAACTCCATCAATTGTAGCTTGTGCTTGCTCAACTTGCTTGTAGTTATTCCTCGATTCATTAACAGCCTTTTCTAAGGGAGTCATTTCTCCAACAATAATCTCACCGACAAGTAGCCTTTTATCAGAGGAAGATTGTGACACAACCCCCAGGTTTGATAAAATACCCATGGCAGATACAGTGTACATTCCACTTCCTGAGCTGGACTGGTTTGTTCGATCCAAACTCCTTGATTTTATCATACTAGAAAGTGTTTCAAGAATGAGATCACCACCAGGAAGCTCATCACAAAGATTGAAAGTAAGAAGTGTTTCATATTTGACAGACACTGAAGGAACTAATTCTTCAATTGCTTGTAATCTCAAAATGCCAAGCACAGCCTTTGAAAGTGTTTCCTCCTTCTCAACGTCTTCTATTTGAAATTTTCTAATAAACCTGTGGCAATATAGAACTTCTCTCATGATAGACAACCAATAATCACGACGAGAATGACCTGTAAGCTCAGGAAATTCCATGATCACTGGATCTGACCTACAAAGGACAATGATGACAGATAAAAGAAATTTACTACCACTCTACAAGATTTAGTTGAATCCATAAGGCACCAACTATTAGAGGTTCAGATAATTTGAAGCAAAAAAATAACAACACACAAATAAGTTAGGATTATTTCCAAAAACCATCCCTAAACTATCACGATTTTTCACATATAATCCCAAACTATGAACTTTTTTTTTGGATACCTAAACTATTGCTATTTTTCCAATTTGGTCAACTTCTGTCAACTTTTTCGTTATCTTCAATTTTTTTTCATTTATGAAAAGTCGAAAATACCCCTCCCTTCGACTTTATGTTTTCGTTTCGACCTCTACAACTCTGAGGGTATTTTTGACTTTTCATAAATGGGAAAATCGAAGATAACAGAAAAGTTGACAAGAGTCGACAAAAGGATCAAATTGAAAAAATCGCGATAGTTTATGAATAAAAAGAAAATAAGTTCATAGTTTATGGGTGGTTTATGAAAATAACCCAACAACAACAACAACAAAGTCTTATCCCACTAGGTGGGGTCGGCTATTTATGAAAATAACCCAATAAGTTATAATCATATATTGGTATGTATTAAGATAACATTCTTAAAACATTTTTTAGAATATAACAGGACAAATGCTAATACTCCGCAGTCATGTCACTATACCACTGTGAGGAACTGTGCAAGTGTTACAGAAATGTACAACATCACCCCGAAAAATTCTTAATAACTTGGACTACAGATTAATGGTAAGCATCACTTACAATGAAATTGATTTATACATAACTGCTTTATCGAAAAGTCGTGAGCCCCATGGTCCAGTCAACTCAGGCTTGATAATCTGTTTTAGATCATCTGCAAGATCATAAACTTTTGCCTTGTCAAAGGTAACCACCCGAAGAGCTTCAAAATAAAGAGCATGATCCGTCAATGTCAATCTCCCTGGAATACATAAACTTCCATAAGCAATCCAATAGCACAAGAATTATGAAAAAGTCAAGAACCAGAAGCTCTAAAGTTAAAAAGGTAGGTCAAGTTCTCTCCTGCATGACAAGTCTTTTTAAGTTCTCTCCTGCATGACAAGTCTTTTTTCTTTTGCCGCTAACAAGTAAGCTTATTTTGCTGTCAGCGAAAATAATGACTAAATTAAAGAATAGGACCCACCAGGCCATGTAGAAATTCCTACATGTTCAAGTACCGGTTGAGTAGTTAGTGTTCCATCCATCTCAAGAATCCTTTCTCCTCTAGGAAATCGAAGACTTGACAGAAGAGATGATTCTGATTGAGTCTTCAATTTCTTTATTGACCTGTTCAATCAACACAATAAATACATTCATTATTTGATTAGAGGAATAACTCCGCTTATATTTTATAGCCGGTCCCAAGCCCGGATAAAGGAGGAGGGTTGTGTTAGGCCCCGACAGCCAACATAAAATCATGTCGAATCTTATGAACATGGATCAACGAATATATTGGAATGGCGTCGTATGATCCATGTAGCCGACCCCACCTAGTGGGATAAGGCTTTGTTGTTGTTGTATTTGATTAGAGGAATATCCACTTGAGTAAATTTTTGTATAAATGACAGGAGAAAAAATGAGAAAGTTTGATCAATTCGCCTTTGATATAGCAACAAACATTCGAGGAACATCCTTGCCATAAGATTTGAGATTTTTTATCGTGCATGCCCATTTTCTTTCTATCTCGCAAATTTGCCACCACAAGTACTCATATTGGGTGATTGCTAGTAAAATCTCCTTTGTGGCAAGCCTAAACAATTATGATATACCAAATTATTCCCCTATTCTTAAATGCAACGATACCTGTCTAGAGCACCAAGATATTTCTCGTAAACAGAAAAAGTAAGTCTCCCTCCATTGGAAGCAGCAAGCACATCGTAAAGATTGAAGCAAGTAACTACATCCGCAATGGTAGGGACGGCTGGCGCAATTCTAGAAAAAGCCTCCGCCCCGACAGTCCCATCTCTATCCACCTGTTAGAGTACCAGAAAGCATTCACTAGCCACAATTTCATCATCTCGCAGGCTAAAACAACGCAATAGGGAGGAAGTACTCAAAAGCAACGTCTACCTTAACCGCAGGTTGGGTCGTGACAGATGGTGTCTCCCAAGCCAACATCATGTCAAAACTCAGCCGCCGGAACGCCCTATCCGCAAGGTGACCGGCGACCTGGGAAGACAGCGCAAGGGTCCTAAAGCAGCAGTACTCCAAAAAATTCCGGGCGTAACCAGATGGGTGTTTTATCGGTTCGGAAGCCTCGGCGTCAAAGTTGCGCTGGAGCTCGTCCATGCCGACATCGAGGATCCTGCAACGCATTTAGTCTCAAACAATTAGAAGACATCGCAATGTTCACTTCGGCAGACAACGACACAGAGAGACAGAGAAAAGGGGTAGAGGAATACTGAGAGCAGCGGGCGATGATGACATTGGCGACGGATGAGAGCTCCGCGATGGGCTTGCAGCGGCCGGACGGGGAGCGGGACATCTCGTCAAGCTCTTCGTCGAAGGAGGCGGCGCGGCGGCTGAGTGAGGACCACCTGAAGGAACCCTCGCGCACCAGACCCTCGATGATGTCGCGCGTCTTGTTCATCATCGTGGCCAAAGCTTTCTTTTTGGCCTTTCTTTAAACCTCCTCCTTCTTCGTCGCGATTTGACTAAGATTTCTTCGGTTTCTCCGAAGCCATTCGGGGCGAGAGCGGATCGGAGAGAAGAATTGGCGGCTGCGGAATCATGGTGGCGCCGCCGTCGCCGCTGCCGCTACCGTCGCCGCAGCAGCCGCCGGGAATGGCACCTACTTCGCACTAATTTGGAGATGAGCAAGGAGGAAGGGAATAAAATAGAGCAATGGAGAGAAGAAAGCGAGCAGGAAGAGGACGTCCCAAAGCAAAGCAGATGGGAAGAGTGCCCTTGATTTTGGCCCTTGGGTTAGTTGAGGTGAGGAAGGGAATCGCATTCTTGAAAGTTCAGGAGTTTTGGTTTCGGCAAAAAATAAATAAAAAAGCTTCTTGTTGGTTTTTTTCCTAAATAAAAATAAAATTTAGGTTGTAAGAAAAGCCAAAAAATAGAAAACCCGTCCAAAATCACATAATATTGTGGGTTTTTTTCTAATTCTACAAAGTTTAGGCAATTTTATATTCAAAAAGCATTAAAGCAATGTTACATATGACAGACTAAATAACTGAAAGTATATAAAGGTGTATTTATCGTTATATTTCGTTTTTTAACAGGTTAATTACTTCAATATTATAGAGTTGACGTTAATAAATAATAAAAATAGTGTATAGTAATTGCCAGGTAGCACCGTCGTATTTTTATTAATCATCTTTCAATTCATAAATTAAAAAATTATTCATTTCATCAATTCATCATTAGTGATTAGAGATATAATGGTGCATTAAACACATAAAAATATATGCATTACAAATAGTAATATTAAATTGATTGACATAATTTATAAAAAAAATAATATTACTATAAACAATAATTAATAAAAAAATAAAAAAATCTTAAAGTTAAAAAAAATAATATGAAACATTATCCAGAAAAAAATAAAATTTGAACTGAAATAAGAAATAAAAATAAAGTATAAAATCACACCATTCTATATAACTGATCTTGCTGTACCCAAAGTTAATTTCCTACGCCTAGGACGACAGGAATAACTTTATAGAAAGAAAAACTTTGATGGAATGCCAGGTACAATTAATAAATTATTTAGTTAAAAAACACTTTTCATAATATTTGGTGCAGCCTCCTTTTTCTTAAAAAGATATAAAAGGTAAACTGTAACCAAATAAATATAAAAGAGTAACCAAAAATTATTATTGAGGTCTAGCATATAAAAAACTCACATTTGCGAATAGAGTTTTTACAACTATTTATGCGTGATCACCATCCGACTATGTAGTTTTAAATGTAGGATTGAATATTTATTGTAAAATATACCTTTTTGCTTTCATTAAAAACTTTATTTGATGTATAAGTGTCATGTTTCTTACTTTTTATTAGTCAATATAATTTGACTTGAATATTTTATTTTGCATTGTTAGTTTTGTCTTCATTGTTATCATAAAATAATAATATAAATAATCTATTTCATAATAAATTCATCCATTTTTATTAAAAGATTATATTCATATAAGAACGTAAATCAATATATTGTTGTTTTTTATAAAAAAAATCACTTGATTCGATCATTATATTTATCAAACAATTTAATTAAGTTTAATAATTAAATTGTTTGTCCACTATTCTTGAATATTTAACCATTATTTGCTATCCGTTAATTAAATTATTATCCGTTTCAACATATTTGCCAAAGCCACTCGTATAAAGTAATTGTTTGACCATTATTATAATTTATTATTAAATAAAAATGAAGTTAATTGAACATTTACCTTAGCAAATACAACATGGTAGTCCTAGTAGTTAAATTCAATTGGTTAATAAGTTAAATTTATAAATTTGATGTCCCAGAATTAAATTTTAGAATCATCATATTAACCTTTATCCATCGTTTCAAATTTAACTAGTATTGATGATTTATTGAATATGAGTTCCACAAGGAAAATGAAATATATAGGGTGTGTTCACTACATTATCATTCAACATTATCTAGTAACGTAGATTGTCTCTAAAAAAGATTGTCACTTGTTAAATTGTCAACAATGTACATTACCTTGTTTAATATGCATAAGTAATCTATCTGACAATCCATAATAGTTATTTATAAGAAAATATATATTTATGAGTTAATATATCATTTTTACTAATATACCCCTAATCAAAAGAATTATGCCTAGATATATAAATTATTTTTAACTTCATAAACTTAATTCACAAATATATATTTTCACCCATAAAATTAAAATTTATTAAATAATTAATATTTTTTAATTATAATAATATAGTCATAATAATTATAATATTTATTTGATTAATTTTATAATTTTTTTACTTATTATTATAATTTATTCAATGTATTTTATAATTTATTTAAATAAAATTATAAAGGACAAATGCGAAAAGTAAAATTTAATAGATTGCAATCCAGGTGGTAATGTGGATTGCCTATACTCTCATAGGCAATATGCATTGCCACTTCATAAGTAATGTGAATTGACTGGGCAATGCAGAATATCCATTATATGTCACAAGTGAACAAGGTAATATTACCTGGTAATCCACAAATATTACCTCTAGAGAAACGTTCTTTAGGTGTATAAGAAATTTTCGGATCGTGAAAATATGTAAACAGATAGATACTTATTTTATTATTTATTAATTAACAGACCAGGGTTTCATCTATTATTTTAGTTGTAAAATAAATTTTTATCATTATATTATTTCAATTTCAAATTAGTAAAAAATGTTAATATTTCTTAACATCGAAAACTTTCCTTATACCTAAATGGGGAAAACAAAAAGTTCGTATTGTTTTCAAATGATGTGTTTGATACGACGTTAAAATTAGAATAAGATATTTATTCTTATTTTTCATCTAAACACTATTTTAAAAATCGAAACATTCCAGGTATAAGAACACGATTTAATAAGATTATTTATTCAAAAATGAGAATAAGATTATTTATTAATCGCATACTTATAAATCGTAACGATAACTTGACTTGAATTGAACACGCTTCTTGATCTTGATTATTAATTAGCAATCAGGGTAATTTTAGGTGCCTTTAATTTTTGGAGTATGCCCAGCAAACGATATGATCTTGTGCGGGTCAGTGAGTGATCAAACCATGATCAAGGGAGCGATCCTTATTTTAATGCACTTGGCTTGGACTGACAACTCATTATTAATCTTTCATATGATCTTATTAATCACTTTGAATAACTTGTAGTTCTTTCTTCTTTGTTCAATGAATATAATGAGATCAATAAGAAAAATAAATCAATGAGAGAATAGATATTGAAAACCAGTGAGGGATCTCTGTAGGGTCAGGAAAATAAGATCAATTGTACATAGGCAATATTCAAATTTAAAAAGATAATTAATTAATAAATCTAATAAAAGGTTCTTGAAAATCGGTATGAGATAAATCAAGAAAAAGAGTTCATGTTGTATTCATAAGGCAATCGATAACGTTCATATCAAAATAAAAAAACACTGATGGGTAGAAAATCAAGAGCTATTTTGTGGCCCGGCACGACCATGACAACATAGTGGTACGGCCGTGTCGATCCGGATAACGAGTCCTACATAGCGAGAGGGCACGGGCGTGCCATAAGAGGGCACGGCCATGACAGAGGGTGAGCGGTCGACCGATTCAAGAGTCGGTCGACCTGCATGCGGCTAGGCTAGTTCTGGCACGGCCGTGTCGGAAGGGTGGCACGACCATGACCGATTGAGCGCTCGGTCGACCGACTTTTTACTTAGTTTCATCTGCCCTTAGCACGGGTATGCACATGGCGTGGAACAGACGTAACAATAATGGTACGAATCTGCCAGAGAGTGGCACTGCCATGACGGCGGCCGATTCCAGTCGGTTTTAATTCGAAAATTACATGAATCCTTAACGTACTTTCGTTCTACTCTAAATTCTACATCCTAATAATCAATAAGGCAAAAATAGAACAACCAGAATTAATTCAAACAGTGAGCAATTCAGGAATCAAATAATTCAAACAATCATTCAATAATTAAACAAAACCCCCTAAAACATCTTCGTGGTCCTTTTTGTTTCATAATTAATTAGAGCATGAATTAGGACAATGCAGAGGTTGATTTCGATTCACCCACCTTTGTTCGTGATTAATCCTTATGTTGGTTCGTCGGAATCCTACCCTTGATTCGTTAAAAAAAATCCACTTGAATATGCCCCTGTTTTCTCCATGTTTTCTTCTCGGTTCTCTCGACCAATCAGCGCTTGCAATTCAACAAAGAGACTGAAGGACGAGACGTGTGGTGCAAGTAATTGCAGTAGGGGAAAGGAAGACGTGCTTGATCCCCGGCAGCTTGCTTCCTGGCCGAAAGCAAGGTGCCCGCAGGTTATCAAAAAAAGGGGGTCCTCCTTTCGTGAGGTCAGCCATACATGATTTAATAAAGGGTTTTAAATTTTTATCTCATCTTCCTCTCTTAATCTCAATCTAATTTAATTAATCAGATTAGATTTTTATCTCATCACATAATTAAATTCTTCCTTGAGTTCAATCCTAATTGGGCTTTGTTTATGTTTTATTTTTTTCGTGATCGGACCAGCCGCCCCTCACGATTTCTTTTTCATGTTTTTTTCCTGTTCGTTACAAAAGTATCGACTGAAAATGATAGTAAGAGTAAGAAATCAATAAAGTATATTTTAAAAATTCTACTTATTTTATAATATGCATAGTTAACATATAAATTATATATGATTATGTGTCAAGAAAAAAAAATGGGTAGTGATATTTTTATTATGGTAAAGCCATAAAAAAAACTATGTTTATGGCGCCATAAATATATCGTAAATTAAAATATATGGACAAAACTGCATTATTTGCAGTTTAATAAATATAAAAAGTATAGATATTTTTTTATATACAAAGTCCATGATTTTGTTCTCATTTTTTTCTTATCAATTTTTAGAGAAACGTGAGTCTCAGGTCAATAATTGCATAATAATAAAAGTAAAAGCAAATGTGTTCTTGCCATTGTTGATCTCACACACCCAATCGCTTGTCCCGGAATGAAGTAGCCTGACACCCCTTGTCTCACACCCATCAAATAAACGAATGGAACTTAAAAGCAATGTTATTAAAATCGGATCGACCGACCGATTCAATCAATTGATAATTTAGTCCGGTCAAGTATGTAAATCATTTTTGACATTGAATAAAAAAAAATCGGTTGAATCGACCGGTTGAATCGGTTCAACTCGGTTTGATTTTGAAAAAGAAATTTAAAAAATGATAAAAATAAGAAAGTTGAACAAGAACAAAAGAAAAGAAATACAAGGAAGGTTAAGGAGGATATAATATGATATGTATAGAATTAAATATGTATTAAAATAAAAAGGTAAGTATTTAAAATTGAATAATATTAAAATGAAAATTATCAAAGGGCATGAAATAAAAAGGAAAGTGTGGAAAAAAAGAAATAAGAATAATTTAATATCAAATTTATTAATATAACATCTATTACCATTAACTAATGGATATTAAATTAATAATAACCTATTTATATTATCATTATATAACTTTTAATAAATAAAAAATGTGTTATATTATTTTTGTAATATTTCTAACAAGTTATTAGTACAATATATATACATCATATCATAAAATTTATATTATCTCTTTATAATTATTATAAAAAATATTATTTTAATAAAATTCGATTTAACTCGGTCAAATTCGATCGGACTGGTCCAATCACGATCCGATGATAAGTCCGATCCGATCGCCGGTCCGATTCTGAAAACATTACTTAAAAGTTAAAACACAACTATTACTTGCTCCCATCGTAAGAACACTATTTGGCCCCGTTTGAGAGTTAATTGGATTTACATCCTTTTAACCCATTAAATGTTCTAATGACCGCTCCAAGTGCCATTATCAGGAACATACAGAAAAGTGCTAATGCCATCATTGCTACGGCGTCCACAGGTTTAAAAAAGTGGCGTTTCACAAAAGTCACCGAATCAAGAGCTTATTTTTTATGAGGTGCAAGAAAAATCGACTGAACCCGAAAAATTCATCCGATTTGAAAAAATAAAAAATTAAGAGTTTGAATATGATTTAGGATGATTTTAATAAATTAAAATTTATCCGCTAAAATTAGAGTCCCATTTAAAAAAAATCGGAGGAGTTCGTGAAGCTTGTTTTTTATTTATGATTTTTATATAATTAATACATATGTTATTAATTATTTATTATAAATATAATATTTTTCTTATAAAATTTCATACTTTTCTATCACATTATCAAACTCGAATTTAATAACTTTAAAATTTTAATAGTATATTTTATATTTAATATGAAATTATATATTTTTATATTGATTTTAAGTTATTAAATATATTTTTAAAATATAATTATATAAAGTAGGTCCCAAAAAAATTAGTCGAAAAAATTGAATCGATAAAGAGTGATTTTTATTTTTTCAAAATAGTTTTAAAATGATTTTGTAAATTTAAAAAATTGACTCAAAAAATAACAATTGATTTTTTAAATCTAAAACTCGACTCTACCCGAATTCACTCGAGTAATCCTAGTCCAAACGAATTCAATGAAAATAAATGCAAATTGTTCTATAATTTATTAACTCTTTAGCAAACACGGCAAAAGTTCACTCCACCTATCAATTTCATCTTGACACATAAAAAATATAATATGAATAAAAAGGATTTAAAAAATCTAATAGCTATCATTAAATGGCCCAAATTTTGTTTTTTATCACATTAACATGACTACGAAATGGGAAAATGTAGGTTTTCCGCATGTACCATATCATGTGGTGCATAGATCTCAACGTCAAGTCTCATTTAAAATTTAAATGTCATTACCTGACGGGTGCCAACCAGAAAGATAAACGATTCTTTCACACTAAAACAAAGCTTTTGAATTTGATTTTTTATAATATAAAATTTCTTATAGGGAAATTTTGGATGAGTTTATTAATTAAATATCATTTAGAAAATATTTAAATTAATGTTCAATATTAATAAATATTTTGTGAGTATTTTTTTATATTCTTTTCAAAGTTTTATTCATAATATATTTTTGAAATAATAGATAAATAAATATTTTAATAAAAAAATTTGAATGAATTCGATTAAATCGATCAAATCATGACCGAATTGACATGTCGATTTGACGTCTTATTCGTTTTCAAAAACATTGGTCATGATATTTTTTCATGATTGGATTTAGCTCAAGGAATATTCGGATAGACTATTGATTAATTTTTTTAAACAAATTATTATATTATTTTATTTGACTATAATGAATTATTAACAATTTTAATTACTCTAATAATTTTAATTATTACTTGGCAAATAATCTAAATAGTAGATAAGAGATGTGTCTTCCTAAATTATGAGTTGATTGAAATGTGTTAAATATTATGATAAAATATCCATTCAATTAATTCTACTTAATTTTAAATATTTTAGTAATAAACAAATATAGTTCAAATTCATCTTTTTTTACAAATCCTTTACAAAAAAAATCTTATTTTTTTCTCATTTTTATTTATATTCACTTTTCTATTTTTTCAATGTTTATTTATAATATGTGAACAAAATATAAAATTGTTTTTTCAGGTATTTTGATAATTTATACTCTAACTATTTTCACTATTATTTATATTATTGGATTTACCAAACACTATAATATGATATTATCGATAAGTTAAATAGTGATAATATTGATAATTCATATTCTCAATTAGTTAAATCGATTATGCACGAAATGGCTCCTTAAGATATTATCGAATATTTACAAATTGAGATATAGTAAGATTAAGTGGGAGTTCGAGCTTAACTAATGTTATTATAGTTTCTATAATTATATTTTTATGTTAACAAATAATCAAAAGTGACTTATGAGGAGACAATATATAAAGAGTTTAAGTAATATACAACCAAAAGTTGTACAATCAATATGTATCAAATGAATTTGAACCGTTGGATAATAATTACATGATTGAGATTAAATTTAATAACTTAATATTAAATTCAATAGAGGTTGAATTTCAATCATATAATTATGATCTACCGATCCTGATTTGTTAGTTGCATATTAGTTGTACAAAAGTTGATTGCATACTATCTCAATAATAGAGATACTATATTCACTTGGGATGACCCCTCCCAATTTTTTAATTTATAATTATTTATATAGATTTTAGTAAAGGCAAAGTTAAATTACAGTATAATATATAGAGGTTAGGTAGTATGCAACTAATTTTTATACAATCAATATGCAACCAATAAATCAGGATTTGTTAGTTCATCATTATATGGTTGAGATTCAACCTCTATTGAATTTAATGTAAAGATATTAAATTTAATATCAATCATCTAATAATCATCTAACGATTTAAATTCATTGGATGCATATTGATTGTACAACTTTTAGTTGCATATATATATATATATATATATATATATATATATATATATCTTGGCCCCTTATATTTTTTCTGACTCCGTCTATGTATCTAGGCAATATATATATATATATATATATGATAAATTAATATAATTAGTCATTAATTTTAATTTGTTTCATAAAATGAAGTAGTAACTTTTCACAAATTGTTGAAAAATATTTTGATGGTAAGATAATAAACACATCGCCTTTGTTATGTCATTTAAACACCAAGAAATAATATTTATGACTAAAACAATTGAAGCACGACAAAAGAAATATTTGATTTAGAAGCATACCTTTTGGTGATAAATATTTTTTATCGATGAAATAATTTTTTTATTTTTCACCCTAGTAACTCAGAAAGTATAATGACTTTGTTGTTCATACTCGATCGTAGGTCTAAATATAATGGATACGACTCCTAATGATTTTTTTTTATATTAATACGTTTCATGTTCATCTTGATAATTTAAAAAGTATCTTATATATTATTTTTTTTGTTATTGTTTTGCTTGAATAAATGGATCATTTAATATGCAATTTATGAATATAATAATAGTGGCATTGAATCACTACTTTAAATAAATTATTTTATAACAAATTCTAAATAATTTACATAAAAAAGTAATTTTAGCTTATCCCATTCTCTCTCATACACATATACTAATATGATAAGTAATGTACGTATGCATGCATGCACGTGTGTATATATAAATGTATGTATGAGCATATATATATTGATAAAATTCATAATTAATTACATAATTTAATGATGGAGAGAACTTAAATTTAACATAACTAATTTTGACATATAAATGTATACTAAATTATGGCAAAATTAGCGCAACGTGTAATAATTTAGTATGTGAAATATAACATGCAACGTGTAATACATAACATGCAAGAATAAGTGCAACGTGTAATTATGGCAACAATAAGTGAGAATTTTTTTATTGGAAGAAAAGAGTAATATGTGAAGTATACTAATTACGTTGCCTTATTTCTTTCGATGTTATATAAACAGATCCAATTTATAAAATTAAAGTCTTATGACAAGATAAAAAAAAACAATAAATGCAATTAAGGGTGAAAGTTCGCATTGGAGTGATTTATCGCGAGCTAAACTTTGTGAATGTAATATCCGGTTAAAAAAATAATAAAATAAAATGAAATGAAATGAAAATGAAATCAAATTGTAAAGCTAATTTCTCTAGTCCATAATTGAGCCTATTAGACATTAAGCCCCAAAATTAGCATATAAAAATATTAGATGCCTTAATCACACTCTAGCCACTCATTTCTTCTCCCTCACCTCTCTCTCTTCCTTCCCAAGGCACTCCATCAAGCAAGAACAAAGGAGCTCCAGCAGGGTTTCTTCAAAGTTCATCTTCATTTTCTTGATTTTAGCATCATCCCCTTACTTCCTTCTCCAATTGAAATGATTCGTAGGTGGAGAACGACAGGGAGAGGGTGATTACCGGTGATTGGGAAGATTACAAGCAAGGTTCAATTACGAAAAATGTGGGTGAATCCGAAATCTCCCTGCATAACTTAATTAGCAATAGTATAGAATTAGGATTCTTATATTGGATTGTGATCTCGATTAATAGAAGGATATAGAAAATGGATGATTGATTGTGTTCTTGTGTTTGATTCTTGTCTTATGATTCCTTATGACTCTAGATGTGTTATGTATTAGTCCTCCATGTTTAGATGATTGTTTGTATGCATTGATTTCATTTCTGGATTAAAAATCGTTGAAAATCGCATTCTGTCCGATTTTATTTTCACTACGATCGGTCGATCGATCCAGGATATCGGTCGACCGGTGATATGAGAATCGGTCGATCGATCGGTAGAGACCGGTCGACTGATCATTCCTTCCGACCGAAGCTTCTTCTTCTTTTCAGACTAAGTATTATCGATCGACCGATCCAGAGATATCGGTCGACTGGTGCTCAGGACTTACAGACCGATAATCATTGTATTGCATCAAGACCAACCTGTCGACCGGTCCAGAGATATCGGTCGACCGGTGCCCGAAAATCGATCGACCGGACAGAGAGAACCGATCAATCGATCCTTATCCAGAATTCATTTTTGATTGCTGATTGACCAAGATTCATTCTACGATTGTATTATGCATTTCCTTACTGATTGAATGGTCGTGTGACCACATTAATTACCTTGTTATTGACCTATCCATTGATCCAATCACCTTATCGAATGAAAGAGTTATGAATTGATAAAGAGATTAAAGCAAGAAACGCAAAGAGATAAAGGGAGGGTGGCCAGCTTATGCTAAGTGCTTATTGTGAAGGGTTGCTCCTTTAGCCATGGCTTGATCACCTACTGGCTGCACAAGGCTGTATTATTTGTTCGACGTAAAATTTCCACATGTTAAAGGCACCCAAAGGCACCTAAATGCACCCAAAGTCATGTAATACTAAGAAAGAAGTACAAGCATAAAGAGTATTGTACAAATGACATGAGTATGATGATGATAAGTAAAGCATGATTATTAATCAAGCATGATTGTGACTCCTCATGATTATATGATTCATGATGTCTATCATCTTTTATCAATTGATATATCTAATTGAATGATCTTATGCTCACTACTTGATATTGTTATCAATAATTATTGATTCTGACTATTGCTATTTATCGTTATGCATTGAGTACTTTATGAATCCCCACTAGGCTGTATAGCTTATGGGAGGACCTCCTTCCCTGTGTTTGATTTTCACAGGACCAGGTCAGCGATGGTGTTGGGATCGTGTGCCGCAACCAGCTCGAGTGATAATAAAGTACATGAACTGACAGAGGGCCTAGTTATCTTTTATATATTTTTCGCATTATGAATTTTGATGTAATTCATAGATGATTCATATTATGGAGACTTTATAGTATTTTGAGACTTCCGTTATTTGATATCATATGTTTCTCCTTTATCCTTATTGCTGATTTGTCATCGTTTTTATGGAGTTTTAGTCCATTGTTAGTCATAGTTATTGTGTTTTCATAGCGCATTCGAAGAGATCCTCGCCACGTGACGTTGATCGATTTGAGAGCGTTACAGTGAATATATCATATGGAATGCACCATACGAATTCAAATTCTTGTATATTATATATAAACAAGGAGTTGGACAATAATTTTGTTTACATAGGATTCGTGTGCAAACGCGCGCTGCGCACTCTTTTTTTTTATAAACTTTATACTAATATATACCATTATACTAATTTAAGAAATGAATCGCTTATTTATATTTTTTATTTTGTTATATATTTTCAATCATGTAGCAATTATGTATTGCAAATACTAAGTTTTGGACTGTACTTTTTTTTCACTCATCGGTAAACTTAGGAAAAAAAGTTTTATTCATTCTGAGTAATTATATTTTTTAACCTCCATTATTATTTGGAGAAAAGAAGAGAAATGATTTGTGGGCCCATGCAATAAGATTTTGGATCTATTTAAGTAAAAAAAATAAAAAGTAGTTGAGAGTTGTGACAAATAGCGGACGTAATAAAGTGGTCATCACTAGCTCTCGTCGCAACCAGCGATGCATCCATCCCCCACGCTTTGCATGCTTTGCACTTTGCACTGCGCTGCTGCCACCTTCCAACACCAACTTCGAACTTATCTGCTTCCCTGCCCTTTCGGCCGCTCCACTCGTCCGCATAAAAAAAAGCAAACGTTGAACCCAATGGTCAATACATTTGCGATTACAAAGTTTTTTTAACAGTGGAAAAAAGTTTGCATAATTTATAGATATAGATGTGGAGGAGTAAATGCAGCCTTACCTTATTAATATTGTATTTAAATACATCTTCCTGTATAAAAAATATGTAAATCCACATTAACAAATAAAATAACTATTGTAATTATTAATATTGTATTTAAATAAAATTTCCTGTATAAAAATATGTAAATCCACATTAACAAAAAAAAACAATATTGTAGCCATTCTTTATTTAATATTTCAAATTAATTTATTTTTTTACCGAACAGTTATATGATGAATTTCATAATCATAAATGAGGACAAAGAAATGAGTGCATCCGTTTATAAAAAAAGATAAATTAGAAAAAAATGAGATACGTAAGTTTTTTTATCGGCGAGTAAAAAATTCATAATTTATAATTTAAACTGTATTTGTTTAAATATTCCCGCACGAATGATCATATACGGAAGTCGTACGGCGTTCGTGCGAATAGTACATATAATTTTCTGACATCGGTCGGAAGTTTGTTGGAGGCCGGGGTCTGCCCACGGCGAAAGGTCGCTAAAATCTAGCGAGAGCTGGCAATTTTCATATTTATTTTATTTCTCGAGAGTTTTTTCTTATATTTATCCTTATTATGTAATAATAAATCAACGTGCGAAGAGTATACTATACTTGTGTAATGCGTATGTATAATCGAACTTGCATATACATAAAAATAGACTCATAAAACAACCAAACCGTGAAATTGATGAGAAGTCGAATGGATGAAATGGGAATTAATAATATTAAGAATATTAACTAATGCAATTATCATTAATTGCGTTCTATCGTAGCTTTCGAATTCCATGAAACCGAAACGAGATTAGGATAACAACGTGCGCGAACCAATCTGCGCCCATGAAACAAGTCTCAGAGATCTCGGAAATTACCAATCTGCCATTCCCAGGTTTTGAGAAGCCACAATTTTCCGAGTTTTAAACATGTCAGCCTTAATTTTGGAGGATCTTTATTACAGTTCACAAAAGGAATGCTCAGAATTTAATCCCCGAAACCTAATTTTAAAGAGATGAACTTCTGTGACTTGTGAGAATAACTAAGAAAAAAGAAACAAAAAAATTCTTGATTTATTTATTTTATTTCCTAAAATTTTATGACTATATACTGGTAATGTTAAAGAGTATTGTAGCAATTTTTTTTTCACAATTACATAGTAAGTTCTTAAGTTCGATAGATCATACTTTGTGATTTATCGGTATGTACTCATCATATTGCAATGATTGAAAACCTAATTATTTTGGAACAAAAGTTATCACAAATATCATTATTTGCCAAACAAGTTATCAACTCATTAAACCTTTCTATCCTTTAACCACATAAGGGGGGATGCCTAACAATTGCATGAAATATCCAGCTATATGTGTACACATAATATACTAACCTGTCTACATGGACATAATGCTCCATGTATGTAAAGAAATTTGTGGGGCGCAGGGCGCATTCCCTTATGGGGCTTATGTGGATTGCTCAAAGGATTGAAAGTAGGGCATAGATTAGGATTCCAGAACATATATATGGAAATGGATTCGAAAATATTTGTACAACGTATTAATAATCGAAATTGTGCATGGAGGGTTCAACATTACATCAATCAAAGACATTATATCACTTTTACCTTTATTTCAACATTGACATCTTATGCATGTATTTGGAGAAGCAGCTGATTTTGTAGCAAATTTTGATTGCACAAATCCTTACAGGAGATAAATTTGTCTCTGGATCTTGTTTATATTTTGTACGGGGACAAATTGTGAGATTTATTTTAATAGATAACTAAGTATCTTTCTTAAAAAAAAGTACTGAGAGGATTGTGACTGAAAACAAATAAATAGTAGCATGGTATATTATGATTATTATAATAACCATTAAGAAAACAATAATGCCAAACAATGGCATAGACGTAGATAAAAGTAAGTTGAGTGGCCATTTCTCAAGTTCGTCTGAAATGGGAGCATCCGGCCAGAATGGACGCCTTCTTTACTTCTATTTAAACTAAACGCCACCAGAGTGCGCCTTCTTCGGTTTGCTCCTCTCGTTCTTCCCCTCCCGAAACAGACGCCATGGACGAGTCCCTCGAGTTCGATTCCTCGTTCCTCGACGGAACCGCCGCTGGGGGCGGCGCCACGGCGGCGGCGACTGCCGTCAGCGACCCCAGCCACGGCTGGCAGAAGGTTACTTATGCCAAGCGCCAGAGGCGCTCACAGCTGCACCCGGCGGCGGAGGCGTCTGTTCCCGATCGTCAGCTTCCAAACAGCAACGTGTTCGCCTCTGTAGAGAGGGAGGCCTACGACAGGCGGCGGGCCATCGAGTCCGCCGCCGCGGCCGCGGCAGCCCTGGAGGCCGGCCCCGTCAGATCGAAGCCCGCGCGGTCGGCGTCCGACGACGAGGACGGCGATAGCGAGGGCGATGCGCCGCCCAAGGCGCATGGAGACGGAGGGGAGGAGGTGAAGAAGGTGAAGGCCAAGAAGCCAAAGAAGCCCAAAGTCACCGTGGCGGATGCCGCAGCCAAAATCGACTCTGCGGATCTCGCCGCATTTTTGGCTGAGATCACGGTAAGGATGTTGGATCTCATCCGATGTTTTCAGATTTATACGTTGGATTATTTTCTCTATCCTGATCGCAAGATGACAGTAAGCTTGATCCTTGCAGGCATCATACGAGTCGCAGCAGTATATTCAACTCATGCGCTTCGCGGATTACTTTGGACGAGCTTTTTCCATGGTGAGCGCATCACAATTTCCTTGGCCTAAGATGTTCAAGGAATCGCCTGTTGCAAAAATAGCTGATGTGAGTTCCTTTCTCTCCCTGTACCATTTCCCTCTGAAGGATGAGCAACAGTTAAGCATTTTGGTTTGTACAGTTCAGTGCGTTATTATATGTGAGATTAACTATACGAATGTGTGCGCGAATTGTCAAATTTCTGGTCATGTTGCATGTCAAGATGTGATAAATCAGAGGCACAACCCTGCGAACGATGAATCATTAAATACTGTATAAGCTAGATTTATGGTCACGAAGCATAATTCAAATTGGCATTTAGGATAGTGATTGAGAATTGATGAAAAACATAGGTATGTGTGTGTAAAAATGAATTATGCTTGAGATATTCAAGTAACTACCATTCATTTTTGAATGCTATCTTCTATGAAAATACATGAATTGTCTAAAAATTTTCCCATAAATCTGCATATTGGAAACCAAATGACTTGTAAAGTTGCCCTCTTTTGCACTGTAGTTCCATTAATGTCGTATTGGTGGAAACCAACAAGTATGGAGCTTAACATGTCATTTGGTTTCAACCAAGCATTTTATCTGGACAAAATTCCTCCACTTGAAGTCTATTGGCTCTATAATTCTTCTTCCACTGGCATGTTTATGGCTGAATTTATCTGGAACAGAATCCCATCAGCTATATATCTGAACATGTATATAAGACGTCAGTTGATTGGATTGGCCACAAATCCCCTGATCAGTTGGGCGACTTTATTTTGTGGTGTTTGGATGGTATTCTCGCTGACCTGGAAACTCAAAAAGCAGCTGCTAAGGGCACAAAAAAACCAGTTCAACAACCAACATCCAAGACTCAGGTACAGTTGCCTACATTGGTCATCTAACTACTCTTTTTTCTTTTGCTGCAAGCACACTGGATGATTGTCTTGAAAATTTTAACTGCAACAACTAAGTATTTCATATTGAAATCTTGTTCCACTCACAAATGTCTGATACTTTCATGTCGGACTCAGATCTATTAAGTTATGTTAGTTTCATTTATCTAGTCTGCTTCCCTGTGTTTATTTTACAATTTTTTGGGAAAAAGTAATAACAATCTTGTTCTCTCAAAGAAAAAAAAAGTCTAGATACTTTGCATTGAATCCTTGTTGCTTTCATATTATCTTCTTCACAATAGCTGAAGTGTTTGATATAGAATGTTATGCCAGGATTACCACCTTGATGGTTGATGTTATAATTCTCTATCTATTGTTATGTGTCTTTGAGGTTTCTTTTTGAATTAGTGCCTTTGAGTTTTCTGGAGGCAATCTTGCCCAAGTTCATTTACTGTTTAATTTGTTTGAGTACCTTTCCCAATTCAGACTTATTGACATTTAAGTATGGCAAAATTTGAGTTTCCACTGTAATTATGTCATGATAATTGAGAGCTTGTACATTCATTAATTCTGGATCCAGTCATTGTCTGAAACTGGTATCATTTTATGAAACTTCCGATTGATTGTCTGGTTGACTCTATTGTCATTGATATCCTTTTTAGTACAACACATTGCTACCATCCATCGTCATGACGTAGTAACAGGCTAAAAGCAACAACAGAAGAAACATAACACATTTACACATTTTGCTGTATGTTCTTGTAATTTGGATAAAAGAATTTTCCCTGTGCCATCAGATACCCAATAAGAAGTTGATAACAAAAAACAAAATGAATGCCACCTTGAAATGGACTGTAAAATTAACACCCCCACTTGTTGGAAAGGGAAACTACCAATTGTCACAATTTTTACTGAATTCAAGAAAACTGATATCCACATGCTTTATATGTACCTAATTATTTTACAAAGGGTTCCTCAAAGAAGAAATATCCTATTTCAACAAGAAAAACATGTGATGACCAAATCAGTATTGTTTCTCATTCTTGAACCTTAAAAAAACTAATCATTGAAAGCCTCCAATAACGATCAACAGAAAACGGAAAAATAAGCCACAAACATTCATACAGCAACTGAGCAATTCCCACAGCCGGGTACATACACTGAGATAGTTGTAAGCCTACTCACCCAAAACATCACAGCCTATGAAGCGAGGAAATGATGATGAAACATGATTTAAAACTCCAATATTCCACACAAGTTTTTAACTATCATTGATTGATAGTCTCTATATGAGATTAGATTTATTACTGGATGTAGCTTTCTAGGTTTTATCTTCTTCTGGCTACTTTTTAAATATCTCATTTTCTGAATACTTCTGATTTGCAAATTAACTTTGGACATTTGCAACACCAGCTGAGTCTTATAATTCTGTACGATCTCTGCTGCGTTTATTATGTTAGCAATTATTTCTCACTGTTTGTGGTTTGAATTAACTTGCTTCCTAACTTTTTCCACTTTAAACAGGTTGCAATATTTGTCGTTCTGGCAATGGCTTTAAGGAGGAAGCCCGAGATTCTAATTAGTCTTTTGTCGAAGATAAAGGATAATTCCAAGTACCAGGGTCATGATAAACTTCCAGTTTTAGTGTGGGTTGTGGCTCAGGTATGATATGGTTATCTCCTTTGCTTTTGACTCCAGTAAAGAAGGAACACCCAAAAGTTCAGTTTCTTTAAACTAGTGGGAAACTTTCTGTTGTAGGCTTCATGTGGCGATCCAGTAATTGGAATGTATATGTGGGCTCATTACCTCTTCCCTGTGGTTTGTGAGAAATCCGGCGGGAATCCGCAGTCAAGGGACTTGATCATGCAATTGGTTGAAAGGTATGCTTGCTAAAGTTTATTTGAAAATAAGCCGTCATTTTTTTTCAGTTGAATCTAAATTTTTATTGAACTTTATATTACAGAATTATTTCAGGACCAAAAGCTCGACCGATTTTGTTAAATGGTGCTGTAAGAAAAGGGGAGCGCCTTGTGCCTCCGGCTACCCTTGATTTGCTTGTGCGAATGACATTTCCTTCTGCTGCCGCACGCATTAAGGTATGCTGTTTCCTTGTACAGCCCCATCTTTTTTTTGTCACTAACTCTGTTTCTGACACAACTTTTGTTGCAGGCAACAGAGAGATTTGAAGCAGTATATGCTACTCTGAAAGACATTGCTCTGGCAGGTTCTCCCGGGACTAAAACTACAAAACAAGTATCACAGCAACTTTTGCCTGCCTGTGTTCGAGCAATACAAGAAAGTATGCCCGAAATGTTCGTCCCACTTTTTTCTCTGGTACCTTAAATATAATTATAATGAAATAAGAAAATGCTTGCAGACATTCCAGAACTAACAAGTGAAGCAGCAGATATATTTATCTGGTGCTTGGGCCAGAATTCTGCATGTTACCAGCAGTGGGTGAGTAGTATAAACGCCATCTGATGATACATTTCTTTCGTTTTCACTTCAGATGGAAGTAATATGATCTTTGAACAAATTACTTGAAAATTGGCTTTCCAGGAAAAGCTTTATCTGGAGAGTATTGATGCAAGTACTGCAGTTCTTAAGAAACTGTTAGATGGATGGAAAGAATACTCCACAAAACTGTCTCCCGATGATCTTAAGGAGACACTTAAGCA
Organism: Pontederia crassipes; assembly: GCA_030549335.1. Classification (NCBI taxonomy): domain Eukaryota; kingdom Viridiplantae; phylum Streptophyta; class Magnoliopsida; order Commelinales; family Pontederiaceae; genus Pontederia; species Pontederia crassipes. The sequence continues at coordinate 48,375,418 of CM060195.1, forward strand.
TTTGAAAACCAAGGTAAATAAACTGCACTAATATGGTTGTGGCTACATTGGTTCCAAGACTTTCCCATATGATGCAATCGACATCCAAATGTCCAGGCCTGAACTTGGCTACACAGGTTCCATTCGGTTAATAATTGGAATAAGTACGCGACTGCGTTGACATTGGACTGACTTTTCTCCTTTTTCTTTTTATTTTACATAGAACGAGGAAGCCCTGAGCCATGATGTGGATGCTAGCGCAGAACGATCCATCAAAGACGCAGACAAGTACTGCAAGACAGTCTTGGGGAGGTTGACAAGTGGCTCCGGGTGCATCAAGAGCAGCCTTTCCCTTCTCATGCTCATCATTATAACGTGTTTAGCTGTGTTCTTAAGCGTGGACTCATCAGAATGGGATAGAATTCGCGTAATGCTCAAAGCCTACATCCCTTCAATCTCTCTGGAATAGCCAATTGCTGTATCCACTGAAGAGGCCTCTTGACGGGATAAAAAATCCCGTGCTGAATCAAAGATGGGTTACCTACAAAGCTAAAACGGTACAAGGGAGCTGTGACAGAGGTAGAAAGGAGCTCTTTTTTTCCATAAGTTAACAGTTGAACAGATGCCGGAAGTTACTTTCTTTTTGTTATTTTTTCCTTTTCTTACGGGAAGAAGAAACAAGGGACATGTGTTCTCTAATCTACTTTTGCTAGACATTATCATGATCCTTCTGATAGTCTTACCTGTGTTTTTTTCACAATTCTTTAATTCTGTCATATTTGTGTTCTTTCCTTCTGTTTTCTGTTCGCTAGCCGATGGTGTTCTCATATATAGGTGGGTCTGGGTTTATATTTACTCGAGCTTATACCAAAAGTTACTTTTGTTTGTACTTGCACTTTTATAATTTTCACTTGAGTCCAATTAATGTACCAGGGGCTCACAGTCACAGCCACGATTGTTATCTGTCGAACACACGATATAAACGCATCAAATCATTAAAAAAGAGCAAAATCTTAGCATGAAAGAACAAGATTTGACAGAGGCACATGATGGACAACGCTTTGACGGCCGGAGGAATCGGTGGAGTTTGGCTCCTTGGTGCCGTTAAATCGGTGTGCCATTTGCTCCCCAAGTGTTCGCTTGGTCGGCCCAAGTGCTCCCTACCACTCTTCCTTTTGCCATATTATATTGTCGCGGTGGTGGCCTTTGGAGTCGTCAGCAGCATCAAGCGAGCGAGCACTGCGTCCCTCTCCTTCGCCGTCTGCGACCTCCTTCACATGTTCCTGTTTATTTATTAAGCGCGCACTGGGACGCCTCCGCACTCTGCGCGCCGCTGCTCTCATTTGCTGCTCCGCTACCCTTCGGACTCCTCACATGTCATCCTTCCTCGTCTGCTGCTTCTGCAGCAGCTCCCTCATCCTTCCCCGGCCACAGGTGCGTCCGCTCTTGCATGTGCAGCCATAGATCTCGGATCATTAGTTGGATTCTTGATTCCTGTTAGATATAGAACTGTGTTTAGAGCTACTGCCCTTCGCCAATGTCGGGTGTGGAGGTCGCCTTATCCTTTTTGAGTTCACTCGGCCGATATGTTTCAGAAAGCCGACGGATGGGACCGCCTGCGGGTGGGTGGAAAATCTGGCAGGGTTACTGGAATCGCAGGCGTCGAACTCCTCGGCCGTGGATCGGGGGTTCTACGCGGCGGGGCTGGAGCCCGGTGGAGCTTCGTCGGTGGCACCAGAATTGTGCTCCGTTCGGGCGCTGCTCCGGTAGTCGTTCGCCGAGGAGGTTTTCGTACTCCGATGGCTTCAGGTGCCAACCGCAATCTTTGATTCATTCCAGTGGCGATATTAGCAAACATGCATTTAGGGCTTCTCATCTTGTCATGAGGCACTTAATTATTAGCTAGAAAACTTGCGTTTTCAATTTCACCTGCTAGTTTAGTTCATTGTACCCCGTGATCTTTGGCAGCGTATGGGATTGGATCTTGACATTATAACAACTAGGTCAACTTAAATTTTTTATCTATACTGAAATAAAAGTTCAAGGAGTAATTGCCTTCCTAAGTTACAAATTTAGGGTGCATTTGAGACTGCTACGGAATTGATGCTTTGCAGAAAAGATAACTTGCTTTCTGCAATTAGATGTTTGGTGGGAAAAAAAATTAAAATTACTTCACAAATTTCAATCCACCACAAAAAAGAAACAATTATTTTCTGTGCATTTTCCCATATTACAAAACGGTGCCTAAAGTTACCTTTTCGAGAAACTATTCTTTCTTATGAGCTTGTGTTTGTTGAGCTGTTGGCAAAAAGATATGTTAAAGGATCTACAGACCTAACATAACATGGTCGAGCAAATGAATACTACTTTTATTACTTGCACTTGTTATATAGTAGTATGGATCATCAAATACGATTATGAACATAATAATTTGCATTCAATGCTTGCTTTTATCATTACGAACCCACAGATTAACTTTTGTCTCGAGCAAAGTTTATAGAATCAAGCCACTTGTTTCCTCTTTACCAATAAGATTCTAATGAACAGTGTCACAATAGGATTTATGACCTCTCAGATTGCTAGCACTGCTTTTACTTGGGGAACGGTTGCTGTTCTGCCGTTTTATACTCTTATGGTTGCCGCTCCCAATGCTGCATATGTGAGTAGAATTTGAAGAATTGTATGTCCAGTGTCCTATTTCTGGTCTATAGAATACCACTTCAATTGTGCAAGATTTTTTCCCCGAACAATTGTCCTTTTCTTGATTATGGTGCTCGACAGACTAAAAGAATAATGGAAAGCAGCACACCGTATATAATCCTTGGAGTGTTATATGCATACCTGCTTTATCTGTCATGGACTCCGGAGACGATCAGATTGATGTTTGCAAGCAAATATTGGCTTCCAGAGGTTAGACTTCATTTAATATGTCATCGAACTGCTACAAAGTGAAACTAATGATATCTGATTTTGCTTGATTGATCTTCAGTTGGCGGGCATTGCTAAAATGTTCAACAATGAGATGACTTTGGCTTCAGCATGGATCCATTTACTAGCTGTAGACCTCTTTGCAGCAAGGTCCTAATTTCATACTCGACGATTGGATTTGTTATTGTTCAACATTATCTAAGCATAGCACTTTTCTTTCTTTTGCTGACAGCCACCGTTGTTCATTTTGATTGTGTTACACAGGCAGGTATTTCATGATGGTCTAAAGTGCAAAGTGGAGACTCGACATTCGGTATCTCTGTGCCTACTGTTTTGTCCAATTGGGATTCTAATTCATGTTGTCACCAAGATGCTGACCAAGGCAGCCAGCAGGTCACATTGACGAGTGATGCCTGCAAACATTTTACTTGCTCTCCTGCCTCTCATGCTTCCAGGAATGGCTGAAGAGTCCCCATTTATGCCCCTCCAGGATTGGCTCTTAACTTTCCAAATTGTGGTTCTGCTTTTGTTTTCGGGGTAGATGGGAATTAGTGCACCAACTGGTATGCGCATCACAAACTAGGAAGTGTTACCAAATTCAGGATGTGTTGCGTAAGTATTGAGCATTTGGAGGAAGCACTGTTGCTGATCATTTTTTTCCCGGAAAATAAAGCTAAATCCTCGAGTACCCTCTCATGGTAAAGTCAAATTACTCCAAACATGAGACGATTGATCATTTTGTGATCTAATTTCTCAAGTCATTGTGGCCTCCTGTAACTACTAAAGACTTCGAGCTTCACTCTTGAATTGCTCATAGAATGAAGCATCATTCTGAGGCCTCGTTTGGTTTCTGAAAGAAAGGAAAAATAGAAAAATCATGGCCACACCGAAAATACAATCATCAGGATGAATCGCATGTCTGTGCGTACGAATCATTTGGCCGTGCAGTATGGTTTCTTGTTGTACCAGAATACAAACATGAAAAAGGAAGATGGTGCAAAGGAGAACTGAACTATACAAAGACGTTCACTTACACACACACATATAATATCAAATCGAGTGCTTGAGGCGTTGGCATTTAATTTAATCTCCACGAGGCCAAAATGACAAGTAATTATGACGTCACGTATGTATGATTCTTTAGGTAAAATAGCCAAGCCACCACAAATACATTGACCTCTTAAATAAAGGTGCAATTCAAGGTCAAATCAAATTAGTCAAAAATAAAAACCAATAAAGTGCTAATACAAAATACACGTACTACGTACTAAAATAATTACACGAGCTAATATTAATAGTCACAGTCAACGTGTAGATTTGAACAACCATGAACCCACACTGTATTTCCCGTGCGTTTCCTTCTCTTCCAAGCACGTTGCGTGCACGCGCTGCATTTTACGCGAAGTTGGTCGGCAACTGATTTTCTTCTTTCCAACTTTCTCTGCCTAACTCCATCTCTTGGATTTGATTACTGACTCGGAAACGCCCCTAGAAGAGAAAGAAGATAACAACACTTTCTTTTTGTACGCTGTGGCCTAACCAATTGTCTTCCTAGCTCAATCTTCATATTACAGAATATATCAGAGGAGCTGCCGTTGCCATTGTTGTTGTTGCTTTTGCTTGGAGAAACTCGTTTGCTTCTCCACGGATGACAGCCATGTCTTTTGCTCCTCAGGTGAGCTCAATTAGACATGAAATCTCTTAATCCAGCAATCAGGCTATAAAAATGATATATGGTTATTCGTTACTGAGAGTATAGGAATGAGCTCATGTCTGATCTCCTTTTTCATTCAATACTTGTTTTTACACCTGGGATATGTACTGAGTTCACTTTCATATGAAGGCTACTTTAACATGGAAACAGTTCTGTGTGGCGCCAAACTCCATTGATATTCCAGGGAGAAGGATTACAGACATGCAAAAGAAGAAGCATGAACCGCACTGGAGTTTCGTTACTGGAAGAAGACTAGTTTTCCAGCGCAAGGTTGTTTCAACAGGGCTCAATGATCATCCCAAAGGCTTCCGCAGTCCATCAGCTTCTGGTAATCCTCGATACTGCTGCTCGTCAGCTCTTCCACTATAGTAATACTCCGGTTCATCCAGTGTTTCAACATGCAAAACATGGTGCTTTCTTCCTATGAGCAGAACTTGTTTACATTCCACTGGCAGCACTGAGATTTCAATCTTATCACCTTTTTTTTTTCTCATAACAGGGTTTGTTGTTCCACAAATTGCTATCAGTATGGGCACGATTGCGGTCATACCTTTCTACGCTCTGATGATCTTGAGACCCAATGCACCAATTGTAAGTGTCTTGTCATAGAAAAATGCAGACTTCTCCTGAATGAAATGTAAGAAAGAACTTGAATTCATAGAGATCTTGTTTCTTTGGATGCGAGGAAAACAGACTAAAAAGACAATGAAGTGCAGCATGCACTACGTTGTTCTAGGAGTCTTATATGCATTCCTTCTGTACCTGTCGTGGACTCCAGAAAAGTTGCAGCTGCTTTTCCCAAATAAATATTTCATCCCAGAGGTTTCATCTGACAGCCGTTACCTATGAAACTGACAATGATTTTGGTTTTCTTTGCATTTCTGAAATCACAATTGTGTTGTTGCAGCTAGAAGGCCTAGCAAAAATGTTTTCTGACGAAATCACTTTGGCTTCAGCATGGATCCACCTCTTAGTTGTTGACCTCTTTGCAGCAAGGTGAAGTGCTTTAAAACTCCTCCTCAGCATCTGATTTCTTTAGTCTTGAGCTATTTATAACAATGTCCTGAAGTCGTCAATGACAATGGATCTTTTATATCTCTTGCCAGCATTATTAGCTCTTCCATTTTCTCTACCTGCAACTAAGTAAGCACTTCGGGGCACTTTATGCAGGCAGATATATTTTGATGGTTTAGAGAACAAAGTCCAAACCCGACACTCTGTACTTCTGTGTCTATTTTCCTGCCCAATTGGAGTTATAGCTCATGTCATCACTAAGTTGCTGTTCAAGACATCTCTTTTCCAAAAATCTGACGAAGATGATTGATGTTAGTTGCACTGATTCATTAGTTAGGAATCTAATCTGCGGGAACTTTGACAAGTAGTCAAGAAATGATAATAACTTAGGCCAAGACACTTTCTGTATATTTGGGTGCAGGATCACTCTTATAGATGTTGAAGGAGTCTGAAACACAATCACTGCATCAGAATGACAAAGTTGGTTGAAGTTTGTTCTAGAAATCAATTTCTGTTCCTGTAAGCTACATATTTAATTTCTTCAATTCTTCTGACTACAACTTCTTTGACATGGTTGACTACCCTTATCATATCTATGATATCGAACTATTATATTTATAAATGATGAAGAAATTTGTATGAACTATTATATTTATACTGAAACCTTTCAACCTAACTGACTCAATCAGCAATCCAGCTGGAATTTTTCTGTCCAAACTTTTTTCAAAGGAAAGATTGCTAGATTCTCTATTAATGAAGTAACCAGAAGAGCATCCTGCCAAAATACATCAATAGTAGCCAAATCGGACATATGCTACTCAGTGAGTGATGACATTCATAGTTTTCACAATTAAACCTTTTTTTTAGTTGTCGGTTCGGAGCGGTGCTAAAGGTTCAACTTGTGCGACGTTAATGATTATGCGCACTATCATATATTGAAGGTTGGCCCACTTTCGAGCTCAACTAATTTGGTAAGGTTGTCTTGCGTCGTGTATCTGACAGTGGTAAGTGAAGCTCCTAACAATAATATTCTACATTGAGAAGGACTTGAACTCGAGATTTTGTTTACGCGAGAAGGAGTCGCTTACTACTTCTCTTAAACTCTTGTTGGTACAATTAAACTTTAAAGAGTAGTAAATATCCTCTGCAATATTTGAGGAAGCAAATAGTAACGAATTGGTTTTCATATGTTTTGGACTAGCGAAACACTTTAAACATTTTAGTAAGCTTGAAAAAGTAAATAGTCTTTTTCAAAATAATAAAATGCCCAGCGGATCCTAAACAAAGGATTTGATTTGTGCGTCTCACTAGTTCCTTTGTGGGATGCTTCGGCCTTTTGAAGCATCCTCAGAATGTGACATCGAATTGCCAAAAAAGGAAAGATTCTCATCTGCAGAATTTAGTGTCTTCCCAGTTAGAAACTAGTAACAATAAAATAAAAATTTAACAGTACAAGGGAACACTCGATACCGTGTGAACAATCATGAAAAAACTAAGAAGATCCACAAGTTCAATATGATGATCACCCACATGTAAAGTTGAGTATTTCAATGATGCGAAGCAGTAGACTTTCCTCCATAAAATTGACTACATTAGAATATATGCATATCAGAAAGATGAACTACTAAATGAATTTTAACACTTAAAAAATCTTTTGCAAAATGTGTTGTCTATATGCATCAAAGGCAGATCAACCACTCCTCAAGATAACCAAGTCCTGTTATGTTTCCATTCATTTTTTTCCTTTTTCTTCTTTGCTTGTTCCATTTTTTCGCTCTCAATTAATAAGACACTAAACTTAGCTCTGGGTACGTGTAATTCTTTGCTTAAAATGATGGCCGGTGAAATTCCATGAACCATTAGCACCCTAACTAGATCCATTACAAGAAGTGCAACAAAAACTTATAACTCAAGCAGCAATATGCCAACACCTCCAAAGTATTGGGTTTCATGGTTGGGATGTGATGCAGAAAATGAATCGCAAGCTTCTGGCAATCAATTGGTAACTTCAGAAATATTTCACCTGTATCAGCTTCAAGGTACGATAAACATACTAATTTAACGTAAAGGTAGTCGTACAATGCAAATATATGCTTCCTAGCATATTTTTTGTTACAAAAATAATCTCAAGGAATCTTGTAAATTGGATCACCAATGCACCTCGGCAAAGAATTTCCAAGACAAATCGTGGATGCATAAAATCAGAACAAAAGATGAAAAAGCAGATCAAACAATGTATTCCAAAATTTATGATGACTAAAAATAAGCAAATAAAATATTTTGCACAATAGTGAATGATGGATGTTTATCACCAGCTTGCAACAGTAACTTTGGTAGTCGTTGAAGCCAAATCTTCTCATATGATCACTCTAATTCTGAACAACGTTTAGAAAGCCTGAATGATATTTCTTGAACCATAAAACAAAAAAAGAAAAAGAACATTAGTGCATTTATATGGAGAGAAACTGTCGGCACATACATAATTCCAATAATTTAGTAAGCTCAATGTGGTTGACTCTTATTTAAACTAATAAATCCTTCAGTGTAGATAAATATGATATGCTGACTTCAATATCCATCTTGCACTCCTTGAATGAATTAGTAAAAAACCTAACGTAGAGTTTAGCTTTTTATGAGTTAAGGATTAGATGCATCATTTAAGTAAATATAAGCTTTTAAAGTAAGCATCTGATCACAAAGATAAAATGAGCAAACAATAAAGGAAAAACCTATGCAATATTATCTTGAGGAGAATACTTCCTTAATTCATCGTTCCCTAAAGCAAACTCACCTCACAAACAAAAAAAAACAAAAAAAATGACTTAGAAATTTGTCTAAGACGCTTGCGGTAGTCCTTTCCTTCATTGACTATGTTGCATGTCTGTCACCATCGATATGAAGTTGCTCCATGTCTTCATTTGCAAAGTTGATTTGTCTTTCTCCATGTGGTTCTTCTTGCTGCTCGTCAGCTCCAAGTCCAAGATGAATTTGTTCCCTAGCTTCATTTGCATTATTTTAAATTTCACTTGCATTCATGTGCAGTAAGAGATAAAATGAGTGTCCGCAAGATACGCAACGTGTCAGAGTTCACCCTGACAATAATATGGTCAGAGTCCATGTGACACCTTACATTGGACTATGTTTCGAAGTCACTCACAATAATGCTTATATTGGTGCATGGAGTCATCTTTGGTTTTTAAAACACATAAATTAATGCAATATTAGTGAATACATGCATCCTATCACAGAGATATCATAAATAATAACTTAGCAAGTTTCTCCTAAAAATAAAAATAAAAAAAACAAAAAAAAACAAAAAAATTTAGAAGGTTGTCTGAGACGCTTGCGATAGTCCTCTCTTTTATCCATTCTGCTGCATGTCTCTCACATTTGATATGAAGTTGCTTCATGTCTTCATTTGCAAAGTTGATTTGTCTTTCTCCATTTGGTTCTTCTTGCTGCTCATCACCTCCAAGTCCAAGGTGAAGTTGCTCCTTAGCTTCATTTGCATTGTTTTAAATTTCAGTTGCCTTAATGTGCAGTAAGAGATAAAATGGACAAATGAAAAGTACTCAACCGTGTCAGAGTCCACCATGACAATAATATGGTCAGAGTCCATGTGACAACTTACATTAGACTATATTTTGAAGTCGCTCGCAATAATGCTTACTCTATAGTAGTGTATGAAGCTATCTTTGATTTTTAAAACACATAAATTAACAAATTAACGCAATATTAATGAATACATGCATCCTATCACAGAGATATCATAAATAATAACTTAGCAAGTTTCTCCTAAAAATAAAAAAACAAAAAAAAAAACAAAAAAAAAACAAAAAAAATAAAAAAATGATTTAGAAGGTTGTCTGAGACGCTTGCGATAATCCTCTCCTTCATTGACTTTGCTGCATGTCTGTCGCATTCGATATGAAGTTGCTCCATGTCTTCATTTGTAAAATTGATTTGTTTTTCTTCATGTGGTTCTTCTTGATGCTCGTCACTTTCAAGTTCAAGATGAAGTTGCTTCTTAGGTTCATTTGCATTGTTTTAAATTTCACTTACCTTCATGTGTAGTAAAAGATAAAATGTACAAATGAAAAGTACTCAATCGTGTCAGAGTCCACCCTGACAATAATATGGTCAGAGTCCATGTGACACCTTACATTAGACTATGTTTCGAAGTCACTCGCAATAATGCTTACTCTATAGTGGTGTATGGAGCCATCTTTGATTTTTTAAAACACATAAATTAACAAATTAATGCAATATTAGTGAATACATGCATCCTATCACAGAGATATCATAAATAATAACTTAGCAAGTTTCTCCTAAAAAAACAAAAAAAAAAAACAAAAAATGATTTAGAAGGTTGTCTGAGATGCTTGCGATAGTCCTTTCCTTTATCGACTCTGCTGCATGTCTGTCACATTCGATATGAAGTTGCTCCATGTCTTCATTTGCAAAGTTGATTTGTCCTTCTCCATGTGGTTCTTCTTGTTGCTCGTCACCTCCAAGTCCAAGATGAAGTTGCTCTTTAGTTCATTTGCATTGTTTTAAATTTCACTTGTCTTCATGTGCAATAAGAGATCGAATGGACAAATGAAAAAGTAAATGTGTGGGAGTCCACCATGACAATAATATGGTCAGAGTCCATGTGACACCTTACATTGGACTATGTTTCAAAGTCGCTCGCAATAATGTTTACTCTATAGTGGTGTATGAAGCCATCTTTGGTTTTTAAAACACATAAATTAACAAACTAACTCAATATTAGTGAATACATGCATCATATCATAGAAATATCATAAATAATTATTTAGCAAGTTTCTCATAAAAACAAAAAAATGATTTAGAAGGTTGCGTGAGACGCTCAAGAATAAAGTTTCATATTTCCATCGTCATCCTTTGAATTATAACAAAACAAATATATCCTTGATTGGTTTGTACTTAGTTTTTGAAAATATTTATGATAGATCTACTAGTTAGTAATCATTGCACACAATAAAGACCACAACACTTCATTGAGCATTTTCAAGAGACGCACATGTAAGTAAAAATTATATTTTGAGAGTTATAAGAACATTTCTCTAAAATTTCATCTACAAGATGATATGCTACAACAACAACAAAATGATAGAAATAAGCTTATTTGTCAAGACGCAAGCAAACGATAATTTCAAATATTAGATATATTTATTATTATAAAAATAATAAAGTAATAGGTTGAAACATGTTTGCTCATGATATTTTAGGAGTATGCCACCAACGACGGACTAATAACAATAATGTGAATCTGTAGAAGGAATATGTTTATTGATTTTAGCGATTATGAAATTATTGTCTAGACGACATTGACGAAGTAGCGAAACAAACATTGCACGATATACTATTTCTATTATTATTATTCTCTTCTAAATATGTCATGTGAAACATCTTTTTTTTTCTTATTATTGTTAAGCAACGAATGCGACATTGTCATAGTTTTTATAATTTTCCGATCCTTTTGTCACATTGCTTGTAGGTCATGGCTTGTTCTACTATTTCTTTAATGAAATATATTTTTTGAGCAATGACTCATGCTGTTATTGACATTCAATCGATGAATTTAAATGTGTTCATTGACCTTTGCGCTTGTGAAATTGTTGTTTAACATTTTGACGACATTCTGGGAGAAGAGATTTCATTTTATTTTGAGCATTTGAAAAAAAATATTTATTCTCTAGAACAAAAAGGTCAAAGAATTAATGGGTCTCTAAGATTTGAAGAAAACAAAGAATAAAAAATTGGCATAATCCAAACCACTCTCATAATTCTTTTTCTCCTCTCCCTTCATAATGCCAAATTATCATAACCACATACTTCATAATACTAATAAAATATTTTCGAAAATATTGGATAAAGACCTCCAAGAATGAAGAAAGATAAAATCAAGCTCAAATATAAGTCCATATCAATCAGAAATCTCAACAAAGGTTCATGAGTCCATTGAAGAAAATTTCAATACTCACTTTGAAGGGTTTAGAATGTGTTGGGATGAAGACGCTATTGTCCTCAATATCGTTTATGGTGCGGGGAGATAGGAGAGGGGGATAGACGTGAGTGAAAATAAAGAAAGATATTTTCTAATTATTATTTTTTGAAAAAAAACAAAACAAAAAACAAAATAAAGTTGCCTTTGTGTGATTTTTTCCCATTGTTTTTTTGTATTACTATTTAACAGCCCTAAGAAATGTGGAAATGACCATCACATTCAAAATAATTACAAAGATCGCCACATCATAAATTTTCGTAATTATTCTCGTAACTCTATCTTCAAATTTTACTTTATAATTGTATAACACTATGTTTAAATAAATACTTATAAAGAAAAGAGAAGAGAATAAGAGGAAAAAAATTAAGGAAGAAAAAAGTAAAATAATGGAGGAAAAATATTTAATCTTGTTTAGATATAAAGTAGTAAGAAAACAAGAGGAAAAATAAGGATGGTAAAGATTCTAAATATATAAAAATATTATTTTAATGTAATAAAAATAAGGGCGAATATGTAAAGTCACAATTAAAACTTTATTTCCATTTATTACACTCCATTTTGGAGTTAAAAGAAAACTTATTCAAATTGAGGAAGACGAAGATAAATTTCCTTATCTTTATTAAATTCATTAAATAGAGGGAATTTTTTCCCTCCCTTCCCATCATTTAACCTCATTTATCCTCAATCTAACTACATTGTAAATATTCTCTTGATCAAGTATCACCGATTTATTGATATTATTGTCCACACGATGCATCATTAAACAAATAAAATAACATTGTAATGATAAATAATATAAAACTAATAAAATATTTAAAAAAGAGGGGCTTGCTCCATATCCCACTTTCTCCGGCCACCTGATGGTGGATGGCAACTAAGTCATCCTCGGTGCCGCCTCCAATTGCATAGGAGGACATGGTCGGTGGCCTCGGCATCACCATCTTCCCCTTCTCCCTCTCCCTCCAGTGGTCTCGTCGGCAATGGCAAGATGAGGAGAGGAATACTGCCCCTCTTTTGTCGTCGGGTGGGGGTGTTGGTGGGTGTGGGGCGATATCAATATCGCCCTCCTGCTTGCCTATTCTTTGTGGATGTTCGCCTCTTCAACATAACGCTTCCTTTGTCCGTTCACTCTTTGGCGGTGGCCTCCATGTTGTCATCTTTGTCTACAAGCACATGTTAAACCATGACGTCCGATCGATGACCACATATTCCCTTTCGCCACAATCATGCCTGCCGAATGAAAAGGGGATGATGGCAGCAGAGGGTGCCCCGCTGCTCTCCTCCTTTCCCTTCGTCCCTCGCGAAACTACTGGAGGGAGAGGGTGGCAATTAGAGATGGAACTCCGTGCGAGCCGATCCCTATTTTCGCGGAATGATCATAAAAAAATTAAGGTATCTAGGGAATAGTTCCAGCCCGACCTGCACGAAAAATTTGTTGGGCCAGCTCGTCCCGCATGAAATTTGTTGGGCCATGCAATCCGGCCCAACAAAGTACGATTTTTATTTATTTTATTTAAATATATTATAACTAGGGGTCAAAAGAAAAAAAGAGAGGCCAATTTTGATCCCTCATCCTCTTACCATACAAAGTAAGGGAACCACTTACATAATAATAATAATAATAATAATAATAATAATAATAATAATAATAATAATAATAATAATAATAATAATAATAATAATAATAATAATAATAATAATAATAATAATAATAATAATAATAATAATAAACTTAAAACTTCCAAACCTATCTTCCAAATCCGGATTGTGTAACTCCGGCCACGTCCTTCTGTTCCGATCTAATTTTGATTTCATAAATAAAACATAGGCCGAACCCAATGAAATTCGGACTTATAAAATTAGTCAATGAAATCCTTCATACTATTTATCCATGAAACCCAAGCCCAATCTGGCCGAACTCAGGCCCAGTCTAATCAAATCCAGGCCACATTCTCCGCAAAACTACGATAGACACTTCGAATTCACATAACCTGGTCCGTACTTTCAAATTTCCACTCCGATTCTACATAACCCAAGACCTGTTACTCTCAATTTGATCCAAGTTCAGATGAACTCAAGCTGCACACCTGGTAAGTTGAGTCTGTCATGCCTTTTTGTCACCATTTCAGCACAATTTGGATTGAAACCAAATCAGTGTTACAGGACTGTCTACAAATCCAAATCAAAGTTGTATGACTAACTTTATTTTTCACACGTCTTTATTAAGTAATCAAGGCTAAGCCTCATTAAACTTAATTGCAGCATTACAACAATTCTAGCACAGCAGTACTATCTAGGAGTCGGCATGTACGCCGTGAGACTTCTTGCCTTTGCTGAAGATTCTATTGAGGTGTGCACCCAATCGAAAGCACCTTGTGCTATTCTCTTCTCCACCACAGGAAGATGTGAAAAGAAGTAATCATCTGCATGCAAATATATAATGACACATGAATTAAAATAACAAGTTTGTACATATATGCATTTCGATATTAATTATTATGAAATATATAAAGAACACAACCAATTTCTTAGTCACATACCATCGAGAGTGATGTCCTGCTCCACATCTTTGTATGTGTAATCGCAGGCCAGTTTTATGCTCTCGGAAGCATAGCTGATCAAAATGTCATTTCTCTTCATTTAGTTAGTGTACATAAAGAAGATTAAGTTGATAGCATTTCGTTAATTCCACGTTTGCATTCAGTAAAAGACAATTACATTAATTAGTAGACAACATGAAGGATATGGGATCTGAATTACGAAACGCCAATATATGAATATTAATCATATATTAAAAATTTGAGAGCTAAATCGCACGAGCAAGATAAATTATAACTGTTTTGTACAAACATCGAACCCAATGATAATAATAACATATAAAAATTATATGACCAACAATCTTAATAAGGAGAGTCGAACTTACGTATCTGCGCAACTCACTGACTTTCGGCAAGCTTCCCACTGACTAACTTCATCAGCCCAGTTATCCTAGAAATTAAGACCAATTGATAATTAAATAACATTATATAGTAGCAGAAAAGGAGATGATAAAGATCGACCACTTCATTCTGTCATTAATGCATGCCACATGAGATGCATCTGATCAAAACTTAAAGACCGAGATCATCGATCTTTTTAATTATAAAGATGAAAAGAAGAAGAGCACGCAATGGAACTGACTATTATGTTCATCTAAATGGCCTCTATCATGGTGTCCACATCGTTCTGTAGTAGTCTTTCATGGCAGTCTCTATCATACTCACATCTCAAACCTATATACATGAAGATGTAATGAACATAATTAATTAATTAATTAATGATATATTAGCTACTAATTATTAATTATTAATGTATTAGATGATTAAAGTTTAAACCCTCAAATCATTTAAAATACAAAATTTGGAAACACAAAGCAAAATAGAAAAAAAAATGTAGATGAAAAGTAAAGTACTAATGAAATTTTAACACATATGGTGAAAATAATAATTTAGAACATAATTAATTTAATCAGTTAACCTTTATATGAAACTCATGAATCCGAGCAATTCGAAATAGTTTCCATAATTTCATAAAGTATTTTAGTGAAGTGCATTATATCACTTTTGGTTCACTCTTGTTGGTCATGTAGCAATGAGGCTTACATTTAGAGGAGAAATCATCAACTCAAATGCTTTCACAATACTCAATTGTGCTCAAGATGTAATCAAATGATTCTGCATTAATGACAATGGCTGCAGTTATTAGAAATGTGGATTCGAAAAGCGAGGTAACAACAATTGTGTTGATATCTTCAAACTCATTGGCAATCCCTATAAATAGGAACAAATAGAGAATTCAAGAATTTATGGGGTTATTAATATACAAACTTCTTATGATATAGGACTTGATTTGGCAAAAGTTTCAAATGAGTAAAACTAAGACTTTGTGAGATATAGTCCATGGCTATTAACATCATGCGTAGTCCTCTCCTTCATGGACTCTGTTGCATGACCGTCATCTTCGATATGAAGTTGCTCCATGTCTTCATTTGCAAAGTTGATTTGTCTTCTCCATGTTGTTTTTCTTATTGCTCGTCACCTCCAAGTTCGAAATGAAGTTGCTCCCTACCTTCATTTGCATTGTTTTAAATTTCACTTAACTTCATGTGCAACAGGAGACAAAATGGATGCCTGCAAGTGGCACGCGATATGTCAGACTCCACTTTGATAACAATATGGCCTAAGTCCATGTGACACTTTGCACTGGATTGTATTTCGAACTCGATCGCAATAATGTTTACTCAATAATGGTATATGGAGTCATCTTTGGTTTTTAAGACACATAAATTAACAAATTGACGCGACATTAGTGAATACATGAATCCCATAATAGAGATATCATAAATAATAACTAAGTTTCCCTTAAAAAAAATAAAAAATAAAAAAAAACAAAAAAAAAAACAAAAAAGGGTTTAGTAGATTGTATGAGACGCTCAAGAATAAAACTTTATACTTCTATCATTGTACTTTGAGTTGTAACAAAACAATATCTCATCGATTGGTTCATACTTAGTTTGACATGTAAGGCTACATATTTATCATATTTCTAAACGACAAAAGGAATAAATCAAACATAAAAATATTAATGAGCGAAAACTATTGGCACTTTATTTTTTTAAAAAAAGATGCTCAACTATATCATGTTATGTGTAGAATAAAAAATAGTGCTTTGATTTTTCAAATATGTAAACATTCCAAGGGATGTGAAATAAAGTTTCAGGACATATATATGTGTGTTGCCTATTTGCATCTTGTTTGTTAGATGATTAAAGTTTAAATCTTAAAATCATTTAGAATATAAAATTTGGAAACACAAGCAAAATAGAAAATAATGTACAGGAAAATTAAAGTAATAATGAAATTTTAACACATATGGTGAAAATAATAATTTGAAACATAATTAATTGAATCAGCTAACCTTTTTTATGAAATTCATGGATTCGAGCAATTCATTGGAAATAGTCCCCATAATTTCTTAAAGTATTCTAGCGAAGTGTATTATATCACCTTTGATTCAGTCTTGTTGGCCATGTAGCAATGAGGCTTACATTTAGAGGAGAAAGCATCAACTCAAATGCTTTCACAACAATCAAATGTGCGGAAGATGCAATCAAATGATTTTGCATCAATGGCAACGACTACAGTTATTATGGATGTGGATTCGAAGAGGGAGGTAACAACAATTGTGTTGATATCTTGTTCTACAACTTTTGTTCCTTATAAGAAGTGTGCCTTCAAAATGGCCACTGTAATTAGAAAGAGATCTTGTCATGTTAGATTTATCTACTTATATTGTCACCCTTCTTTATTTTTTTATTTTCTAACTTTGCCTGTTTTCACTTTTTTACTAGTACATAAAAAGACAACCGACAAAGACTGGGGAAAAAATAAAATAAAAACTCTCTCCTCCTTCATTATGGAGTTAGTTAGAGAGGTCTTGTTGTTATTAACATTCGATTGATGAATTTCAATGTGTTCACTGACCTTTGCACTTGTGAAATTGTTGTCTAGCATTTTGTGGACATTGTGGGAGAAGAGATTTCATTTTATTTCGAGCATTTAAAAAAAATTCTCTAGAACAAAAAAGTCAAAAAATTCATGGGTCTCTATGATTTGAAGAATAGAACAAGAACCAATCAATCTACCAAATAAGAATAAAGAAAACAAAAAATGAAGAAAAAAGAAAAATTCAAAGTGCTCTCATAATTCTTTTTCTCCTTTCTCTTCATAATACCAAAGTATCATAACCACATACTTTATAATACTAACAAAAGTATTTTCAAAACTATTGGATCAAGACCTAATCAAACTCATATCCACAAAAACCATCACACCTCATGCATCTAGAGTACTCATCGCAGGTCAATAGAGGTTTAACTGGTGTCCAACGATGTCTAATGACTCCAAGAATGAAGAAAGCTAAAGTCAAGCTCAAATATCAATAAGAAATCTCAACAAAGGTTCATGAGTCCATTGGAGGAAAATTTTAATACTCCCTTTGAAGGACTTATAATGTGATGGGGATGAAGACGCCATTGTCCTCAAGATCTACGAGGGAGATAGGAGAGGGGATAGATGTGAGTGGAAAGAAAGAAAGAATGATATTTTTTAAATGACTTTTTGCCAAAAAAAAAAAGAAAAAAAACAAAAAGACAAAATAAAGTTGCCTTTGTGCACTTTTTTCCCATTTTTTATATTACTATTTAACAATTGCCCTAAGAAATGTGGAAATGACCATCACATTCAAAATAATTACAAAGGTCGTCATATCATAATTTTTTGTAATTACTCTCAAACTTTATTTTCAAATTTTATTTTATAATTATTTTCAATTTTTAACTTATTTTAGTAACGCTATGTTTAGATAATTGCTCATAAAGAAAAGTGAAGAGAATAAGAGGAAAGAAGTGAGGAAGAAAAAGTAAAATAATGGAGAAAAAATATTTAACCTTGTTTGGATATAAAGTAGTAAGAAAACAAGAGGAAAAATAAGAACGGTAAAGATTCAAAACATATAAATAATATCATTTTAATGTAATAAAAATAAGGGCGAATATGTAAAATCATATTACAACTTTCATTTCCATTTATTACACTCCATTTTGGAGTTGAAAAAAAAACTTGTTCAAATGAGGAAGACGAAGACAAATTTCCTTCTATTTATTAAATTAATTAAGTAGACGGAATTTTTTTCCCTTCCCTTCCCACCATTTAGCCTCATTTACCCTCAATCTAACCACATTGCAAATATTCTCTACCCTCGATTTATTGATATTATTGTCCACATGTCACATCATTACAAATAAAATAACATTGTAATGATAAATAATATAAAACTAATAAAATATTTTAAAAGAGGGGCCTTGCCCCATATCCCACTTTCTCCGGCCACATCGTCGATGACGGTGGATGGCGACTAAGTCTTCCTCGGTGCCACCTCCAATTGCATCTTCCTCATCTCTTACCTCTGTGGTCTCCTCCTCATTCACACCCTCATGATCTCCTCCTCCATAGCAACTACCGCCACATCGATCACATGACCACCACCGGCTTCACCATCATCTTTTGCGAGTGCCATTGCCATCCTAGACTTCCTAGTCGCCATCCTAGTCTTCACCCACAATAACTTCCTCGTGGAGCTTCAGATCTATGTCAAAGAGGAGGACACCAAGGTGATAGTGAAGATGATCGGCGGCTTCACCTCTTCAGCATAGCGCTTTCCTATCAACTACGAGACCGTGCCTTCCTCTGGAATGTCCTTGTCCGTGCGTTCTTTGGCGGTGGCCTCCACGTTGTCATCTTTGTCTACAAGAACATGTTAAACTACGATGTCTAGCCGATGACCGCACATTCCCTTTCGCCACAATCGTGCTTGTCGAATGGAAAGGGGATGATGGCAGGAGAGGACGCCCCACTCCTCTCCTCCTTTCCCTTTGTCCCTAGTGACACTATCAGAGATGAAACTTTGTGCGAGCCGATCCCTATTTTCGTAGAATGATCATAAAAAATAAGGTATCTAAGGAATAGTTCTAGCCTGCACGAAATTTTGTCGGGCCATCTCGTCCCGCACAAAATTTGTCGGGCTATGCAATCCAGCCCAACATAGTACGATTTTTATTTTTTTATTTAAATATATTACAACTAGGGTCCAGAAGAAAAAAAAGAAGAGGGAGGACAATTTTGATCCCTCATCCTCTACCATACAAAGCAAGGGAACCACTTACTTACAGATACTATAATTATACTTATATACTATTATGAATTATATAATAAATCAATAATATTTTAGAAATATTAGAAAAATAAGCATAATAATAATAACAATTAACTTAAAACTTCCAAACCTATCTTCGGAATCCGGATCGTGTCTAGTAGAACTCCAGCCTCGTCCTTCTATTCCCAATCTAATTTTAATTTTATAAATAAAACCTAGGCCGAACCCAATGAAATTCGGGCATAGCAAATTTGTCAATGAAATCCTTCATACTATTTATCAATGAAACCCAAGCCCAACCTGACCGAACTCAGGCCCAGTCTAGTTAAATCCAGGCCCGATTCTTCGCAAAACTACGATAGACACTTCGAATTCGTTCCGTGCTTTCCTATTTCCACTCGGATTCTACATGACCCAAGACCAGTTACTCTCCATTTGAGCCAAGTTCAGATGAACTCAAGATGCGCACCTGGTAACTTGAGTCTGGCATACTTATTTGTCACTATTGATTGAAACCAAATCAATGTTACATCACTGTCGACAAATCCAAATCAAAGTTGTATGACTAACTTTATTTTTACATGTCTTTATTAAGAGTCCTCATTAAACTTAATTGCATCATTACAACAATTCTAGCACAGCAGTTATCTAGGAGTCGACGTGGACGCCGTGAGACTTCTTGCCTTTGCTGAAGATTCTATTGAGGTGTGCAGCCAATCGAAGACCACCTTGTGCTATTCTCTTCTCCACCACAGGAAGACGTGAAAAGAAGTAATCATCTGCATGCAAATATATGATGACACATGAATTAAAATAACAAGTTTGTACATATACGTGTTTCGATATTAATTATTATGAACTATATAAAGAACGTAACCAATTTCTTAGTCACATACCACCGAGAGTGATGTCCTGCTCCACATCTTTGTACGCGTAATCGCAGGCCAGTTTTATGCTCTCGGAAGCGTAGCTGATCAAAAGGTCATTTCTCTTCATTTAGTTAGAGTACATAAAGAAGATTAAGTTGATAGCATTTTGATAATTCCACGTTTGTAATCAATAAGAGCCAATTACATATGTAAACAACATGAAGGATATGGGATCCGAAATACCAATTACTTAAAGGCTTGTGTGAATCACATTTAAATGATAACTGTTTTGTACAAACATCGAACCCAATGATAATAATAACATACAAAAATTATACAACTAACAGTCTAATAAGGAGCTAGAGTGCGATCAACTTACGTATCTGCGCAACTCACTGACTTCCGGCAAGCTTCCCACTGACTAACTTCATCAGCCCAATTATCCTAGAAATTAAGACCAATTGATGAATAACGTTATATATATATATATATATATATATATATATATATATAGCTAAGTAGCACAAAAGGAGATGATAAAGATCGACCACTTCATTCTGTCATTAATGCATGCCACATGAGATGCATCTGATAAAAACTTAAAGACCGAGATCATCGATCTTTTTAATTATAAAGATGAAAAAGAAGAAGAGCAATGGAACTGACTGTTATGTTCATCTGAATGGCCTCTATCATGGTATCCACGTCGTTCCCATAGTAGTCTTTCATGGCAGTCTCTATCATACTCACATCCCAAACCTATATACATGAAGATGTAATGAACATAATTAATTAATTAATGATATATTGACTACTAATTATTAATGTATTTGGAGCTGGTGAAGTGAGAAATTAATTAAGAAACGGCGTGAATGCAGGCATGCATGATACGTACGTGGTGAAGGTTGGTCTTCCTGCGGTACCAGTGGACGACGATGGTGTTGCCACCTTCGTCGTCGGCGAAGCTTACGTGCAAAGGTTGATGTATGTCCCCCATGAAGTGTGCCAGGAACATGAGGCTCTCCGTCAAATTATCTGATAATTAATTAAAATATGTATACATCAATTCAAATATCTCATGAGTGATCAATGCCAGGTACGGAGCATGAAAATTCAGGGAGAGATGTAAAAATTAGTAGCATGAAAATATATAAAACTATAGCAGACGTAATAAATACTATAAATTGAAAGAATGATGATGAACATATGAGAAGAATTGAACGAAAATAGCTTATTAGTTAGAATATTTTGGACATAACCATGTAAACAGAAATGCCAAACCAGTTTAAAATTGAGACTTGAGAAATTCATATAAAAAAATATACAAAGGAATCAGAATAATAATTCTTGTCAAATCTGTGTCTAACCATAATTAGAAGTAAGAATCAAAACGAGTTTCATAAATTGATTTTCAATTTAGGATAGAGTAGGGATATTCACATCAAATAGTTAAAAAGTTAGAATTTTAAGAAAATAATAATAACAAGGACAAGTGAGAAATCAATATATTTAAATTCCCACTGGAGCTTATGTAGCTCCGTCTTTGAGGAGTATAAAATTTTTTTATCGCGTCCTAATCACTATAATTTTAACATCATATATCCTTATTTTGACGATTAATATTATTCTTCTTATCAACTATATTTGGTGCCCAAATGATGGAGGATAAGAATGCGTTTGATAATTGAAAATATAAATAATGAAACGGCTCATGCATTATGCAGACCATGCACGTAGATGTAGTAAATATAAATGTGTTCTCTTTTACGTACATCTGGTTGAACCTCCGTACTTTAAGAGCTGCGTGGTGTAATTGTTGATGGCTCCGGCGACGCAAATGTCCCCCACGCAGTCCCCTGCATAAAATGATTATGTTTGAGAAAACATTTAAGGAAAAAAAATAAATGGCATCTAATTTGAGACAAAAAATTAGTATGGATCTTGGAGGAAAAAAAAGGAATTTCCCAATCAAAATTTCAAACAAGAAGATTGAACAATAACGTTGATGTATGTGAATAAAATTATAAAGTAGTAACAAGTTAACAAGTTTGCAATAATAATAAACAAAATTAAATAGATTAATATGTACTTAAATTAATTACTATTCTAAGAAATGTAAATTTATTTCTTTGTTGCATGATATTTTCCTGTTGTAAATACTTTTAAAATAAAAATGGCACAACAAATTGACGGCAGAAATAGAGATGAAGCGACCTTAGTAGTGGGCCCCCAGTTTTCGGAAGATAAGGAATAAGGATTACAGACTTTGAGACATGATATAACATAGAAAATGGTATTTTCACAAATCACATCTAAACTATCATAATTTTTTATATTTAATTTCAAACTACGAATTTATTTTTTTTATTCTTAAACTATCATAATTTTTTGTTTTAGTCTTTCAGTCTACTTCTATTATGTTTTTCATTACTTTTGATTTCTTTCCATTTATCAAAAAACTAAATTACTCCTCTCTCCATGACACATCAAATAATAATAAATAAAAAAGACAAAAAAATAGAGGAAGGGTAATTTAGATTTTTTTCATAAGTGATAATTTTTTTTGTTTATCACTTTAATCCTTCCAATGTTTTTTTAATTTTTTATTTGTTGTATCATATTTTTTTAGAAGGAGAGATAATTTAATTTTTTCATAAATAAAAAAATAAAACTAACGGAAAACGTAATAGGAATAGACAGAAGGACTAAACTGAAAAATCGTGATAATTTAAAAATAAAAAAATAAGTTTGTAATTTGAAGTTAGATGCGAAAAATCGTAATAATTTAGAGGAGGTTTACGAAAATAAACTCATAGAAAATATTTAGACCAAGAATTTGGCATAAATTATATATTAGTTTACCTTTCTTTGTTATTACATCGTTCGACTTACCTTTGTAGTTTTTAAAAAAAAGTGAAACATAAAGAGGATGAGACAAAATAATAAATTTAAAAACTGATAAGCCGTTGCGTACAGAAAACTTCCTTATTTGCAGGATCATCATGCGTTCAAGGTTTATCCATGCAGAATCTTTTCACCTTTCTTCTCATAACATCCATATGAACTGTTTTTTGCTATGTTTATATATTCATATATAAAGTATTAGGTAATAAGCATCATATTAAAATGGTTTATAGTTTATCGTGTTAGACTTATGACGAAAATGAAAACTATACATGACTAATTAAGTAGTAGAGAATAAAATAAACATTGCTGAGGAAAAAAATTAGATATAACGAATATTGAATATGATATTTCTTTATAAAAAAGGACAATTTTTATTGGACTTTACTATTTCAGCACGTGAGCCACAGTCCATTACTCGACGATGACGCATAAGGCCGATGACACCTTTTTTTATTTTTAAAATATGCACTCTTGCGCAATCATGTTTCTCTCTCACGCAATCTTCCTTACGAATAGAATAATTAATTTGCAAGACATAATTAAATATTTTTTTAAAAAACGTTTCTTACTTTAAAAATCCTTTGCCAGTAAATCAAGCTTATTACCGTTAATTTAGATCAAGAATATATAACAAAAAAGTTGACAATAAAAGCTCACGTTAAATGAGTAATTAAATTCGTCCAAATCTTAAAATCAGCCTCGGATTCAGCGAACGCCAAACTAATGTCCCTATAAATAAAAGCCATGCATATCTTGAGGTGGCTCAACAACCCAAGCTGTTCCTTGGAAGCAAACTATAACAAGTACTTTTACTTTAATGGTAACAAATAGATGTACTATTGGCTATTATACTTTTATTATAATTCAAGTTTCCTTCACACAATCAATTACTTGTCATGATGACATGATCCATGTGAATGTATATTTTTTTCAAGACCTCTCTCCTGCTATATATAAATAGGTTAACACTATTTACCGCGATTTTTTTATAATTTCAGATGCACAAAATGATAGAGACCTCTCATGTGTTATCATGATCAGGGAGGTATTATATGTGTGCTACGCTAATCTAACCACCTTTCTGAAATCTGAAACAAATTGAGTACTGAATGAGATGAGATGCAGAAGAAGAAACATGGAAGCTTGTAATTATATTGTACTTACTTGAATACTTGTAGTTGCAGACTCCAGGCGTGTTGATGTAATGGAGAGGGCTTGCCCAGCGATATCTGAAGCGGACTTCATCCGCCCACGAGCAGACAGACGCCAGTTCCCCGCCGGCGATCGGCGGCAGAAGGTCTGAGACAGCATTTGAAGCTTGCTCCGACAGATATTGCTGCATTAAGTTGGTGCATATATTGTGATCAGTACTATTAGCCAAATTAGGCCATACAGGAAATTTATTCAGAAGTAATTAAGAACCCATCTGCATATGAATCAGAAAACAAATTATTACCTCTGCTATCTTGCAGACCATGTAATGACCTTCTTTGCCCCATGCCTCTGCAGAAGGAGCTCTTGCTGCCAGTTGGAGAAGTAAAATATGAAATAGCAGTAACATGCCCATCTTTAGCATCCTGCTTCAACCTTTGGGGGGCTTTCCTCTTTCCTATCGGCTGCCTTCTCCGATTCCTTCTCTTCTGATTTCTGAGTTGTGTGTGCGCTTATATAAATAGCCAACAGTTGGCTTCATGTCTGACGCAGCCATGCAAGTTCCACATTACAATCCCTTTGTTTAATGTGACTTAATTTACTGTACTTGCTCCTTATTGAACACTTCAGAAGATTAATCTCACTTTTTTTTTCCTGTCTCGGTCCTACCAACCTCCCTATGAATCGCCACTAGATGTCAAATACGTAGGAATCAACTTAACGTTTTTGTAAAATTTAATCCAATGAATTGCTTCATTCTTTATTATAAAAACTTAAGTAGCTAAGAAGATATTTCCGAATTTGGGTGGGGGGGGGGGGGGGGGGGTGGGGGGGGGGGGGGGAGGAATAATGTGAGATGTTTCTATCTTTTTCGCTCTGAGTATATTTGTGGTTTCACCTTTGATTTGACTTTATCCATGCATGTGCAGATCTAGTGCTAGATTTTTTCGGTTAGATTTGGAAATTAAAAAAAACATTAAAATAATACAATTTTATAATATATATATCTCTATCTCAGAATAAAATATGAAATAAAGCCTTCGCGAGATCATCCTGAACTCATTGAATCCGAGGCTTAGAGGAGATGATTTGTAATTAGATATGTTAGGATATAATTAATCCGATAAAACATAAACAAAAAAAATTCGAGCGAAAGGGTTCCTCATCAATTAGGAAGAATATTACCAAAGATGCTTTTTTTCCTCGGAGTCCTTGATCTTTTTATATATCTACTTCAAGAAGTAAGCTGGAGAATCAAAGCATCTATGATTTATGGATCCCGGATATATATATTGCTTATACTGAAGTTGATTATTAATTATTAGATGTGGATTGATGAATAAAGTTTTCTTTTTGTGCACGTTAGGTGTTATTATGTCATGTCCGAGTCAGCGACTGGTAAAATCATGAACAATATAAATAAAAAGATGGTCAAAGGGACTGTGTCCCTACTCCCTACGATTAATTTTGTAATACCCGAGAAAAACAAAATCAAATAACATAAAGGTCAACAGGAAGAAGTAAAAGGCCACATGCCACTATCCCTAAGAGCTAAATAGGTAGGGGTCTTCACGGATCGGATTTGATTCGACTCGTGAACAAATTCGATTCGATCCGGTCAAGATTGGCCGGATCGGGTCCAATCATTTTTTTTGCTACAATTCGAACCGACCCGATCTGGCCGGGTCGGGTGATAGGGTTATTCGATCATTCTTTTTTTTTAAATTTTTTGTTTATTTTTTAATATAAAAAGTATTTATTATTTTATTTTTAATATAAAATAAAGTATTTTTAAATATAAAAAATATTTTTTTAAATATCTATATACTTTTCTACATTTAAAATAATTTATTTCATATATTTTTAGATTTTAAATAATATAAAACTATACATTTAACTAAAAAATAATTTAAAATTTTAAAAAAGAAAAAAAAGATCGGGTCATCGGGTTTGGTTGGTCAACTCGGGTTGAAAAATTCCAACCGAAACCCAAACCCGACCCGGGTCGAATTTCCGGATTCCGAACACCCTATAAATATGGGACAAATAAAAGCAACGAAAGAAAAATAAAAATAAATCATTAAAGAAAGTAAATCACATTACGTGATCAGCCTCCTCTCTCCAAACTCTACAGTCTACACCACGGTGCAAAGGAATTTGATTCAGCCGGTTGCCACATCACAATTCGCTGGAGAAGTGCAGGAAGAAGCCTCACGTTCAGTGAGGATTAAGTCACTATCCCTTTTGTTACTGCTGTGCACCTGCAATACTCCCTCACATCTCTGGGCAACATCCGTCTGCAGTGAAGGAGATTCGACTGGGAAAGGGTACAGTTCCAAGGGCGACAAAGAGAATACAATTGTTAAAGATCTCGACCCATCAAGCAATAATTGAATCAGGTGGGTGAATCGAAATCATCCTACATAATTATGAATAGGATTGATTAGAATGCCATTATGATTGTTTTTGCAAAATGGTTCATAATTGAATAAATGAAGGCTAAGAATGAATTATTTTTCCTATGATTCTAAATTTGTGTTGATTGCTTATATAAATGTGTTCTATTTATCATTGTCTTGTTTTGATGATTGCTTTGATGTAGTGATACACTTAAGATAGAAATATGTGAAATTCTATATGTTCTGTACATTGTATGATACTGAAGATCCGGTCGACCGACCAAAAGGAATCGGTCGACCGATGTCACACAGATCGGTCGACCGACTTACAGAAATCGGTCGGTCAACTCTCGTACTTCAATTCGCCCATGCACAGATCGGCCGACCGACCTATGGAGACCGATCGACCGATCCTCTAGTTCGACCTTTGACTTACTTATTATTAAATCTAGGTTTTTGATATAGTTATTATTTGTTTTCTCTTCTGATTGATTATTTATATGATTGAATCTAAAAACAAATTACTGATTTGCACTTCCGTTGATCCAATTACCTCTATAGTATGAAAGAATGACAAGAATATAACGTGATTAACAAGGAAAGATGAAAAGATAAATGATGGGTGATCAGCCCATGCCAAGTGCTTAAAGATAAGGGCCGCTCTCTTGATCATGGCTTGATCAACCATTGATCTGCACAAGGTTGTATTATTTTGCTCGGCGTAAATCCCAAAAAGTTAAAGGCACCTAAGATCATCTAATGTATAAGCAAAGCTCAAAGTAAAGAAGGATGTCCAAATGACACAAGGGTAATGATAAGTCAAGCATTGCTATGATTCCTGTATGATAAATGAGTTTCTTATGATCCCAAGTTTACTATGTGTTATCATGATATTACTGCTCTTCATTATCCATTGATCTCTATGATTCTAATAATTTTATGTCCTGATTAAGATTAATTCTTTATCGATTCTGATCTATCATGTTTAACCGTTATGAATTGTATAATTATATTATTTTCCTACTAGGTTGTAAAATTTTCGGAAGGATCTCATTCCTTGTGTTTGATTTTCACAGGGTCATGTCAGCGATGGTGTTGAGATCGTGTGCCGCGACAAAGCTCGGGCGATGACAAAGCACATGAACAAAAAAACCTAGATATCTAATTTATTTCTTTTCGTAATTTAGAACTCTTATGTATTTCTAATTTATTTCTATTTGATATCATGCACTGACTTTTCACCTTCCACCTTTTATATCATTTCAATATTATAGTATTTGTAGCGTCTTCGTATTGATACTCGTCACGTGACGTTGATCGATTTGGGGGCGTTATAAATTTCTTTATTAATTGCACGAGAGTAATTAAATTTTAAGTCAAATATTGTCTAATATTAATAATTACATTGCACACACTTCTTCTTCTTCTCATAAAAAATGACATACGAGTATGTACAATTACAAAGCAATTAATTTGAATTATATTAACATGAAAGTTTTGAAACTTTTTCCCCTGGTGTAAACTTAAGTGAAAGTATTTTTTTCCCGATTTCATTTAATGTCCCGACTATTTTGAATAATCTTGAATATCAACTAATTTTTTTACGTAATAAAAAGTGAATTATAGATCTTAGTTTAAAATTTAGGGAGGCAACACCACTAAAATTCCAAACCTAATTAAAATGTCAATTAACGTGCACATGCTGGAAAAGGTTTTTTGATGTCTTGGATCTGTTCTATTCCTTACGATTAAGCAACGTATTCTTAGAAGCAAAACTTTTACGAGCGCAGTGATAATTAACGTGCACAATCGAAAATTTTTAATTCTAAAAACTTCATTAAAAACCATAATTTTGGATCCCAACTAAAAATTAGGCTATTTTTTTTAACAAATAAGATAATTATTTGAATAAAGGCCACTAACTAAAATATCAGATGGGCCCAACTCAATTAAATAATTTTCTCAAGGAATATATTTCTTATAATTTAAGTATTACTTTCACTTTGAAATATTATTTCATAATTTTACTTTCTCCCTCAAATCATCGGTAGATAATTATACACTTAAGCTATTTTAGTGTAGTTGAATACAAACTTTATTAAGTTATTACTGTAATTTTTTTGGCAAAGTTGAATATATGAAAATGAGAAAAATATATTCGTAGAGCATTTGATGAGAACGGATGTAGAGCACTCATTTTACTTATTATATTAATAAAATAAATATATACTAATTTAAAATATGTGTTAAATAATAAACATGATTAAGATCATGATCACCGAATTATCCTATGGTCATGATCAAACTACTTTAGCAAATATGATTAATTCAATGGTTATAATTTATTTAGTCTTAAATGATATTTTTTTATTATCAAACCATATTCAATAAATATATATTATTTCATCTAAGAAGTATATGATTAAATTAATCATAAATTATAATTATAAAATTATTTAAATAATAAAAAATAAGCGCTCTACATCGATGTGCAGAACATGGGGCTCTAAATATTCATTAATCTCTATGAAAATATGTTAATTTGACATAAAGAAATCGAAAAAGTAAATCTTATAGCTAGATTTTAACTTTTTAAAACGCTTATTACTATTAATTTAATATTTTTAAAAATATTATTTTCAATTAGGGTCCCGAATCTTGATCGAAAAAGATTGAGATGGGCGGATTCTTTTTTTCCCTTTCAGAAGTTTTTAGGATGACTTTTATAATTAAAAAAAACTCTTTTGAAATTTAACCCTTGGTAAAATAAGAACGTCTGTTGGCGCCCCTCCTCCTGAACTAAAATTATTTACATTAGACAAAATTTAAGTAGATACTTTTTCATATGCATGTAGTATTAAAAATTTAGAACATAACACTCGTAAGTTAAGTTAAAATTAACTAAAGTAAATATTTTAATACCAAATTAGTATTTTAATATAAATTAAATAATTTTTTATTTTTAATAATTTTTTAATGCTAATTTGTATCCCCTAAAAAAAAAATCTTGGGTATGTTCTTGATCATCAGAATGATTCAAATATCAGAAAAAAATAAGTAACTTGGGGCAGAGTATATACATTGAAAAACATATTAATTGGAATAGAAGTCCTTGAATTCTGAATACTACTTCCAAGTAAAAAAAAAAACACCACAATTAGCGTCATCCAACATTGAATGCTTTTACACCCCGGATGGCCGCTAGCTCTTAAGATGCCAAGCGTTTCTTTTTTAATATCTGGGATATCCAGACAAGATCCAACAACGGGCGTCATCCAACAGCAATTCGCCCACTGAAAAATGAATAAAGTGTATTTTCTCTATAAGAGGAAAAAAGTTTTAAATTGGGGACCCATAAGGAAGCAAAAGTATTTCCAAAACAAAATTTTTTTTATTCTTATAGCAAAAGATTCCGACGAATCAGCGTACGTTTCCCAAAACATTTACATCCTTCTCTTGGCAGCGTGTGCATGTGACAGTGAGGCAAGATAATGATCTTTTTCCAGCTATCTTTTTCGAGCGTTAACTGCAAAAGAAATAAATTCTTCAATATATTTTATTTGAAACTCTAATTAGCACTTGTGTATAAAAAAAAGAAACTCTAATTAGCACTGTTTGCAGATTAAATTCAAAAAGAAAAAAAGAAATAACAGGCAAATCTAAGCATTAATACATACGTCCTGAAAACATTTCCACAATTGGCGTGGGCCAGCAGACATCTCTGCATATATCTTGCTCTTGCTCCTGCTCCTTCTGCCCTCTGACTAAAAGTTTTCTCTGCAAGTAATGGACGCCCGGAAACAACGAGCAACACTTCTCCTGGTGCTGTTCTTCTCCTTGCCAGCTCTCATTTATGGCTGGAGCACCGACGGGCATGCGATCATTTGTCAGATAGCACAGGCAAGTTACTTTCACATCACACCCCTCTCCGCCATTGCTTCTCAGTGCTCGAGCATCGAGCTCATGGGCATTGCCTCTCTGCCCAGTGAGGTCTGTTTCTGTACATTGACATGAGCATGCCATTGCGATTCTTCAGGACAGACTGAGCGATGCAGCGTCGACGGCTGTGAGCCAGTTGCTCCCGGAGTACGCCAACAACAACCTCAGCAGCCTTTGCTCGTGGGCTGATCACGTCAGGTTCCGGTACAGATGGTCCGCCCCCCTCCACTTCATCAACACGCCGGATGTCTGCAACTACACGTACAGCAGTGAGTTCCTTGTTCCTGCTGTCGTCTTTGTTCATACTCAGACAACCATTTCACGAATCTGTAGTTTGCAAGTTGCGACAGTTCATATTGGGACATTTATGTAGAATGTGTGCCGCTTTAACATCTGAACATATGCTGTGAGCGCAGGGGACTGCAAGGATGAAACAGGAGAGGTGGGCAGGTGCGTTTCAGGGGCCATTACAAATTACACCACTCAGCTGCTAACCTATGGAGCCTCCTCCACTCGATCTGAATGTAATGTTCAACTCGAAATTAAAACCTTTCAAGAGTTTATTTTATTTTATTTGGCATTATGTTGATTCTACTGCATTGTGTTTTTTCAGATAATCTAACAGAAGCGCTTTTGTTCCTTTCTCATTTCATGGGAGACATCCATCAGGTATTGTGGGACGTATATCCACCTTCACTAAGTTTTATCATTATGTAAAATTTTCACTGACTGCATCTCTCCTGTAATGGCAGCCTCTGCACTGTGGGTTCGCTTCTGATAGAGGAGGAAACACAATTGATGTCCACTGGTACACAAGGAAAACGGTGCTCCACCATGTAAGATCAAATTTCACAGGATCACAAATAAATAAGTTAATGTGCTGATTGTCCTCTCTTTGATCACTGACATATCAGATGCAAAATTGACATGCTGGTTTATATCCACTGATGTAGAAGTTTCACATGTTCCATATAAACAAATTTGAATTACAATGTTACTGAAGCAAATTCATATAGGTTTGGGATGACAGCATTATCAAGACAGCAGAAGAAGAATTTTACGACGAAGCTGCAGAGGAACTGACGGATGCAATCAAACAGAATATTACGGTAAGGCCTAAGCAACCTACGAAACTTGGTATTAATTGTCTATTTTGGGTGATTTCAGAATCCATATTATAGCTTCCTGTACATTTCTTCTTTGGATAAATCTATTTGAAATCCTTATTTGATGCACGGAATGTTCAACAAACAGAAAACCTGGTCGGATGAAGTTCCGAAATGGGAGAGTTGCGGCGACAACAATACCACAGCATGTCCGGATATGTTAGTCATCCTTGATGCACACTGAATGCATTAGTGTTCACGTCATACTTTCTTATAGAAATCTGGGTTAACTTTGTCAAAATCAATCGCAGATATGCATCTGAAAGTATCACTGCAGCATGTGACTGGGCATACAAGGATGTGGAAGAAGGCTCGACACTGGAAGGTCTGAGAATTCTTCGATCAGTTCAGTCTGTCTATTTTGTTACTTTGTAGAAATAATCGTGGCGTGCTAAATTTCTTGTTCTGTCCAGATGACTATTTCCTGACTAGATTGCCGGTGGTGTATCTGCGACTAGCTCAAGGTGGAGTTCGGTTAGCTGCAACTCTCAATCGAATCTTTCAATGAAGCTGCATTGTTTCTGAAGTCTTGTTGCACAACTTGGAGAACTTTCAGAGAAGATGAATCCTCTAGAAAATCATTGCAAAATTAGGCCAACCAAGTTTTGCTAAATAATCTGCCACTTTGTTGGCTTCTTTGTTTGTATGTGGAAAGTGGATATAATTTCTTATGATTCATGGGGATTTCTTATCTGTTTATTGAAAATTTGGACCAATTGAGAGTCAGATTTTATTGGTGTTTGATTGTGTTTAAGCTGGTTAGCTTCATCTTACGCTTTCAATACCGAATGTTACATTCTTGACAGATCCTGCACATAGAAATTTTACAAATGAGTTTCACATCCTCTATGATTGTTTAAAAAAAAAATCCATCAAGCGAGGTGTCGCTCACTCTCACTGAAGTCTGAAAGACGATTCAGATGCTGCAGCAAACTTGTTGGGGAAAGTGTTCTCAATTTGGATTTCCTGCACTGCTGGGTACATCTGAGGGATTTCCAAAAGGGGCCTCTGCTGTCATTGCATATTGCAGGTTGACATCAAGCAACGCTAGATCATAAATGAAGATAGCCAGCATATAGAGCATTAGGAATCGAACCTCAAATAATCAAATTATAACAAGAGGTTAAAAGCAACTGTTGAAATGTCATGAGTAAAAGACTCACCAAATGTTATTTGAAAAATGCAGACTTGGGATAATGTTGTATGATAAATGGAATTGAGAATTGTGTGGATTCAAAATGGGTCCACATATAGGTGATCCTTGATAAACATCTTTTAAGATAAATTTCTAATGAATTTAGGACTACCGTAAATTTGTAGATCAATTGCCCACACGTGTGGATTGGTCCACATATTCCTTAAATTCATAATAAATTAGTGATGGAGTTTTGAAATTTATAACGGATACTGGGATTTAGGCGAGAAAGAAAAAATTGAATGACATCAATATATATATCTGTAAGACTTGTGGGGTTACGAATGTTAAATCTGGTCGTAAATACGTAATTAAACAGTTGTTTCGACATTCCTCCCTCAAAACTGTGTTGTCATGGAGTGGTCCAGGCACAATCTCACTCTCTGTTTTTTCAGTCCTTAAATCTGAAAAATCTTCTTGTTGGCTTCAAATATTGGACAGATCAGTAGAAGATGTCACAAGGAAAGGGGAGAAAGAAAAGGAAGAAGTCATTGTACTAAACAGAGATTTTGGACCTTTGCCTATATTGGACCTTAACAAGGCCAAGGCTCAGAAGTTGGGTCAAACTTTTTGCATATAGTTAGACCAGTGTTTCCATTTTCCTGTATATTACAACAACTTCTACCACCTTGAATAAGATTATTTCAGAAAATAAATAAAGTCTGCATTTCCATGTGCCATCTCAATTCCTGTAACCGGATTTTTCAAAGGGAATGATATTTTTTTCCCTTTTTTCCTCTGAGAAAACCAAATTAAGAACTTCAGCATATTTTCTTTATGTACCATTGAATCATTGATAATTATTTCCACCATTTCTTTCACAAAAAAATAGTTCGGCATAAGATATTTTATTGTAAATGGTGATAGTCCATCACTGCGCTAAGACAAATTAGAAAGTTTACACGATGCTTGATGCAGTTGATGCAGTTATTGACCTTATTTAGCACATTGATTAAGGTGAAAAACTTCATCAAATAAAGATCAGAAACATGTGATTAGAACATGGTGGCAGCCCCAACCTTTTTTTTTTGCCTTTTCTCCTTTTTAATAAACAGAATGATCGGACAAAAGATACCACGACGATCTTTCAAGCCCATCCTTCTGAAGATTCAGCAATGATCTGCCAATGATCAAATAGGAATATCCCAAAACTTCTCAACACCTAATCATACGCGTCCAAAGGGTCGTGAACGAGTTCCAATCACAAAATCTGATCTCTGAACGCTTCTTTTATGGGTCTCCAGTCACTTCTGTCATGAAAAAGCTTCAATTGGCTACTGTCCAACTGCCTGCGGTCCAATCTCCAGAATCCATCAGATATCTCATATTCATCTGCATGTTTGCTGCTTGCTCTCGGCTCAATCTGAACTTGCCCATAACACTGCGTCTCTCTCTCTCTCTCTCTCTCTCTAACTACCTCAAAAAAGCCAAATCCGACTCGACTCCCAATGAACATGAGATCCATGCATGGATACCATGGCCCAGAGCCCATGTTCGGTTCATGCATGCTGGCTCTCTCAGTGGCAGGAGCTGGTCAAAAAGGCCAAACACAAAATACAGGTTGTTGTTCATGCAGCAGTTCCCTGCACGCTCTTGTTGCTCGGAGTTTAGTATCTTTCTCTCTCCTCTCTCATATCTATCACCCTATCTACTTCACGCATGGCCAGTCTCATCTCCATCCCTTTGGGGGAGGGGGTAGAGGAAGGGTGGGGAGGGGGGCCATGGGAGGTTGCCTCTTAATCGATCTCATTCCATGTGCAATGCACCTCCGCTTGTGGCTTCTTTCTCTCACATCTCCCACCCCCTGAAATGACGGGGATGAGATCCAAGCGGCTCGCTCGTTGGGTTGATCCGCCAATCATTGTCCATCTGAATTGGCATGCATATATAATATGGCCATTTTCATGTCATCTGTGGCATTAATTGCTTCGGCGTCAGCGAGCCTTGTGGACGTCCCTCTCCTAGCTGTTTGCATGTCTCACGACATCAAAAGAAAAGAAAGAAAAAATGTAATTATTTTTCTGATTCATCAAGGATTCATCTAATAGACTTATACCGACCGTGCACCTTGAAACATTTACTACTTGGTAAATGGATAATGTAGAAGAACACAGTCTTTTCTTTTCTTTTACCACCATTGTCTTTTCTTTTCTTTTCCTATCCGATTTTTATTTGTGTCGTTATAATTAACAAGTAATAAGTTCTTGAAAGAATCCAACTTTGATCGTCCGACTGTGAATTAATGCCTACCAAGGAAGTTTGACTCAGATGGCAAAAATAATTAGACGTGCAAATTAATTGTCTCGAGTTTATTAATTTTGATAAATATGCATATGGAAAATATGTTTTCTTTTTCAAATTGGATTACTCAACTATTAATAACGCTAAATATTGATTAGTATAAGAGAAAACAATGACTTATTTGATAGAATTTTGCCGTGATGGTGATCAATTATAGGAGTTTTAATTGAATGACCGAAAATAAAGGCTCATCCTTTAAATTGGAGCTCTCCACATGCGTGGCCGTAGAACAGAGCAAATCAGGTTCTGGTCCAAGTCATGTAGTCCCGATTTCTGTAGGGTTTAATTTTTTTTTTCGGTGGATGGAGTTTAAAATATGGACTTATGAGTGTATAACGCGCTATACAAGTCGATTGACTTATTATATAATAAAATTTTATCTTTACAATAAGTCGATGAATCTATTTCGAGTGCTGAAAGTTATAGCTCAAAATGAGCTATATACTCCTTTTAGTGTTAAAATATTTGAAAGAAGCACCAGGAAGCATAAGGCTATGTTTGACAACATAAAAATTAATATTTTAACTAGCGTTTAGCGGTTCAAATATTATTTTTTGATAAATGATAAAAATAAGTTTTCAATAAAAATATTAAAAAGTTATTTTTACTAGCGTTAGTGATTAAAGGTTAACATCCTATAATGTTTTAAAAAATTTTACCCTTATTCAAATATATCATTTATTTCTAACTTATCTTATTATTTTTTTCATTTTTATTTTATAATCATTTAACTATATTTCTTTTTATATTCATACTAATTAATTACAAATTATTCATATGTTAACAAAGAATAAAAAATAATTTCATAATTAATATTTTTATATCATGAGTGCACTATATAAACTTTATTGCCAATATAATTTTTCATATATTTTAACAAAAAAATTAGTTGTGAAATTTTATTTTTATTTAATTGATATAAATAATTTCTTTATTATATTATAATAGAATTTGTGTAGTATTTGAACTGAATAATTTGTCAATGTCTAATTATGTCATTTTATATTTATCAGCTAATTATCAAACACTTTTATAACTTCTAACTACTAATAATTATACGCTACTCGATATCTGCTAGTTAAATTATTATCCACTATTAAATCGCTATCCGTTTATCAAACCGTTAATAATGCAAAATAAAGCCTAAATCGGCCACAAAAAAATTGAGAATGAAATGAAAAAATTAAAAGGTAATTTAATATAAGTTAAAAGGAGCATACAATTCATTTTTTGAGCCATAAATTAAAGCACTCAAAGTAGCTTCCTAGATATATTATAAAGGTGAAATTTTAATATCTAATAAGTCGATCAACTTATTATTTAGTGCACTGTACGTTCAAAGTCTTCTTTAATATATTATTATAATTAAGTTAGAGTTTAAATATGTTAGTACTATAATTACATTTTTAGTTATGAATGAATCGAGAACAAACTAGATTTAGGTAATCTATATTAAGATCTTTCAAATAAGTTTAATATGTTATTATAATTATATATATTTTTTAATTGAGTTGAATTTTGTGTTGAATTAATTTGTTTACATTGGATTCCGCGGAACTAGACGAGTTTTTAAAATTTCTAATTAGATCTAATCCTTTACTGAATTATAAACTAGATGGACGCAGACGATGTTCACCCCTCTACGTGGCCTCTTATATATAAAGAGCTATTGATGAGAGTGAGACGAAGAACACGCAGCTTTGAAAACTACGTGAGAGGTCTTTATTTATAAGTTAATTATTTGGGAGTAGATGCATGATTTGAAGAAAATTCAGACTTGTAACGCGACTAAAAAATTGTGAGTGAGAAGATCTTGAATTCAATTTTTATCAATATTTTTATTTAGAAATTCATTAATTCCTTATATTATTTATTTTATCTCACTTCAATAATGAAAATTAATGACAATCAGAAGTCGCAACATTGAACAATGAGTTAATATAATAATATTTTAGCACTCCATCGATCCTTCGATTCATTGAACTTCTAAATATAGGACAGAAAATGATGAAAATGGTTGTTGTCCTCTTAATATTTGCAAATCAAAATTATGAAAGAAAATAGAAGAAAAAGAAAAAAAAATAATGATATGTGACGAAAACGGAGGACTTGAGCCGTTATATATGAGGGTTAGAGTTTTATCATTATGTACTCTCTTTTGCTCATAGTAAATTTCTTCTGACAGTGACCTTCTTTGCACATGAATGTTTCTCTTTTGTTATTGATCAAAAGAATTTAACCATTGTCTTCATTTTATCATCTATTTCTTTACTTCGTTGTCTTGATTATTATGAGGTATTTTATATATATGATTCAGAATTGACCATAAAATATGTGTCCTAATTTTGAGAAATTTATTCAAATTCCAATCAGTATATAATTTCTATCATGTATAAAGGAGTGCCTAAATCCTTTTTTATTTTTCATCTAATAAAATATTTTTGTATGTTCGATGCATAATATCTTTCGTACATAAATTCTTATATATATATATACATATATATATATATATATATATATATATATACATTGATATATACAAATATATAAGAGGCAATTTTGAATTAATTTTGTGATCGGGGCTTAATGACTTGATCAATCAGCCGTTAATAACACCGGGTCTTATTCATGCATTATTATTAGTTCTCACCTCTATATATGTTTCAGATGTATTTCTATACATTGTTTGTGCATGTAAGTCGACTTCAGTCTTCATCTGAAATATGCTTAATTTATGTATACGTGTGGTCGATTTCAGCTTCATCTTTCACATGATTGGGCAAGATATGCATGTTGTTGACGCCCATAGATATCCACCTACGTTTTAGTTGGAGGTGTTAAATAAATTACATAACGTCGGCATTGCATATTATAGTATTAATGGTTTAGGGAGGGGGGAGGAGAGGTGGTGGAGCCATGCAAAAGGAATGTGTATGTAACTGTGTATTGAATATTGATCGATCATCTCCACCAGTACTGCACTGTAGCTCTTGTAATATACATAAATGTATATAAATACATACATACATTTTTTTTTGTTATCATGGTCTTCTAAATTATTGGTAAAAATATATTGAAATAAAAATCGCACATAAAAATTTCTGTGGTTTGTAATTGAGCTAAATGTTCATGCACATTTGGTTCTGATTTTCTATGATTGAATTGGTAATTTGGAATCAGCCCAAGATGTTAGAAAGTGAGGCAAGAAAACTAAATTGGAAGTGAGAATTTCGAAGGGCCTGCATCACAACGTTATTCTGATTAACATCTTTTCTACAGGAGAATTGCTAGCTGAATTCGTCATTTTTTTATTGTAAATTTACTCTTTTGAATCGGTCAACAAATTAACAGTACGTTTGCTATTTTTATTTATGTTTTCCCCTTTTTGTTTGCTAATTCATTAATGTTCGAGTTTGTCACCATTCATTTTTCCACTTGACACCCCTATCAGATTTCAATAGAACTTTTTTTTTTCATGTTGCAAAAAGGTCAGGCGACTTGCCTGAAAAATGTTCTAAAAGAAAAAAAATCTGATCCGTTGAACATTGATTACACGATTCTTAGAAGTTTGTATCAAGATTTAATTGTAATATTGTTTAGAACATATTTTCTGTTCAGTGTTCGATAACCTTTAACTTGACAACGAAACACAAATGTAATGCTTTTTCATCCATGACCCATTCTAATGTATTTATGAAATTACGTGCAATGACTTTTAAGTTAAATGATCAAAGTGCATCCATGAGTCAACATTAAATTGTTTGAACCCTTTTGAAGCTTTGAGTTAAAAAGTAATTTTCTTGATCACGTCTCTATCGAACAGTGCTCTCTTTGTTCACTATTAATATTAATAATGTTTTGAATTTTACCCTAACTGAAAATACGTTTGGACCCAAAGATACTCCGAAGTAAATGACGCTTTTGTATTATGGGATCTCGCATTATGAGGTATTTTCATTATGTTAGAATTAATTTATTTTTTTATCATGAGATATGTGTCTTATTTTTTAAGAATTAATTCAAAGTTTTAATCGGTATAAAATTTTTATCATCTGTAAATAGAGTGTTTATACAAACACTCCAGGAGTTTGAATTGTAATATTATTCTATTTTCATCTAATAAAATTTTACGTCGTCTTAAATTTGTCGAATTTTTTTATGATGCATAATTTCTCTAAATCCTAACACTTAAATATTTTATTTTCTTTTCTATAAGATTAGTGGGAAGGCTTTGTTGATGTTGTTGAAGAGTAATTGAAGACCTACATATATAATATATGACCATCCTAATTTTTTTTTCCTAGAACAACAGCGACCAACGAGCTTTTGACACATTAATATTTTGGAGTACGTGATAGGTCCAATTTGATATATATGTTAGCCCGAACAAGTTTAAAAAAAGAAATCTGTCGGAGTCCTCATAAAATGTATCTGGCTGAAGGTCCATGGCATTTACTTAGAGGACGAAGCCTATTAATTAAGATATATTCATGAGTGGCAATGTTCATATTATTTATTTAAAATTCAACTTATAGGTAATAATAATAATAATAATAATAATAATAATAATAATAATAATAATAATAATAATAATAATAATAATAATAATAATAATAATAATAATAATAATAATAATAATAATAATAATAATAATAATAATAATAATAATAATAATAATATTATTATTATTATTATTATTTGTTGCAACACTGCAAGAACTTGAGTTCATTGTATAACACATGCATCGCATACTCATTGTGCATAACATTTAAGTTTAATAAATGATAAATCATGAGGGCAATTTCTTATAGTTCCATCCAACTCCGCCGTCAATTGAATCAATTACATGATCGAGAAGACTTTATATTGGTTAAATTAAGTTTGACGCTTTACACGTTATAGAAATACATGCTAAATCTAGCTTGTTCATCTATATAGAAAATTAAACAAAATATGCTAATGAGATTTGAAGGAGTGCTACGGACTTGCTTTCTTAATTAAACCAACAAAAGAAACTTATAGTCACATACTCTTTTTAAAGAAAAAATATCATCAACCATCTATTTTTCGGAAAGGAAGTAGTATTTTTTAAAAGAAAAAGGGGAAAAAGCCTCCAAAAATATCCAAAAGCCGCCCAAGATTTTCTTCAAGAAGCCTAATAATAATGCATTAAGTTAAATACAGACGTATGAATATATAGCCCAAAAATATACACATGAATTATTGAACATAATACAATAGTCTCGCCATGATTCATATTAAAATGGTATACATGTAATCTCTTACACACACGCTACTCTTTCCTTGTTGGTATACAAGTTAATTTAGAAAAAAATAAGGATTATGCGTCAAATGAACAGACAAGAGAGGGATACAAGACAAACCGAAAAGAAAGAATAGTTCTTTATTATCAAATTTATGATATATATTGATATATATATCTAAGTGGGTTAAGCCCCACACATGTGCTTGTGGAGGAATACATGCTGTTGATGCGCACGTGTGACATGCACCATGGGGGGGGCATCAGGCATGGCCTTCGGGTATTGGGGGACAAGAGCAAGGGCCAAGGCAAAATGCAAAGGCAAAGGCAAAGGCTCCTGAAGTGGGTGTTTAATAGAAAGATGGAGGAGAAGGAGAAGGGCTCTCATGGCCCTTGTGGAAGGGAGGAGATTGCTGGTGCAGTGCATGTAGTCAGAGACATGGACTGAGCCAAGGGCCAAACGTAGGGTCAAAAGGGCACTGTGGGGTAGAGGAAGCTTGTTGTTGTGCTGCTGCGACCTCCTCCACCACCATATCCCTCCTCTCCTCAATATAATATGCACCTGTACTGCTGCCCACCTGCACGCACGAAACAAAACAAAATGGCACATCACCTTCCATGATTAATCATATGGCTCAAGATATTGACATGCACAATCCAAAAAACACCGTCTACAACCAATACCATAAGTCGCACTGTTTTCCCATGAGCTTAGTCATGCATGCACAATTAAGAAAAAAAAAGAGAAAAAGGTTTCCTTTCCTTCAATTCTGGACATTGACTGTTAAGATTTCATAGAGGAGCTTTAACTCAGACTTGCACTGTTTTTGGGTCATTTACTTTCATGATAAGATGGAGAGATTTTAGATCAGCCTCAGAACTTTGGTAAGAAGTTACTTTATCAGTTGATGTTTGCCTGCCATCTTGATTGTGGTTAGTTAAAAGTTTGAGCGTGGGCATAGGATGCTTTGGTTGGTTCTAAAGCTGACAAGACTGATGCAACCTTATTCCCCCCCTAACTTCCAAACTGGATGGTAATTCCCACAAGTAGAACATTTTCCTGCTGGAACTATTCTACCCCTAATGGATTATGGGGGCAGCAAAGCAACAAATGGCAGATGGACCACCCCGATCTATTCGCATCTCCTTATGGACAACATTACACATGAACAGGGCTGTCGGTTCTGAATTTTTAAAACTATTCTATCTTCCTGTGGATCACCTGCTGTGGTGGTGGTGGTGGTGCTGCTGCTGCAACAGTTTCCATGTCCAAGTTGTAATCGTAGAAAGAGCTGGCCGCCGAAAGCTTCATGGACAGAAACTGCATCAGAGGGAAAACGTTAGATATGTTTATCAATTACCAGAAACAGAAAAAAGCAGCAGATTTG
The DNA here is from genome assembly GCA_030549335.1 of Pontederia crassipes. Taxonomy (NCBI): domain Eukaryota; kingdom Viridiplantae; phylum Streptophyta; class Magnoliopsida; order Commelinales; family Pontederiaceae; genus Pontederia; species Pontederia crassipes. Next base: position 48,417,415 of record CM060195.1, read on the forward strand.
TGCAATGCAGTAAATAACAAAATTTTTTAACTCTCTGACATGATAACAAGTAGAGCGAGATGACTCACTTCGACTTGGTTCTGAAGTGACTGCACGTAGTTAATTATCTCATCCAGCATGCCCGCCATTCCCATCGTCTGCAAATTCATATTTTGTTCCACAAAAATTGAGCACTTACAATCTTACTACATCTAAAGCAGTAATTTTATTTTTTTTATGCAATTTCATTCTTTTTTCCATCGGAAAGAAGTGAGTTACCTTATAACAGCCTGGAACGAGGTCTTGCAAGCATCTCATTCTTTCGTTAATCTTCCCCCGCCTCACCTGAAATCATTTCACAGGAGATAGAGCAAATGACGAATCATTAGTTTGTGGTCCTCTGCCCAAGACAATTCTGCAACTAAACAAAAGCTTAACTCCAAGCTAAGTTGGCAGAATAACTTCTTTTTTTTTTTTTTTTTGGGGGGGGGGGGGGGGGGGGGTTTGATCCATTGCCCCGTACGCAAAAGCTAAAAACATAAGCTGATAAGGTTAAGTACTGATTCTGGCCATTTGAAATTTGGCACACTTACCCTCTCAGCAAGGCTATGGCTGTCAGTGGCTTGACCTCTTCTTGCCCTGACGTGAACCACCTCCCTGGGCTTTTCCTCATCCTTTGGGTTACTCCTCTTCTTCTTGCCAGGTCCTGCGCTCTGCAAGATCACAATTCACAGGTAACTGATATCACAAACATGTCTGAAACATTCTTCTCCATTCAATTGTCATCAAAGGAAGCATGCGACAGGTACACACATTTTTCTTCCTGGCCTTAACGTCCGGCAATCCCGTCCCAGAGAAAGACTCTGAGCAGTTCTGCGAGCCGCTGTCTGGTGCTTCGGCGGCCTTCCTCTTCTTGTCTCCCTGTTTCTGCTCTCCTGCAGAGATCACGGGCTTCAGCTCCGGGACGGTCATCGGCATTGGGCTCTCCAAATTCAGTAGACTGAACAAACCGTCAGGAAACGGCATCGAGAACTCGGGCAAATAGCTCGCGTTGGAGTAACCCACGGCTCCCGAGCCTGCAGCATTCCCCATGACAGAGCCGCTCAGCTCTGCCAGATGGCTCAGGAGCTCCAAGCTCGGGTCCATCATGTCCGACAAGGTCTTGTAGCAGCCATAGCTCTGAGAAAATTCTGCCATGGCTAAGAATTGGGGTGGGGTTGGAGGAAAGGAAAGGAAGGTTATTGGAGGGGAATAAGGAAGGAAGCCTCTGTAACTTGGGTGTTCGAATGGGGAGGTGCCTCTTGCCTCTCTGTCGTGTGGTATATGAATGAATCATGCCAATGCACAGTGCTCTCAGAAGATGGGACACGTGGCGCGTCGAGGTTATGTGCTTGGCTTGCAGCTCGTGTGGGTCCCAACCCTTGAATAATAATAATAATAATAATAATAATAATAATAATAATAATAATAATAATAATAATAATAATAATAATAATAATAATAATAATAATAATAATAATAATAATAATTATTCCAAAATAGAAATATAACTGCATTAAACGCATGATAAAAATAAGTTTTGAAGATGGAATTTTGGATGTTTTTTTTTCGATAAGGGAATTTTGGATGTTAAAGCGAATATTTTCTCAATTGTCTTTTCACATTCCCAATCATATTGTTATGATCATTTATTTGTTATAGTACAGTTCAAAAAAATTTTTCGCCGTCTTCATGATCCGCTTTCCTTTTGTGCCAAGGAAAATGTATTTATCATTACATCAAATCCTCTTCCCTTTTTTGTCTACTTAGGCCCCCTCTGCGGGCTCGGGTGAGCTCTCACCGACGACGCAGAGGGAGGCCCCCCAGTTTGACGCAGACGAGGCCCTCTTTCTTCGGCGTCGATAAGGTCACCATAGATTGAGGGGAGGAGCAGTGCGTTCTCTCATTTTTTTACTTATTATATTATGTTTTTTATTATTTAATCATGCTAAGTCAGATGACTTCTTACGTGGAGGAAAGAGAAAATAGTCGCGTAGACATCACGTGGATGTGGCGATCGGGAGTTGACCGATCGCAGATAAACAAGACATCGGGTGAAACAAGTTCAAAGATGAAGGACATTCGTGTTATTAAGTGAAGTTGGAGGGTACCGCTGAGAAAACGTTAAAGTTGGAGAGCATTTGGTGTAATTTTTTCGCTAAATAATTAAAATTGTTAAATTGAATAAGTTATTTTTTTTCTGCATTGCGATGATATTTTAACAATTGAAGTGGCATGGTAATATCATAGAAATTACTAGATCTTTTGTTTTGTTTATCTGATATGATATTTTAATTTTGTAGATATGGAGTTCGATAGGGACATCCAAATCCATAAAATAAGAAAATCTACAATAGCTGAGAAAAAGCCGAAATTGGATGACCACATATATATAAGAAAATTAGAACTGATAAAAAGTTTACCTGGTTTTCATTAGTCCATCTTCCAATAAGTTTTAATTGTGCAAAAGAAGGTGGTGATTTAAATAGTTATGGGGGTACACTTAATTGCCTGGACTTTTCTCAGTTCCTTATTTGGTGCCAGTCATTGATGGCAAAGTGGACAAGATGCACAAAAAGAGACTTGGGAAAGTGCCTACCAAATAGAAGTGAATTCACCTTCCATAAATGATTGAAATGTAATGGTGTGAGATAAAAAAGGAAAAATAAATGACTATTTGTGTGTAGAGAAGAACATATGGAAGATTTCACTGTTGCAATTAATAATATACTTAAAGAGTTAAAGTGACTGATGCTGGACAGTGTCTGAGGAGATGGGGGCCTGAAAAATGAGGATACATCAGAAAATAAGAAATAATGCTCAACAGGAAATCAAGTGGCTTAAATTTCATCAAACAACTTTGTGTTGGAGCAGTCGAAATCTTTCACTTTATTTTTTTTAAAAAAAATTTATGTATAAGAAAAATGACCTCCTTTTGTATAAACCTTAAACTTCAATTCACTCTCATACATAAAATGCAAATATCTTCCATAAGAAGTAAGAAAAACATTTTTCTAAAATTGCTAAAAACGAGAAAGGAATTGTAGTGAGTTATCACGCTAGACAACCTGCTTATGATTTTTTTTTTTAAAAAGAACTAAATGAGTTTCTCTATTATTTGCTATTTTCTTTTGACGTTTTAGTGAACCGTTCTTGCAGCCGAAATGAAGTAATGACTCAATGAACCGTTTTAGTGAACCTTGGACACATTAGTAATAGTACTATATATCACTCAAGGCTTCACTCATTAGCAGGTTGAGCCCCAAATTCCATTAAGAAATTCTGAATCAAATTTCTCTTTTTGAGAGTTCTAATTTGGGACCTCGAATCTATCTTCGTTTCCAATAATGTCGCCTTGTGAATCAAGACCTTAATTAAGGAAGGTGATTGTTGGATTGATGATAAATCGAAGAACGTGAGATTTTGTGAATGTATTATTGATAAGAGATATGTCTTAATGTTAAGAATGTAAATCTAACGACTTAAGTTTTTAGAAAAATTAATTATCACATCAAATTTAATAGTTAACCATTTTATTTCTAACACTATTATATGGACGAACTAGTTATCATTGTGGACAACAAAGTTTATAACGGAAAAAATGAAACGAATCGTATAGATGCAAGTTCTACTACATCATCGTCGAAAATACATTCCGTATACGCCAAACTCTTAAAGTTGTAGAGCACATTCGATTTTTTAGGATTTCTACATGAGAAAATTATGTATCGTAAGAAAATTCGAAAAATTTAAGACGACATAGAACTTTATTATATGAAAATAAATTAGAAGAGGATTACAATTCTGTTTGTACTTTTAAGAAGTTTATATATATATTCTCTTCTATATATGATACGAATTACAGATCGACTGAGACTCTGAATTAATTTTTAAAAAATAGAACACTTATATCATAATAAAAAATAAATTAATTTTGAATCAATTGGTACAAAAATGTCTTTTACTTCTAAGTACCTTCCAATTAGAATATAATTGAATGCATTATTAACACTACTCGTGCGAGCAAAAGTGCCCGTCCTGCCGTGATGGCGAGTCTCGGGATTTAACGGCTCTTTGACCCTCGTACGGACCACAAATTTGATTAACTTGTGCTGTTCCTACGATTTCAGTAGCGTGACTGTACGAGCTGAACCAATTACTACCCGCCGCGCGCATAAAAGAAAGAGGGAAAAAATGCAGTCGTAATGTAATACAATCATCAACTTGATGGTAAAATATGATTCGTACGGAGAAGAACATCATAATTAATAAGAGTGATATTGTTAAACAAGTTTCACAAATTACATATATATATTAATAATAATAATTTTTTTTGAAAAGAAAGTGCTATCTTTTAAATTAATAGTAGTGTCTCGATATACAGTAAAGTTTGTTCAAGAGATAAGGTTTCTTCTCAAAAAAATGTCATTTGAAAAATTATGCGAACGACTAAAGTTTGTCAAAAATTCTGTCGACTAATTTGCTTCACGAAATGCATATTTTTCATTTAGTACAATCATTCAAAAGACTCTGAAACTCAAATAGCATATTAATGATAATTATTACAAAAGCGTTTGTTAATGGAATGCAACGGGGCATTATCCCCATTATTTATTCCGGGTAATATATATTACATCTCCCTCAGAGAAGTCAAGTCCTATTAATGTCGTATCGTAGTCACCGATTGATGGCCTCATGCTTGTCCGGGTACCCCGGTGCTGACGCCAACGCCGTCCCCGTCATCTGCATGGTCGAACAGGATCCCCGAAATCAGAGAGCGATGTATCGCCGTTCACCATGGAAAGACTAAAAGACAAAAAATTCTTTAGACAATATTGGAATTTCAGAATAAGAGGGAAAAGAAAAAGCTGCCCAGGAACAGAAAAGGGCGACGTAGATAACGCCAGGTCCATAAGCATAAGATAATCTAAGAAGTATATATCGAACGTGGTTTGAATCTTTGATGCACAGCTTGTGTTATATGTGTGATTACAGCACACGGACAGCCAGCAGGCAAAGTCTTCTTTCTCACTGTGGAGATAGATGAGAACAGCAGCCATCCGTTACGTGTTGCACATCATCTTCATGCATGAAGTGGAAAGAAGATCGCACCTTATCGACACATCCATCTTTGAAATTTTCTGTCTTTTGCCTTTTTAAGGAAGTTACCGGCAGTTTGATTTCAGATATTTCGGTAAGAGAAGGCATATGAGCTGCTCATTCTTCATAAGCTGCAGCCACGACAATGACCAAGTTAATTGTATGGTAACATCAAGATGTCCATCCTATGATCTCTATAAGTAATACATGGTTTTGGACAAGTTGTTGATGGCCACCGCAATTGCTTATCTAATGACAGGTACAATCCAACAACTATTAGTTAAACCACGCAAGCACAACATTGCTTTATTAAGAGGGTTTATAACAAATAAAGGGTCAATGTGAATAGTCAAAATTCCAGTGAGTTCGTACGCCATGTAGAAACTGCTATAATTGGAATGCGAGGTTGCTAGACTACTCCACTCGTCTTATGTCACCTCAAAGTGTTCCCCATGCATGAATGATCCTGGCATGGATAGATTTAAACTTGAAATAAACAAGTCCTTTTCCTTCATCCAATGAAAGTAACCAGATAAAGGATAATTGGGAAAGCATTGTTGTTCAAGAACTACAACCAAATGAATTCCAAAGGCGGCTTTCTAAAATTTCTAAATATGGATATTGCGGATCAATTTGCTAATTGATAATTTACTTACGTTCTTGGAAAAGAAAGAATCAGCCAAATCCCTCAAGTATATCCTCAGCATGGCAATAATGAATAGTTGCAATGATTAGCTTCCTATAGGAAGCTATGGAAATGAAACACTTGAACTGGTTGATTTGGCATTACATAGAGGTATCATGATGTCTGGATAGTCATAAGAATTTTGGCTATAAATATAAACTGTTATAATAAAGAGAAATATTTTTTTTCTAGAATTTACTGCATCAAGAAATTTCAATTCTATACATGTTTCCCTCTTAACAATATAACCATGAGAAATCACATCAATGAAAAAGTGACAAATGACCACATATAGTTTATCAGAAGAATTGAATAAACATGTAGTTCATTTTTCTTATTTGTCTGAGCATCGCCACACCATCACAAAAACAAAAGAAATCCATAAGACTCAACATAAAGAGATTGAAATGAATGAATGAATGCCCAAGAACTCAAGAGGGCTATGTCTTCTAAATCTACGATTGTTGTATTCGAGATGCTTGAATCAAAGAAAACATCACTGGCCTTCTTTTTCATGCTATCAAATTTTAGGCTTACATCTATTACAAAGTTTTTATATCTATGATATAGCATCGTGATCAGCAATCAATTAAAGAGAACATTAAGAAGACATGATGAAAAGAACAAAGAAGAAAAAGAAAAGTGGAAGAAGAATAGAAAATTAATAAGCATTTTTTTCATCAGTTTTCTTTTCTTGAGATTTGAGGAACTCTTTTTCTTTTGAGGAAAGGATGACTATTACAGCAGTCATTGAAAGTTCTAAGATTTACATGGGGTGTGGACAGCCTGTCACAGTCATAAAAAACATTAACCAAGGATGTAAGTTATGTGATGCAATTTTTTTAAGGAAATTATCTGATGTAAATTATTCTCTTTATAACACCTCAGCTCCAAAGATAATATGATTATGCTGCAACCACAACAACCAAGTGGTAACCATGGATATCGCCATTGTCTACCTCTGCCCCCGGTATCACATGCACCAAGTGCTCGAAGCGAGCTCGGAAAGCTATCCACGTCCGATGTGTTTATCGCACCACACTTCAATGGATACAAGGCATTAAGAAAACACCTTCTTGAAAGATTACCTCGTCGACTGCTGTGACTAAAGAAAATCAGTATTAGGAGCTATTAAATATGGTGATAATCTGGACTTTTATATAATGGTGACTTCATAGGAACCACGTGGCTTTTACCTTTTGTTCCGACTGATTTTGCATACAGAGACTTGATTGTGTTATAGTTTTGTTGTTAGTCCGTATTGTTATTAATTATTATAGTTTCTGCATCCTGAAGCAAAGCGAGTTATATGTCTGTGTTACTTGCCTGTGGAAAAAGCCCTCAAATAGTGGCAAACAAATGTGCTTGCTATTGTTATCTGGAACTGGAATGTCTCCACAATGTGTTCATAGAGCAATTAATTACGTATGTGACATAACCCTCCTCCCTTTGCGATGTAAAGAAACTAGGTTTACTTCCATAAACCTCTCTGAACTATAACTATTTTTTATGTTTAACACTAATATATGAATTTGCCGTAGCACGCTCCTAAATTATACCATGATTTTCACTTTAGTCCATCCGTCAGTTTCGGTTGATTTTTCCGTTATTTTTTTTATTTATTAAATGACTAAAGTACTGATCTCCTCCTCTCTTTCAATGTTTAAAAGTTTCAAATAATATATAATAAATAATTAAAATATAAAGCATTTTCCCACCGGTGGTGAGTCGTGCCCCCCTCCCCACTTGCTCCTCATCGCCGACAAGTGCCCCCCATGTGCCCGCCCGTAAGCTCACCTAGGGCTGAGCACGGGCCGGATCGACCCGGTCAACCCGACCCGAAAAAATAATCCGGCCCGGATTATATCCGGATCGGGACCGGGTCTCTTGACTGGAGAATCCGTCGGGTATCGGGTCAGGACCGAGTCTACAATGCAGATACCCGACCCGGACCTAACCCAATATTACTTGCTATATAAACCCATTCTCTCCTCTCACTTCTCATTTCAATCTCTCTCTTTGTCTCTCCCACCTCTCTCTCTCGCCCTCTCCCTCTCTCTCCCACTCTCTCTCTCTCTCGCCCTCTCCCTCTCTCTCACGACGGCGGCAGCATCGATGACTCCTGCGCCCTCTCCCTCTCTCTCACGACGGCGGTGACCCTCGACTCCGGCCGTCCTCTCCTCCCCTCTCCTGACTCTCTCTACTCCAGCCATTTGGGCGGCCGGATCGGCCACTGGCAGGGCTAGATCCAACCGCCTGGCGACCAGATTCGGTCGCCTGGCGGCCAGATCCGGTCGCTTGGGGCCGGATCGGCCATTGGCGCGGCCAGATCCGATCGCCTGGGGCCGGATCGGCCATTGGCGTGGCCAGATCCGACCGCCTGGCGACCATATCCGATCGCCTGGGCCGGATCGGCCACTGGCGCGGCCAGATCCGGCCGCCTGGCGACCAGATCCGGCCGCCTGGCGACCAGATCCGGTCGCCTGGGCCGGATCGGCCACTGGCGCGGCCAGATCCGACCGCCTGGCGACCAGATCCGGTCGCCTGGGCCGGATCGGCCACTGGCGCGGCCAGATCCGACCGCCTGGCGACCAGATCCGGTCGCCTGGGCCGGATCGGCCACTGGCGCGGCCAGATCCGGTCGCCTGGCGACCAGATCCGGTCGCCTGGCGACCAGATCCGGTCGCCTGGCGACCAGATCCGGTCGCCTGGCCGGATCGGCCACTGATCCGGCCGCCAGGCGGCCAGATTCGGCCGCCAGGCGGCCAGATTCGGCCGCCTGGCGGCCAGATCCGTCCGGATTGGCCACGAGTGCGGCCAGATCCGGCCGCCTGGCGGCCGGATCGGTCACTGGCGCGGCCAGATCCGGCCGCCTGGCGGCCGGATCGGTCACTGGCGCGGCCAGGCCGCTTGGCAGCCGGATCGGCCACTCGCGTGGCCAGGCCGGATCGGCCACTCGCGCGGCCAGGCCGGATCGGCCACTCGCGCGGCCGGATCCGGTCGCCTGGCGGCCTGATCTGGCCGCGTGGATCGGCCACTCGCGCGGCCGGATCGGCCACTAGCGACCAGATCCGACGCTGGATCCGCCAGGCAACCGGATCTGGCCGCGTCAGTGGCCGATCCGGCTGCTCATCGGATTTCCGGATGCAAACCTGGTCCGATTCCCGGTCTACCGGTTCTGACCTTGCCGGGTCAAAAAATTTTTGACGCGGAAAAAATCGGACCGGGTTCGTCCAGACCCGGACCCGGTCCCGGGTTTGCTCTGCCCTAAGCTCACCGCTCCCCTCCTCGCTGGCGAGTCCCCCTCGCACCCGCTTGCAAGTTCGCCCCCCCCCAAGCTTGTTGTCGATGAGTTCCCTGTGCCCGCAAGCTCACTCGCCTGCTTCTCCTCACCGACGAGTCGCTCCCATGCCCATGAGCTCGCCCCTCCCCTCCTTGCTAGTGAGTCCCCTGCACTCGCGAGATCATCCCTCCCGTGACATTCTTTCACTTCTTTTGGTGTCACAATGGGTGAAATCGGAAAATCATTCATTTAATTTCAAATTCAAATTTTCAACAGAAATCAACGTTCCAAAAATCAACTAACACTGGAAATTTTTAAAAATTTCAGCATGACGTATGCGTAAATTCGTTCATGTGTCAAATACAACTTTTATCCATAATTCTTCACTTCACAGGCAATTTATAAAATTTAATGTGCATCATTGGCAATTTATAATTATCAAAGAATATGGAACTCAAGCCCAAAACGTTTCGTCTCAAAACTATTACACCAACAAAACATATCGATTGCTTGCCAAAATCCATTAAGGGTCAAACCCTTATCCAATTTCATGATAGGGATTCGTCCATATCATCTCGTCCATAAATCGTGGAGCCTCAACTCCCATCAATCATTTTATATCCACAATAAATTATGGGTCACAACCCAAAACCAGACGGCGTCAAAATAAATAAAATCATAATAGTCAGTTTAAAAAGAAATGATAAATATCAAAAGAACAATATTGAGCCAAATACGCTCCTTACGGAATCTCACACACTATCCCTTTTTGAATCAATATCCATTTCCAATCAAACATGCAGTATATGTATTCCTTTCCTATAAACATTAAAAGAGAAAGGGTTGAGCATGGATTAAGCTCAGTGAGTTAAAACGACTACCTCAAGTATTAAAACCATTACGAAAATTGACATCTTTATTTTCAAAAAAGATTTAAAATCCACTCTTCTTCAAAAGGAACTCATTCACATAATGATCATACAAAATGAATGTCATGTGTGCACATGCATGGTGAAATTATATATATAATATAGGTTGGGGAATCATCATCAAATATGGATATCCAATCTCCTCAATGGAGTACTCCATCACACCCCTCGTATCCCATTGACACAGGGTGGTTGTTCTAATTCCGTCCCTCGTATTCCATTGACACAGGACGTTGAACCGCTCCTCGTATCCAATTGACACAGAGCTTGTTATCTTTTCTTTTTTATTCCATCCCTCGTGTCACTATATCGTCATAGGATGGTTGTTCTAATTCCATCCTTTGTGTCACTGTACTGACACAGGGTGTTGAACCTGCTCATCGTGTCACTATACCGACACAGAGCAAACCGAACCCCAATCGATCTATCCGGAGTTGGCCAATCCTCCGAGGTGAAAATATTTCGCCTGCATATGATGCATGAATGCATATTCGAGGTGAAGATTTGGAGCTTGAAGTTATCATGCTAAAACATTTCATTTCAAAATCGAATATTTTATTCAGGAAAATAATAGAGAACTTTTATCAAAATCAATAGGCTTCCAAAATTTATAATTAAACATCACAATTCATATGATGACACACATATGAAGCACACAAATAAGGATGATTATGCATGAAGAAAACGATCTCGAAAATTTGCCCCACATCGGATGGGATAATGTTACCACTCGGAAGAGTTAAGTAATTAATATCATTTGAGGTAAGTTCTCTCACCTTGGATTCGTCGAGTCCCAAATTATCTCTCGTCCGAATCCAATTAAAAGTAAACACAACCTATCACATTTGTTACTTGATTAATTAATATTATAAAAATTTAATTCGTAATTCACTCTTCGCAACAACTCAACGTACTTATCATAAGCCATGTCATATTATGGATTTGCTAAAATACTTACCGAGAAGGAAAAGAATGCATCGTCAACTAGTAGTAGCCTAATCAAATCACAACAACCCACGAACTATTGCTTTCCGATTAGCAACCTCCTATAAGCGAAATTCAATCAAACTTTAAATAAAATATAATTAGAACATTAACTACATTATAATAATTATTTTCAGCTGTCCGACATTCATACCACAACCACTGTAGCCGTCGCTCTCAAAATCACCGCCGCACCCGTCAAAATGTCGAAAGGCCATCGAATGCCTTATTCATCCGTAATAAAATAAGTTATTTTTTATTTGTTCACATCACTGAAATCTAATCAAATGCATATTCTTATTCGCTTACCAACCACGATATATACGAGAATGAGTTCGCCAGTAAGGTCATCGGAGAACGATCGGACGTCGAAACCTTCGAACCTAAAAAGGATTAACGACTAATTATTATACGGACAACAATCTGATTTCTTCTTTCCTCACGTGTGCACCTACCAGAACGTCGAGATGAGCTCGACCGGAGTTCCCCGTTTGTTCGAAGGAGAGCCCCAAATCTCGGCCTCCTATGTAATTTGGACAAAGACATGATTAAAATACCTCAAAATGATCCTAATCTACCTGAGGATGATGTACAACTCACCAGAAGAATGATCGATGCGAATCGGAGCCGGAATCGTCGCTGGCGGATTTTTCATCCTCCTCACATTTTTCCCTCACTGTGTCGCACATAGTGGACCGATCATCTCATACTATAGGTCAAAATGTTCGTCTCGTCGTCCTCTTTCCAATAGTACCTTACACGTGAAAAACGGAGGTCGGATGGTGGAGATCCGGTGGCCGGAAGAGGACGGCGGCTGGGCTCGTGCGTGAGCACTGTAACACGTCGGGATGAATAGTTGATGTGGGGAGAGAAGGTTATCTTATCTCCTCCACCTTTCCACTTATATACTTTTATTTTTTTATTTTTTTCCCTTGCCAAAAGACCCAATTGCCCTCTCCTTTTAAAAGTTTTTACACCTTTTTTTTAAATTGACGGGATGCTACAATTACAACATCCAGAAAAATAATTTCGTCCTCGAATTTCTAGGGGTTAATTAGATGAGAATTTATTATTTATTACTTATTATATACATATATATATATATATATATATATATTCATCACTTGTCTTACTCTCATAATCATCATATAAAAGAATCAATGATTTTTTTAATTAGTATTATTATGTTTGTATTTAAATTTCAAGATAATCCTTTCTTTTAAAGGTAAAATTTAATTCGAATTCGAATTCAAGCTAAAATTTTATCCCGTCAAACTTTGATTAAACCGTCATAAAATTTGGGATAATAATATTTTCATTAATTTTTTTTTGTATTTTTTTTATCTATCACAATTGATCAAGCTTTTTAAGAAAGATTGGTTGCAATTACAAATCAGAGTTCGCCATATTGAATTTGACCTCCACAAGTTTTTTTTAACATCCTTGGAACTCATTTGACTACCATCTATAGCATCAACATCCTTAGATTTATAACGACATCACAAAAACTCCAATATGAGATCTATCTTTCATTTCCATAAAAAAATTCATTTTAAATAGTCATTCTAACACCAAACCAAAGTTTCCTTTTTTTTAAAATGATTTTGTTGACAAAAATTAAGACCAATGGATCTCTAGATACCACAATGTTATCAAAATTCTACCTTTAACCCTACACTGAGAATGTGGTCAACCATCAACGGAAAAGTCTCTTCACTGACTAAATCCCACAAATTTTAATATACGAATGTAACCAATTTGATCTTATTATCCATCAATCTTTGAAATATTTGAAGTTCTCTTCCATCGATCTTCTTTAGAGACTAACGAAGAGTATTCAAAATCTTGTATTCTCCAATATTAAGTCATAAATTGTTTCCACTTAAAAATTCTACTGAAACAACTCTTCATCTACCAACTATGACACATGATGTGTTGACTCAAACTTATGATTAAGGATTGAAAGGCGTCCCACTCCAATCGCTCTCCCAATAAGTTTTTAATCAACGCATCTGCCGTTAGGTTCGAGTTTTCGATCGATGACTAGAGGGCATCCCACCCTAATCAATCTTTCGAAAACTCCAACTCAGCATACTCTAGGTGATAATCAAAGACGTAGATATGCTCAATCAATTAACTTAAGACGGATTGAATAGATTGCACGATTATAAAACATACCATTTTCCATTTATTCTCAATTTAGTATGAACTACTACCATCCATTCTCAATGAAATTGTACAAATTTTATTCAACAAATCCCTTCCACATCACTTCCTCTATCTTTTATTTATTTATCATTTAATTTTTTTTTCACAAAACTCCAACAACATCCATAGAAACATACTTATTTCAAAAATTGGATAAGCCAACTCTATTAAAGACTTCTATCCATTTAACTTTTCATTCAAGATTTTGTACACAATCTTAAATTTTATTTTCCGTAACTAGTCTCATCATATTCTCCCTTATCAGTATATAATTTCCTTCTTTTTTTCTCGAAATTCACAAACCCCGAGATGCTTCATCTATCGTTCTAAATTACTTCCCCCTATAAACCATCTGAAATATTTTACTATCACTTCTTAAATCGATTTATTCTAAAAATCCACAACTGGATGATAACCTGCACATCTACATACATTGTACCAACTTTGATATGATTCATTAATATCAAGTATGAATTATCTTATTATTATTTAACTAACTCCTAGATTTTCAAAAGTCATACTTACTAAAATGAATTTTATACTCTTACATTAATCATTTCTTTATGGAAAATAATGTATATCGAGTTTACGTTTGTCTCCATAAATTCATCTAGCTTTTCTCATGATCTAGAGAAAAATTTGGCATTTGAATACTTATCGATCTGGATATGAATGAGAGGTTATTATTCTTATGTTTGAGTTCCCATATTGAGATGATCAAGGGACCAATAATGTTTTCAAAGATTCTTTTGGTTATATAGTCAAGTTCTACCATTCCATTTCTACACTTGAATCCTTTCACGTGTCAACATGCCAACATATGATTTTTTTTACTCTTAGTAGCTAACCATATTTATCAAAACCATCATTATTAACCAGTCCATATATTTCTTTTTATATAAGTTTAAATCATAATGTGTTTTGTGGAGAGTATCCTTGAATTGTATAATAGGTCCTATGATATACAACTTGTATTAAAGATCTTATTCTTCAAACGTTTGATCTAGTAAAACAATTCTTTGTATAAATTTGTATACAACAAGATCTACGCCTAGACTTTGGGTCTAACAAGTCAGTTAATCCCCGACCTCATCAAAATTAGTGCCGATGGATTTTAAATTCCCTCTTTCCTAATAATGAGACAAATCTCAACAAAACAATTTCTTGAACTCCAATCCAACTTTTAATTCTTCTTTCTTTCTCCCTTTTTTTTAACCTATTTGTCATCTATCTTACTTGAATTTTTCCCCGTCTATACATCTCATATTTATACTCCCTTATAACCAAAATAATACAAATATTTGATGTGTCCTTTCTCATCATCATTTTTTTTGCCCAATCGCCTTCTTTTGAATACCCACTCGAGCATTCACACTTATAGTTATCATATTGACTTTATTTAATCTTATAACACTTATAGTTATCACCATCATGTTCATTTGACTCATTTGCTAGCAAAACAACACAACACTCCCAAGAAGATCAACTTATTATCACAAATTTGAATGGTGCTGTCTTCACCAATTTTGTCTCATTGATTTAACTCGATATGATGGAAACATACAGTTGTACCCAAATAATGAACTAGCCAATTTTAACATGACCCTCTCTATCTCGTAGTTGACCTAATTTAATTGTGATTTTTATACAACATTAACGTTGCATAATATTTGTCATGCATATTTATACACAACTATGTACCACGTTTACTATGGGCATACATCAACATAATAACCATATGTGGTCATTGTTTTAAAATGTCCATATCAACTTTTTCTACACAACATACTTCCCAGATTAAATGTTCTCCAAGATTGCAACATTAACATATAATAACTTGTACTCTACCATATATCAAGACACTATCATGCGACAAGGATAATAACCATACAAGTGCATTTAAGCACCTCATTGCTTATTTTAATCAATAAGGTGAAAATGATTTTTTTTTATTCTAACCATAGTATATCACAGGGCATCCAATTAGTATCATGAGACATTTAAATATCAACTAAGTTTGCAATCATTCTATGATGCCCATCAAAATATCTTACAAGACCTTCAATTGCTCAACAACATAGACCCAACTATGCATCTAGCATACCATCCCGAATGGATGTAAATATCATTTTTTTTCCACATCAGCATAACATAAAACCATTTAGTATAACAACAATTTGACTCTTAACTAGTTTATATATATACACATAGCACTAATTTCAAATTACAATTTCATCACAACAATTTCACATGCAATGGAACATGCATAAACATAACATGCAACTACCCATTCCTACCCACACTCCATGAATTGGATTTTGTTCCTAAGCTCTGATACCATAACTTGTGATGTCCTTCCACTTCTTTTGGCACCACAAGGGGTGAAATCAGAAAATCATTTATTTAAATTCAAATTCAAATCTTCAACGAAAACCAACGTTCCAAAAATCAATTAACTCTGGAAATTTTCAAAAATTTCGGCATGACGTATGCGTAAATTCGTTCATGCGTCAAATACAACTTTTATCCATAATTCTTCACTTCACAGGCAATTTATAAAATTTAATGTGCATCACTGGCAATTTATAATTATCAAAGAATATGGAACTCAAGCCCAAAAAATTTCGTCTCAAAAGTATTACACCAACAAAACATATCGATTGTTTGCCAAAATCCATTAAGCGTCAAACCCTTATCCAATTTCATGATAGGGATTCGTCCATATCATCTCGTCCATAAACCGTGGAGCCTCAACTCCCATCAATCAATTTATATCCACAATA
Organism: Pontederia crassipes; assembly: GCA_030549335.1. Taxonomy (NCBI): domain Eukaryota; kingdom Viridiplantae; phylum Streptophyta; class Magnoliopsida; order Commelinales; family Pontederiaceae; genus Pontederia; species Pontederia crassipes. The sequence goes on from CM060195.1 coordinate 48,433,405, forward strand.
AATCATGGGTCACAACCCAAAACCAGACGGCGTCAAAATAAATAAAATCATAATAGTCAGTTTAAAAAGAAATGATAAATATCAAAAGAACAACATTGAGCCAAATACGCTCCTTACGGAATCTCACACACTATCCCTTTTTGAATCAATATCCATTTCCAATCAAACATGCAGTATATGTATTCCTTTCCTGTAAACATTAAAAGAGAAAGGGTTGAGCATGGATTAAGCTCAGTGAGTTAAAACGACTACCTCAAGTATTAAAACCATTACGAAAATCGACATATTTATTTTCAGAAAAGATTTAAAATTCACTCTTCTTCAAAAGGAACTCATTCACATAATGATCATACAAAATGAATGTCATGTGTGCACATGCATGGTGAAATTATATATATAATATAGGTTGGGGAATCATCATCAAATATGGATATCCAATCTCCTCAATGGAGTACTCAATCACACCACTCGTATCCCATTGACACAGGGTGGTTGTTCTAATTCCGCCCCCCGTATCCCATTGACACAGGACGTTGAACCGCTCCTCGTATCCCATTGACACAGAGCCTTGTTATCTTTTCTTTTTCATTCCATCCCTTGTGTCACTATATCGCCATAGGATGGTTGTTCAAATTTCATCATTCGTGTCACTGTACTGACACAGGGTGTTGAACCTGCTCATCGTGTCACTATATCAACACAGAGCAAATCGAACCCCAATCGGTTTACTCGGAGTTGGCCAATCCTCCTAGGTGAAAATATTTCGCCTTATGCGAGATTTTGCATGAAGTGCATATGATGCATGAATGCATATTCGAGGTGAAGATTTGGAGCTTGAAGTTATCACGCTAAAAATTTCATTTCAAAACCGAATATTTTATTCAAGAAAACAATAGAGAACTTTTATCAAAATCAATAGGCTTCCAAAATTCATAATTAAACATCACAATTCATATGATGACACACATATGAAGCACACAAATAAGAATGATTATGCATGAAGAAAATGATCTCGAAAATTCGCCCCACATCGGATGAGGCAATGTTATCACTCGGAAGAGTTAAGTAATTAATATCATTTGAGGTAAGTTACCTCACCTTGGATTCGTCGAGTCCCAAATTATCTCTCGTCCGAATCCAATCAAAAGTAAACACAACCTATCACATTTGTTATTTGATTAATTAATATTATAAAAATATTAATAGTTCTATCTCTATGAATACATTCGTCGGGACCCGGTCTGATCTGTCAGGTCTGCTTTTTTCTATCTAGGTACTCCTATCTCTATGAAATACATCTCCATAAAGGATCAGTTGGTCGCCGATAAGGCCTCTACTTGACTTGGGTGCTGGAAGCGATGGCTCCTGAACTAGATCGATAGGGCTACTCTCATTAAGTCTGCCCTTTCCTCCTACCGGTGTACTGCCTTGTGTCCTTGCTTCTTTTCAAGTAGTGTAATTGAATCTCTCGAACGCAAGTCCCGATCCTTCCTCTGGGACTCGGGAGATGGTCAGCGAGGATCACCCTTAATCAATTGGGCCACCGTCCAGCTTAGGACAGAGCAAACCCAAATTCGGATCCCAGTCCCCCTGACCTAGACCCGACTCAGGTTGTACCGGATAAAAAATTTTTGGACCCGGTCTCGGTCCCGAACTCGGCCGGGACCGAGCTTAGGTCAGACCCGAAATTTTGGGAACAGATCGGGATTTAAACCGGGACTCCGCCGCTTGATTGACTCTGTTGCCTCCTCCGTCGCTGATGAACCGCCAGGGTTTGATTCACCTAGGCGTCAAAGCCTCACGATTTTTTTACCAAAGAAAATTCCCACACGATCCTCCCTCGTCGGCGTCGAAGGCTTCTTGCTCCCCCACGATCAAGTGAAGGCCACCGCCGATTGTGCTACTCGGACGTTTACGGAGTCGATTTCAATCTCACGGTCCTCTTTGCCTCCTGTTCCCTCTTTCCTCCCTCTGTTGCAGATCCAGTCTGCGCTTGTCCTCCCTCGACGAGGGTCACCATGTCTCATCTGTCGACCTCTTTTCTGGGTTTTAAATCGGGACTTCGTTGCCTGATTAACTCTGCCGCTTGCTCCATCGCCTTCGCCTCCGTCATTGTCCCCGTCGGTCGCCTGCCCTCCGCCTCCATCGTCGTCCCCGTCGGTCGCTACCCTCCGCCACCGCCCCTGCTAAAGTCGACCATCAAGACGCCGAGCGACACGTGCCCATCGACACGCTCAAGCTGAGCACTTGCTTCGATCTGCGGCCTGCTCGGTGGCCTCGTGCATGCTGTCATCGGCCAGGGAGGCAAATCGGCGTGCTGCCCGCAACCCGCAGCTGGAAGGGGTGGCAACACAACGGCGGCCGCAACACAGAAGTGCTTACCCGGGCCGGGCCGTCCCGGGTCGAGTTTGCAAGCTTGGACCCGATCCTAGCCCGGAACCCATTGGGTCTTCAGATTACCGAACTCGAACCCGGTCTGGATCCCACCTGGACCAGGTATTTTTCTCGATTGTCTGGGTCGATCGGGTCGACCCGGACCGTGCTCTGCCCTAATCCAACTTTCCTTGGATGCGAATGGCCTGGGTATTCGTAATATGAAAATCATCAATAGTTCCTTATGGGATCGAAGAATCCTTCATCTATTGAACAACCATAACTCTCACTAGGTCAACCTTATTTCTAACAAGTATGGTGCATTCTCCCTATGGTCTCCCAATACGGTCTCCTCACCATCCTAGTCCTGGCGTCTTGTCATCGGTACTATCAAAGATATTCGCCTTGGTTTTGTCAAGCAGATTGGTGATGGCACCTCCACCTCTATCTTATACAATCCTTGGGTCTGCTCACCCCGCTGTATTGGACTCCCACCTTCTTTAACATGAATACTTCTCCAATCTTACGATTTTCAATCTTATAAACAATGGTTCCTGGGACCTTGCCTATCTTCATGAGCTTTTTGCCCCATCACTCTATGAGATTTTTTTTACAAATTTATGTGCCTTTTAATACTTGTGATGATGCGTGGGTCTGGGTGATGAATACCCATGGACTACCTAATGCAAAATTAGTGTACAACTTTGTTAGCCGTCACACTTTGCTAGCACTTCTAGTTAGAGGGCCGCCTTGGAGGATGATTTGGCGTATTTCCATTCCCCCAAAAATCCACCACTTCCTTTGGAAATTCTTCCATTGCAAATTATCAACATTGGATCTTGTTTCTCATCCTTCCTGCTCCCTTTGTTATCATTCCTTAGAAAAAAAATCAGCATATTTTTTTCCAATGTACTTTTGCCCACCAAATTTGGAGCATTCTTCAAACTAAGCTACAACTCTCTTTTCAATTTATCCACTCTTGGGCTTCGGGCTCCTAGGTCAATGAGGGAGTGATATGGATCAACAGTCTAGAAAAATCCGCTCTATATCTTCTCTTTTTGTCTTTGGGGGATATGAAAATTGTGAAACGATATCTACTTCAATTCTAGGAGCGCAATCGATAGGGGTGTTCACCAGGTCGGGTCACCCGATGAACCCGAGAATCCGACCCGATGACCCGAGTTTTCTATTTTTTTTAAAAAAAATTTAATGATTTTTTAGTTAATCTAAGTAAATAATATCATTTAAAATAAAAAAAATATGAAATAAAGTATTCTACATGTAGAAAAATATATAAATATTTAAAACAATAGCTTTATATATATAATAATATATTAAATGCATTTTTATATTGAAAAATGAAGAGAAAAAAATTTTAAAAAAATAAATGGTGGTCGGGTAACCCGACCATCCGACGTAGTTCGGGTTTGTTCCCTAGCAACCGCTCAACCTGTACGAGAGTGGGCGCTAGCTGGTTATGAGAGTATGCCGCGATCCACACCCCCGAGGCAATCTGCCCATAAGACGCCCCGTGGGGCAGGTGGGAGCCCCCACCTCCGCATTGGCTTTTGCTCAATACAGATGGCTCTTACATTGGAGTCATTTGGGAGGAGGGAATTGGCTACCTTTTGAGATCTGATATTGGCATTTTTCTTTTTGCAAGCATGACTCGCCAGCACGGTTCTTCTGTTATGGAGCTCAAGGCATGGAGCATTCTACGGGGGCTTAAGGCATGTTGGAGTCGGGGTCTCACGCATGTCAAGATCTGCTCCAACTCCAAAGCACTGGTGGAACACCATATGGACTAAACCATCCTGGACTTAATCTCTAACATTCGCACCTTATTATCATCTATTTCACCTTCGGCAATAGAATATCGCACCCGATGTACTAACCAATAGACAAACCTTCTTGCTGCTTTTGGCCGATCTAAGATATTTTTTAGAGGGCATCCTGCCTCGGTCCTCGCCTGATTTTTGTACTCCGAACTTCAAGATCCACATTAAATAAAAGGGTTATTTCCATAAAATAAGGGGTTATTTCCATAAACCTCTTTTAAGCTATCGTGATTTTTCGCATCTAACCTCAAATGATGGATTTATTTTTTTAACCCATAAACTATCACGATTTTTTCACTTTAGTCCGTTCATCTTTCTGTTACATTTTTTGTTACTTTTAAATTTTCTCATTTATGAAAAGACTAAATTACCCCTCCCTCCATAACACATCAAATAATAAATATAAAAAAGGAAAAAAAGAAAAATGGGTGGAGGATAATTTAGTCTTTTTGTAAATAATAATTTTTTACCACTTTAATCCTTCCAGTGATTTTTTTATTTTTTATATTTATTATTCATATTTTTCTAGAGGGAGGGGTAATTTAGTCTTTTTATAAATGGAAAAAATAAAACTAACGAAAAATGTAACAAAACTAGACAGAAATACTAAAGTGAAAAAATCATGATAGTTTAGGGATACAAAAAAAATAAGTTTATAATTTAGGGTTAGATGCGAAAAATCGCGATAGTTTAGGGGAGTTTCTCTTCGTCTCAGGTCGATGGATCTTCTCAATTGGAAGATCCCCCCTATGGATAATACATATTCCGGTTGACCGAGTCTAATTCTAATTGTTTTGTTCCGAAGCAAAGATATCCACGCAGGCCGGTTCGTCCTATTCAGATATTCACGACCAAGAGG